>JARHVA010009593.1:72500-292685 GCA_037957365.1 Torreya grandis | reverse complement strand
ATGGATTCTCAATCCTTTATTTATAGCTTTCCAAATGAACTTTGGCATTCACCCTTTGTGACCCTTCAATCCTCATGGAAAATGGTGCCAAACTTGCATGACCCTTCATATCCTTGAATTTTAAAAGCCATATGGTGACCCTTCATAAGCAAATGCATCCTTTACTCTTTTGTCTTTATCTTGGCGACTTTTCATATTCCTCAAAGTGTCTCTCCATGGAAAAATGTGCCATATCCTCTTTTGTATTCACATGGTGAATCTTAGAATTCCTCAAGATGACTCTTCATGAGAAAATGCCTTCCATTCCTCTTTTGTCTTTACCCCATGACTCTTTGACTTCTCCATGAGCCATATTTTGACTTATATGAAACCAAAAATATATTTTTTAATATTAAATAAATATTAACACACATTAGCCAAGATATGAATATTAAAAACATCATTAAATACAATGGAGACTTTATCACCAATGCTAGACCTTTGAAATCAATGACAATACTTCCAAAAATCTCTCCCTTTGTCATTGATGACAACCTCAAACTGAAACTACCACATCCTAAAACTTACACATACTACCATTTGAAAAACATACAACAAATCCCCCTTACTATACCACCTTGTACCTATTCCTTGTACCTATTTTGCACCTATTTCTATACTTATACCCCTTTGACATCCTATCCTAGAGCTAACACTTAGCTCCCCCTCAACTGATGTTGATCCTTAATGGTAGGAAATAAAAGAAATTACTCCCAACTTTTCTTGTAGTATGAAAATATCTACAATCTACTCTGTAATACTGATATATTCCATTTTAACCTATTGATCTACAACCAACTCTCTCAAGAAGTGATATCTGATGGGAATATGTTTTGTTCTTGAATGCATCACTAGATTCTTTGAAATATTAATAACACTTGTGTTTTCACAAAAAATAGAAATATTTTCATCATATTTTACCTTTATATCTTCCAAAGTTTGCTTTATCCAAATAGCTTGAGTACAACACAATACCACTATAATATATTTTGATTCAGCTGTAGAAAGTGATACTAAATTTTTATTTTTGCTTAGCCATGATACTAGGCTATCACCAAGGAAGAAAGCTCCTTCACTTGTACTCTTTTTGTCATCCAAGGAACTTGCCCAATTTGAATCTATATAAGTAACCAAAGTGAAATCTCTACTTGTGGGATACCACAATCCATAATCTATTGTCCCTTTGATGTATCTAAATATTCTCTTCACTAACTAAACATGACTATCTTTTAGAGTTGACTGATATCTTGAAACCATACCTACTACATGCATGATGTTTGGCCTCGATGCTCTCAAATATAAAAGACTACCAATCATAGATCTATACAAAGATTGATCTGTAACAAGTGAATATTCATCCTTGCTCACCTTATTTCCTATACACATTGGTGTGCCAACTAGTGCACAATCCTCAAAACCAATTTTTTTAACATTTTCCTTGGAATATTTTCTTTGAGATAATAAAATTCCTTTATCTAACTGAAATATTTATAATCCTAAGAAAAATGACAATTATCCAATCATCGACATCTCAATTCTTTTTCCATATTATCAAAAAATTCTTTTATCTTTTCAACGTTTCCTCAAAAAATGATTTCATCAACATATACCACAATAATTAATTGATGCTCACCTTCTATTTTGATATAGATATTATTGTCAGTAAATCCTCTCTTGAAACCTTGATCCTATAGGTACTTATCAAGTCTTGCATACCAAGCTTTGGGAGATTATTTCAATCCATACAGTGCTTTCTTCAATCCACATACATGGCTACTAATATTTGAGAGAATAAATCCCTCAGGTTACTCAATGTAGATCTCTTCTTCTTGATTCCCATTTAGGAAGGCATAATTGACATCTATCTAAAACACTTTGAAATTTTTAAACACTGCATATGTAAGAAACATTCTAATAGCCTCTAGCCTTGCTACTAGTGCAAAAGTTTCTTCAAAATCTATTCCCTCAATCTAATCATACCCTTTACATACTAATCTTGCTTTATTCTTGGTCACTTCTCTATTTTCATTCAACTTATTTCTGTAAACCCATTTTGTTCCTATCACATTGTGATCTTTTGGTTTAGGCACTATTTCCCAAATATCATTCTTTTCTATCTGATTTAATTCTTCATCCATTGCCTTAACCCAATGCTTATCATGTCTAGCTTGTGAAAAATTTCTAGGTTGAATTTTGGATAACAAAGAAAAATTAACTTGCTTAGATTCACTTACCATCATTCTTTTGGTGTGAATCCCTTCATTTATGTCCATGATGATGCCACTTTCATTATGATTTCTCTAAACATTTTTGGATGGGGTTTTGGTGTCCTTTTTCTCCTTCTTCTCATCTTCATCTGATTCTTCAAAATCTTCCTCTTCAATTATTTTAGAAATGTCTACTAGATCATTGATTCATTGTGTTCCATCTTCTTATATCCTGACACTTGAAATTTCAATAGTTTTATTAGTTATTTTGTTATAACATTTATAAGCTTTAATTTTACAAGAATAACTAAGAATTCATTCTCAACTAATGCTTTGAATTCTTTGAAATGTCTGAAAGCTTCTGATTTTTTAATTTAAAAACATTACCCAAGTCATACGTAAAAAATCATTAATAATCAACATGAAATATTTCTCACCTTGAGTAATTTGAGTTCTCATAGGTCCACATAGATTAGTGTGAACAAGATCTAACATCTGAGTGGTTGAGTACTCTTTTGTTTTGAACCACCTTCTAGCCTGCTTCCCATGTTGATCAATTTCACAAAGCATGTTAGATGGCTTTTTAATTTTTGGAATATTTTTGACTGCTTGCTTCTTGATGATGTTGACAAGATTGTCAAAAATTATGTGTCCCATTATCTTATGCCATAGACAACTTTCTTCAATCTAACTCAAAAAACATCTTTGACCTTTGATGTCTGATAACCTATATAAATTATTGCCTGTTCTTTGAGCATCTGCAACCAACACATCTGAATCTTTTCTCCTAATTCCATAACCTTCTACATAAAAATTTAGTGTGTGACCTTGATAAAAAATTTCAATTACATTCAAAAGATTATGCTTAAGACCTTTTTCATACAAAACATTTTCAATTTTAGTTCTATCATTATCCAAACTTAGTGTACCTTTTCTAGCAATTTTGGCAGCAGTATTATCTCTAAATTTCACTATGCCACCATTGATCTTCTTCAAGGTTATGAAATTGATCTTATCTCCTATCATGTGCCTCAAACTTATACTATCAATCAACCACATATTTTATTCATTTCTTGCATGCAAAGCTATTTATACCAATATAGATTTTTTAGGTTATTTCTTCTGCCATGAACTTGTCTAAACTTTCTTCTTGATGAATGAAGCCTTGAAACTCTGGTCCTTCTTGACTGACTCAAACATGCTTCTATAGTAATGACATATGTGTCTGAATTTGTTTCACTTGTAACATATTATGGCCTTTTCATTAAAGCCTGATAGAGAAGCAAAAGAGTTATGGCTTTTGCTTGACTCTACATTAGTTTCCTTTTCCTTATTTCTAAAATTGTTAGCCCTTTTTTGACATTCTATTTTCTTATGACCATATCCATTAAAATAAAAATAATAAGCATAAAAATAAGAGCTGTTTGTGTATCTCTAACTTGATTGCCTTTGTTGCTCTATTCCTTCTAGCCTTCTTTGTTTGAGATGTCCTCTGTATTCTTAACTTCTTCCCCTTTTATTTCCTTTTTTGTAAGAGCTTCAACATAGCTATTTCTTTTTTCTATGTTAACCTTTTCTATGAAAGTAGTGGCCTCCCCTTTCTCTTTTTCAAATATGATACCTATCTTATCTAACATTGATCTTTGACTTTATAATATCTTATTCAACATATTAGTGTTATTCTCAAATTTTGAATCATTGGTTGCTCTATCATTGATTGTTTTACTTGTTTTCTCAAGATCTACTTTTAAAGAGGAAATTTCAATAACATACCTTTCACATTCTTCACTTACTTTTTGAAACTATGTCATTAGATATTTTTCATTCTTCTTGGCTTCTTCAAAGTGTGCTTGTAGATCTTCAATTATTTCCTTTGACTCTTTTTCATTTTTATTGATCTCGAGCTTTAATCTTAGATTCTTATTCTCAAGACATTTTAACTCTTCTAAGGCACAAATGAATTCTCCTTCCAGATTCACTTTGGCTTCATCCTATTCTTCTTCTTGATCATCTATAATTTTGCTTGTAGAGGCATCTTAATGTATGGTCATGAATAAAATATTTTCTTCTTCTGAATCACTGACTCCATTATCTTCAGCTAAGCTAGGATCTTTAGAATACAAACTCTTCTTCTCAAATCCCTTCTTGAATTTTCCTTTAAAATTATTCTTGTATGTAGACTTTCCTTCTTCATTGTCACCATTACCGTTATTTGGGAACTTAGGTGCAAAATGTCCAATCTTTCTATAATTAAAAAATTTAAAAGGTAATTTTCATTGATATTTACTTGTGCCCTTTTTTGGCTTATAAATGAATAGAGCTCCGTTGTCATCTTCATCATCACTAGAACTGTCACATGATTCTTGAATCTTAGCCTTCTCTTTCTTTGATGTCTTGAAAGTAGTTTCTCTCTTTGAGGGTTTATCTTATTCAGTCTGCATCTCATATGCCATAAGAACACCATGTAGCTCACTTTAATTGCCAAAACTTTTGGATCATATCTCAATGGTAGATATATTAAAACTTTTTATACCACAATTGATTCTTCTAACTTTTCTCTAAGACCTTAAATCTAATTAAATATTTGATCAACATGTAAAATATAACTTTCTATATTTTATTCTTCTTCCATCTTCAAACTCTCAAACTATCTTATAAAATTCTAAAGCCTAGCTTTCTGAACCTTACCATCACCTTTGTAAATATTTTCAAGTTTTACCCAAGTTTCATGAACAGATTTACATTGCATAGCTTTAACAAATTATAATTCACATAAACCACATAAAATATAATTAAAGATTTAGCATTATTTTCACTTACCTTCTTTTCTACCAGAGTAGTTACAAGTGTCTGTGGCTCTTGATATTCCTCCACCACTACTTTCCAAATGTTGAATCGAAGGGCCATCAAATAAGTCTTCATCCTTATGCTCCAAAAAAAATAATTTATCCCATCAAACAAAGGTGCCTTATTTGTAGAAAAAACTTCATGTGATCTAGCCATCGTGCTTTCCTAATCTACCTTTAAGGTATAAAACTTTTTCAATGGAACTTGCTCTAATACCAATTGTTAAGCATGAAATATATTAAGATGGGGTGAATCAGTATATTATATATATTTTACTTAATCTAACTTTTTTTATTTAACCACTTAATCACACATTCAAAAAATGATAATATGCATCACATGAATGAGAGAGAGAGAGAGAGAGAGAGAGAGAGAGAGAGAGAGAGAGAGAGAGAGAGAGAGAGAGAGAGAGAGAGAGAGAGAGAGAGAGAGAGATTTTTATGTGGAAACCTAATGTGGAAAAAACCATGGAGAACAATCTCAAGTATATGAATAAGCACTAACTCAAATTACAAAATTTTCAAGCACCAACTTGTAGGAGCACCAACCCCTTATCTAAGCACCAACACAACAAATATTTATGAGCACCAACCCCTTAAAAATATTTATGAGCACCAACCCACATGAGCACCAACCCCTCTTGTGTATCAAACACAACTCTCTCAATGTTGTTTACTCAATAAATGATATAACTCTACAATATCTCCTACTTTTCTCTCTTCAAAAAAAATACAAACCATGCACTCTCTTGCATATTAAAAATGTCTTCTCAAGCCTTTATTTATAGCTTTACAAATGACCTTTGTCATTTACCCTTTATGACTCTTCAATCCTCATATAAAATGGCACCAAGATTGTATGACCCTTCGTATCCTTGCATGTAAAAACTTATATGGTGAACCTTCATAAGCAAATGTGTCCTTTCCTCTTTTATCTTTATCTTGGTGAATTTTCATTTCCTCAAAGTGTCCCTTCATGGAAACATGTGCCATGCCCTCTTTTGTCTTCACATGGTGACTCTTGGAATTCCTCATGATGACTCTTCATGAGATAATGTGTCCCATTCCTCTTTTGTCTTTACCCTGTTACTCTTTGAATTTTCCATGAGCCCTCTTTTGACTTATATGAAACCAATAATAGATTAGTTAATATTAAATAAATATTAACACACATTAGCTGAGATATGAATATTAAAAACATCATTTAAATATAATGGGGCCTTTATCACCAATGCTAGACCTTTGACATTAGTGACAATATTTCCAACATCCATTCCCATTCTACTAGATATTTAGGCCTTAAGGACTTGATTTTTAATCCCACTCTTGGGTATGATTAAAATCTACCTATATTTTATCTTTATAACCTTGAAAGATAATGCAAATGACCATTTTAAAACTCTTTGATACAATTTTAGTGTGTTCTATTAGTTTGATTTGCACATATAGTAGTCTTTCTCCCTTGGTAGGTCCTAATCTCACCTAGTTGATAATATATGATATTATTTAGGTTATATATAGTGTTTGAATATTAAGTGTCTAATCTTAGAGTGGAGATTTTATTAGTTAGTGCCTTGATCTAGGCTATCTATCATTACCCTCATGTTTTGACCACTTAGTGAAACCTTTATGTGAAACATGTTTACATAGGAGTCCTTAGAGTTAGAAGATTCAATCACTTGTATTGCTTACTTATATTTTTTAGAGTCCAAATAGAGTGGATGAATGTTTACATTCATGCATCACCAGCCCTAGATTATATTTTCATTATGTACTTTATATCCCTTTTCACCCCAAAAAAAATGTCTTAATGAATTGAGCCAAATAGATGCACTAGGGGATCTAGGTCCATAATCTAGAGGTCTGGTCTAGTTATAATGTAACCCAAAACCTTTAGGCCATTCCCATGTTATTCCAAGTTTGAATCAAAAGTGAAAAATATCTTTTAGAGGGTGTAACTTGGGTTGATAATAGTTGTGACATGCATAATGGGATCAGATTCAAGCATTGGAACATTCACATCAGCATCTTGCCCATCACAAGTATATTAAAGCACTTATAGGCTAGGATTTGCATTTAAAATTCATCATAAGGTCATCATATCATGTCAAGAGTAGTTATTATTTATATTTCATTGTTATTTATATACATTATGATGAGCTATAGATGTATATGGGGAAGACTTTTATCATTCAATTCCTTATCAGTATCCCTATGATCCTTTCCAATTCCATTATGATCCTTATTAGTAAAATTATGAAACCTACTAGCCATACATGCACCCTTATCAACAATATGAGAGTCCTCTTTAGGCCTATGATCCTCTTCAATGCCAAGGACACAACTCTAATTCTCCCTCTGAGCCTCATTCACCTCCTTGGCAACATACTTATCAATCTAACTAGTCATGGCAATTTCATGATGTTCTTGATCAACTCAACCAAATTAAAAGTCAATCTATATAAAACATTAAATAGACCTTGCTTATCTATGAAAAACACATTGTGGACATTGGCATCTTGAGAAGTTATGGACAAGAAATCCTTAAACATGAGATTGAGAACATGAGAACTTCATTGTAATAAGCTAAGAAAAAAATGGCTTTTTTTTCATGAAATAAGGTCATTCAGGAGTCAATGGTGATATTATTAACATAGGTGGTTTAGTTTCAAGCATTTAAAAGAAGTTGATAGTCCATGAGAGACAACAAGTCTAATCATACCACCAACATGTTACCTCCTTCATTCTACATCAGTCCTCTATTGAGCTATCTTTCCCCTATCAAGAGTGCCAAAAAAATATGTGTCAAATCCCTCATAGATCCTTACAAGACTTTCCAAATTTTTTTACTTGGATTTTTATCCAAGAGAGAGAGAGTTCAAAAGGGGGGAGAAGTGTGTCTTGAGAAGGCTAAGTTCCATGGTACACAAAAAAAATTTCAAGGTCATTCACCTTCTAATTAGTAGGAAGATACCTCCAATAAGATGGTACTTAATTTTGATACTCATCTTACTAAAAATATTTAATTTGTAGACAAGCATCTATATCAGTTAATGGCATCTATAAAAGTAATCCCATCCTAGTAGGAAGTTACTCTATTCATGTCCAAGGTTGTAATAAATGAAAAATAATAAATTCCTACATCTAAGTTTGTAACTTGGAAATAAATATAGTAGTTAAGAGGAGGAAGAGACCATACAAGTATAAGCCAAGATGTTAAAGTGGAATAAAAATTGGAAAACATGCAACTTGATGAGGCCACTAATTACTTTATTTTATAGCCTCATCCAAACCTCATATATATCTTTTTTCTATTTAAATCCCCATAACCATCCATGACTCATGTAAATGAATGAATTTATGATTTTATGTGTGCATTGATATGTGTGTGTGTGTGTGTGTGTGTGTGTGTGTGTGTGTGTGTGTGTGTGTGTGTGTGTGTGTGTTTTATGTATATATGTATGTATGTAATGATTTAATGATGCTTTTTCTTTGATTAGATTATACTTGTGTAACCTTATTTAACAAAATTTTTAAGGGTAACATAATACTACAAAAATCTTGTTTGGGCACAACACTTACTGGGTAATTACTAATAGGTTACCTATAGTAATTACTGGGTTTTACCTATAGGGTACCCATAGCAACTGCTAGCCTCCACCTATAGGGTGCCCATAACAACTACTAGTTTCCACATATAGGTTTCCCATAGTAAATGTTGGTTTCCACCTGTAGGTTGCCTAAAAAAACTATAGACTTTCACCTATAGGAGCACGTAACCACTACATAAAATAGAACTATTATTGTGATAAGATGTGATTAGATCTTAAGGACACATCCAACTATCTTAGAAAATAAGTGGATGATTTAAGAATATCCTCCATAGATGTTGTATGGAATCCTCTCATGCAAATAATCTTGGATGTGCTACCAAAGATGAGTAAGACAAGGACAATGGAAATGAGATAAAAAGAAGTAAAATAATAAAATAGTATATATTTTCCTTAACCCAGTCAGGCTTAAAACAAGTAAATTTAGTTACTAACGACTTGAAGGTTGACTAGAATAGTTCCCAAAGTATTTGTACCTTTCTTAGTTTAGTGTTCTTGGTTGGAGATAATAAATTGCCTTATGTATTTAATGGTATAACCTAGATTAGATTGGGAATAAATAATAAAAAAGTAGTAGAATTTTAGAAGTCATTGCATTCTAAATATTGTAATCTTTTGTATCAATATTTAATTACTATAGATTTGAATAATGAGAAGGTTGATTTTATAAGAAGCTTTTCTAAGTCTCTTAGAGAAGGATTGGAACTCATTTCTAAACAAGGAAGTGCCCCCTTAGAAGGAGTTGCAGTGAAGATCCTGACCCTATTTAGTTTATGTGTGTTGATTCCATTATTAGTTTGATTATATAAAGTGTGATGCATATGTGATTCATAAGTGTGAAGTATTTTTGTTATAATAATTTCATAGTATAACTATCTAGTGAATTCAATATAAGTTCATTGTACTACAACTAGTAAGCAAGATAATCTATGGATCAATAATGTACATATAGTTTTGACATCCTTGAAAATCCTACATACCCTGGGTTGACAATTAATGTTAATCAAACTCAAGAATCTGGTATTAACTAGGTAATAAGTCTTCACAACATCTTGATGCTATTACTGAGGAGGCTATCAATTATTGATTTTTAGATCAATTATTTATTTTTAAGATTGATTAATGCACTGTCCTACCTAGCTAGATAAGTTAAGTGAGGGCACTACGATATCTTATGTCAGATGTCTAAGTTCCTAGATGTTGATGGTGCACAACTTTGAATGCCTCTTTGTAATATTATGATTTACTTAGTTAATGGTTTTATTTAAGAATTTAGTTTCCTGTAAGAGTGATTTACTTTTTTCAAAGTGTGCCTTTCAATTTTTAATTTCATTTCCTACTTTTTAGTGTAATTTTTCTACTTTCATTTCCTACTTTCTAGAGTAATTTTCCTACTTTCATTTCCTGATTTCTAGAGTAATTTTATCACTTTTAGTAGATAAATTTACTACTTTATAGAAATTAAATTTCAATTCCAATCATTTTTATTTTTTCACTCTTTTATTTCTCTATATTTTATTTTTCATTTATTTTGAACAACTTCCTAGAACACATGAAAAACAAAAAAAATACTAACCCTATGAAAGAAGAAACATGATAGCTGAAGGAGTGGCTCAACATTTATGTAGAGAAAAATAAAATTTCAAGAGAGATTACTAGCAAATAAGCCACAAGTTACTATCAAGAAAGAACCACGAGTACCTACAACAACTAATAATCCTATTAAAAAATATACCATAAGCTGGAGGGCTCTTGAAGAAGAAAACACTACAAAATGAAGGAGATAGCTTGCAGAAGAATTACTATTGGCTTTGAAAGAAGAAACAAAAGTAGAGGAAGTATTAGTTGAGATTGTAAGAAGAAATGAAGGAGAAGAATTAATTGAACCAAAAACTCTAGAAAGTAACATCAGATCAACATTCTAACAAGGTTTTCTTGAGAAAATCAAAGAAGCTTTACAAGAGTCTTTATACTTTTCATCCAATAAAAAGACTATGGATCAATAGATAAATGTTTACTATCATGTTGACAAAGGGAATGATACATAATTTAAATATGTAATCCTAAGTTCCTTTAGTATCCATATCACAAGAAAAACCATCATGAATAGAGGAGACTTTATGGATGACAATATGACTTCAAACGTAGTTACTTTTGAATTTTCTATTCTAGATGCAATATGTGTAACACAAATAAAAAATATCCTACCCTTAGCCTTTCCAAATTTCAAAGGTACATTATCAGAAGACCCAAACACATTTTTTTTTTGAATTTGATATCCTCTATAAAATCTATGACTATAGGAAAGATGCACAAAAAATGAAACTTTTACCAGCCACCCTCAAAGACTTATCACTTCACTGGTTCATGAGACTGGGTAGTAATTCAATCCACACTTAGGAGGACATGAAAAATAAATTTATGGATAATTATTAGGAATATGGGTGAGGAATAAATTATAGAATAAATGACATCTTCAAGATGACTTAAGAAGGGGATGAATCTTTGGAAGATTGTTGAACAGTTCATGTTCAGTGTACAAAAATTCAAGCAAAGTGCACTAAGAGAAGAGCCTTTAAAAATCATCTTCCTAAAAAGAGTCAGAGAAGATTGCATGGAATCCTTGGACCTAATAAGTGGGGGAGATATCTCCCACCTACCATTTGAAAACATTAAGGAGTTAAGTAAGAATTATTCCAAGTCTACCATAAATAAAGTTAGGGACAACAAGCTTCCATTGACAACTGCAAGTGGCATATCAAAATCTAAAGTTAGTAACCCATTAAAAGACATAAAAAATGATATCATTAGTCACTTGGCTACCCAACTAAATAACCTAAATTCAAGGCAAAAGCAAGCAATCTTAGATCAAGCTTTGACCATCTATTATCTAGATTGTAAGAAGAAGATAGATTATAGGTGTCATGAGGTTTGGGCTAAAGTAGCTAAAATCACAGTTGAAAAACTAAAAAAAGTAGAGATACATACTGTAAAAGGACATGGGGACTAGGTTTTCTATGTTACATAAATAAAGTAATGGGTTCAATGATCATCTTATCTAGGTATGGGACATAATCCACCTTTTGAAAATTATACCTCTTTTAATTCAAAATTTACAAATACTACTCCTAATTGAACTAGTCCATAGATGAACATCCCAGCTCTTAATTCTAGCTAGTAGTCACCTAAAAAAATCTACCCCACCACCTCTTGGTAGCCTCCACAAAATGTATTCCCACCTTATATACAAGATTGGAAACCACCCCAAGGCCCACCCTTGACAAACTAGTGGTAACAGCCCTAGAGACCCAATTAACCCTAGGGGAACCATAAAAAAGGGTTCCCTCCACAACAACAACAACCACCTCTTACTCTTATGCTCAATACACAAGCTACACCCAATCCTAACTAACTCCCTTCCCAAAATATGTAGAATCCTACAAATAAGTTAGTGCAATTGGCATTTAGTACTAAACTTGTTCAGCACCCAGTATACACAGTGAACATCCATGAAGTTCACCTACATTTAGGGAAAGTATTACCACTACCATCCCCACCCGTAATAATGAAGCTAGATTAGGAAACTCTAGAAGATCATGATAACCCACATTCACCACCATAAGAACTCTCTGAACTAGGAAATAAAACTTTTGATGAAATAACCCCACCATTTCTAAAATGTCTTAGCCTTTAGCATTATGTAATTGAGCCTAAATTTGATTTCATAATATAACTCAAGAATCTTTGTGTTAAAATTCCTCTCTTCTATGTCATCAAAGATGTACCCATATATTTTAAAACTAATAGAGACTTATGTATACGTAAACCTAAAAATAAGAAGAAGGATTCTAATACATTTTATATGATTGGATAGATGATAGACATTATGTTGGGAAACACCCTACCAAAAAAAATATTTAGATCTAGGATGCCTAGTAGTAACAGTCCAGATCCATGACCAACAACTGTCTAATAAATTGATAAACCTAGGGGCTACAATAAATATAATGAAAATTAAAACCATAAATAAACTATAGTTAAATAATATTCATCCCACATTTACAATGCTATAAATGGCTGATAGATCTATAGTCAGACCAAAAGGAGTCATTGAAGATCTTGTCATTACTATAGATTCTTGGGAGTATCATGTAGATTTCATTGTGCTACAACAAAAGTCCAATTTGGGTGGATACCCTCTTATCTTAGGATGACCTTGGCTTACCACAACCAATACATTCATCAACTACAGATCAAGAAACATGTTGATGTCCAATGGTAACCACACTAAGAAGTTGGTCCTCAATCCTACAACATAGTCAGCCTTGGCACCAGAGCATACATTATGGGATGAAGAAGATGAGGTAGAATAGCCTCCCTTAATTCCTATATTTACCATAGACCATGTATGCACCTTGGATGATCAGGAGAAAGATACAATTCTCTCTAGTGTTCTCTATAATTATTACCAAACTCATTCTACAGATCTCAACCACCTGCAATGTGTTGAGTGCCCATTTTATAGTCTCTAGGAAGAAGATAATTATGATGCATCTATAAAAGAAATATTTCAATAGATATTTCCTCATAGACGCAACCAAACAAGATTCATTAGCAATATATAAATTATGAAAATACTCTCACAAAAAATTGAAATCTCTCTAGGAAAAACATTGCTTATTAATAACAAGTTGAAGTCAAATTAAGAAAAGTGCCTAGTCAACATGTTACATGCAAACCAATGCACTTTTTCATGGGATTATGATGATATGTAAGGAATCAAACCAAAAACATATACACATCATATCTATATCAAAGAAGAGTGCCAACCAATCAGATAACCACAACGTAGGATGAATCTAGCTCTTAGAGAAATAGTCAAAGTAGAATTACAAAAAATCCTGACCATTGGATTTATATATCCTATTTTACATAGTGAATGGGTTTCACCATTGGTAATTGTACCAAAGAAAAATGAAGAATGACATGTATGCATATATTATAGGTAACTTAATACAACAACTAGAAAGGATTAGTTTTCTCTACCCTTCATTGATCAGGTGTTAGACACACTAGTAAGAAAGAAATATTTTGCCTTTTTAGATGGCTTCAATAGTTATAACTAGATTATAATTAATCCTAAGGATCAAGAGAAGATCACCTTCAATTGTCTTTGGGTTACTTATGCTTATTTTTTATTACCTTTTGGGATATGTAATGCTCCTGCAATATCTAGAGGGCTGTCCTGAGTATCTTTGTAGATATGGCCAATGAATGTGTAGAAATCTATATAGATGACTTCACTGTTTATGGAGAAACATTTGATGAGTGATTGAAGAACTTATAAAAAGTGATGCAACACTATCAGGAGCACCATTTTTTTTTAAGTCATAAGAAATGATACATGCTTATGATAGAAGGCATTGTCTTAGGCCGCCATGTATCTGCTGAAGGAATTAATGTTGACCCTATAAAAATTAGCATCATAAAAAACTTGCTTGTTTTTCAAAACTAAAAAGATGTTAGGACTTTTTTAGGATGTGCTATTTTCTATAGAATATTTATCAATAATTTAAGCAAAGTAGTAGCACCAATGTTCACTCTCTTAACTAAATACATTGAATTCATATGGACTCTTGCTTGTGATATAGCCTTCTAATAATTGAAGGAATTATAGACCACCACCCCTGATCTATGTGGTCCTGATTGGAAGCTTCCCTTCCATATTCAAAAAGATGCTTTAGATACTACCTTAGGAGCTATTATAGGCTAAAAATAATAATCACTTAATTATGCCATATATTTTGTAAGCAAGAACCTATAGGTAGTAGAATTAAATTACATGGTCACTGAAAAAGAGTTCTTAGTATTAATCTATGTTATCAACAAGTTCTATCACTACATAACAGTGTATCAAATATTTTTTCATATAGACCATGCAATCATCAGGTACCTTATAAAAAAACCAATTATCCTAGATTAAGTGATAAGATGACTAATCTTATTACAAGAATTTGATTTAACTATTATAGATAAGCATGGTAAGGTCAATATCATGGCTAATTTCTTATCACAACTACAATCCCCTCAAGAAGATACCATAATGGATGACTCATTTATAGATGAGCACCTATTCTCTCTCACCATTACCACACCTTGGTATGATGATATTACTAATTAATTTATAATAGGGTTACTTCCACAGCACTTCCTCCCTAAACAAAAAAAGAACTTTGATTTAAAAAAGTGGCAGGTATTCATGGTTGTGAGAATTCATTTTCTATATTGGGCCTAACTCCATCATCAGAAGATGTCTAAGAGATGATGAAGTTATAGATATCTTCAAATCTTATCATGATGAACGCTATGAAGGGCACTTTATAGCCAAGCATACAATAGTAAAAATCTTGAATGCAGGATATTATTGGCCCTCATTCCATAAAAATGCAATAAGGTATACTAGTCATTATGATACATGTTAGCATATGGGGATACCCACACATTTAGATGATATGACTTTGCAACCTTAAATGGTGCTTAAACCATTTGAAAAATAAGCCCTAGACTTTATAGGTCATTTTAATCCAAAATCCAACAATAAAGAGTGCATCCTTATGTGTACTGACTATGTCACTACATGAGTGGAAGTAAAGGCTCTTACATACACTTGAGATGAGAAGGTGGCAACTTTCCTCTATGATTAAATATTCACAAGATATGGTGTGCCATGAGAAATAGTCATTGATCAAGGAACCCAATTCATTGCTAGTTTAATTACTACCTTGGTCTAACAATACGAGATTAGGCATAAGAAATCAACTCCATATCATCCACAGTCTAATGGATAAGTGGAAGTCACCAACAGGGAGTTAGAAAATATTTTGCCCAAGACTGTTAGTATGTCCCATAAGGATTGGGATGATATACTTCCTAAAATTATTTTGGCTTATAGAATCACATGAAAGACTACTATAGGATTCACCCCATATGAGTTGGTCTATGGGAAGAAACCTATCTTACCAATTGAATTTGAGCACAAGACCTTATGAACATCACTAGATCTTGGGATGGATATATCTAAAACACAAAAAGAAAGGCTTATGAAAATGAATGCCTTAGATGAATATAGACATTAAGACTTATAAAACATAGAAATTATACAATAGCAGTGGATTGGATGGCATGATAGGTACATTAAGACTAGGCAATTCATTACAAGAGATTAAACCCTTCTTTTTGATTCAAAGTACAAGGATCATAAGGGTAAAATCTAGACTAGATGGCTTGGCCCATTTGAGATTGAGCATGTTTATGACAATGGAGTAGTGCAACTCCAAAACTTTAATCTAGTAATATTTAATCTACTAGTCAATGGCCATAGACTAAAGTTATACAAAAATCCACTCACTTAGGAGGAGTTTACCAAGAACATACATAAGCAATTACAAAATGGCTATAATGATGTACTAGATCATCATGATGTCTCACCAAACAAAGGGAGAACTAGCTAACACATAGATGAATAATGAGAGGAGGACATCCTAGTCCTCCTCTGGCATGAAAGATGAGACCTTCAAATGGTCTTTGACCAGTCACCCTCACAACTGACTTGGCAAGGACCTAGAATAAACATTCTACTACAGGCAATAGTTAGAGTAAAAAAAAAAACCAAAAATGAAAACCCTTTTTGAATGTTGATAGTTTTTGGGTAGAAAAATAGCTTGTTGGCTGCCCAAAACTATAAAATAGGCCTAAATGAAAAATGAGCTTGCTAGTTATTTAGGGGTAAAAACCAAAATGGAAAATAAACGATCATTCTAAGCAAAACTATTCATCTTATTCAAGTTGCCATGGGTTATTCTATAGCTATTATAGGCACCTCCCCCACCATTGCTATAGGCACCATTATCAATGAAGGTATTCCTTTAGTTTCTATTGGCTATTCTCTAACTGCTATGGGCACCTTCCCCATAGTTGGACATAGTTCTGTAGTTGCTATGGGCTCCACCTATAGTTTCTACAGGTACATCTTAACACCTATATACACCTCTTTAGTGCATGCAGGTTATTTCTTCACAAAATCTAAGCTATGGTTTTGGCTATGGGATTTTGATTAATACATGGAAGACACTAGAAAATATATAGGAGGAGTTAAGGAAGATTAGAGTATAAAAGTCAAAACATTGCTAAGGAATACCCTTGAATAACAAGGTAAGATCCACAACAAAGGTATACACTTCTAATCTCCATTTGGAGTGTTGTAGACTATAATTTATGGCTACAAAGACATACATGAACCACTTTTAGCTTTTAGTCATTTCATGGAGATGATTTCACTATTTCAAATAGAGATATCTAATATTTGTTTGGAGCATAGGTCCCAAGTTTGAAAACCTTACTGGTTACTAAAAAAAAGTTCACTAGGCACAAAATCCATAAGGAGTAAGACAACACAGAGACAAATCATTAGCAAGTTCATGTAGAGGAAGATGATAAAGTAGTAAAACCCTCATCTACCCTCTTCCATGTTTATATAGCACTTGAATTGGATAAGACAAAGATCTAAAGTGACCACCTTGTGGTAGGAGGGCCATAATCTATCATCTAACTACAAGATCCCTACACCAGTTCTATGTAGGCTATCATGATTGGATGTAGGTTATTGAGGGCATCTTGGAAGGCTAACATCTTATGTTCTCATGATTACTCAAGGAGCCCACTTCAATTAAGTTATAAATACTAGGATAATTATTGCATTCCAATAAATAGTCACATGCAACTTTCCTCTATGTAACCCTAGGCAAAGTGTTAAAAAGTTACACCATATCTTTTGGTCATAGATTTTTTTTTTAATTATTAATATAGTATGTATTATATTGAAAATCATATTTAATAATTATCAATTCATTTATTAAGTCTTGTCTCCACTCACACTCATACCCTCATCATGATCCCATCCTCTCTCTTTCTATCCTACTCATTCCACATCACTTGGGGACAAGTGACACCTCAAGTGGAAGGGGGAGAATATTGTGGGTAATAAATCCTACACACTATACGATAGTATATATGTGCCAATTTAATAGCCATGATGACACCATATAATAAATAGGGAAAACAATCACTTTTATTATTTTCACTTACGAGTACAACCCATTCAAACAAAGCTAAAGCATGACATTACCTGCAACCTATAACTTGCAACCACAAACTACCATTATTGAAAAATCATGATTTTATATAGGTAGAAATATAGAAGATAAATTGAGTGTGTTGAGAATTATCAATTGAAAGGGTCATCAAAAAACTAAACCTACCCAGAATAGGAGGGTCAATTATGATATGGGAACCTATATATCATAGGCAACTTCAAGGAGACCTAGCCAGCTGGGCTGTCTTCAATAGAGTTGGATGGACCACTTATTTTGAAAAATTATAAAATTTATCAAAAACCCTTGCTATGTAATTTTTAGGGTCCTTCATAGGAGAGAAAACTTATGTCTATGGCATTACATTTCTAGTCACTGAAGAACTAGTAAGCTAGGCAACTAGGTCTCCAAGTGTAGGAGAAAACTAGGAGAATAAACCCAATGGTTAAGAAGTAAAACAATAGTTCTATTAAGGGGATAAAATGCTAGTGATAAATAAAGGTGGTGTGGAGAGACTCAACCTACCCTCATCCTGAAGGGAAGTAGCCTCATACATCATTAGATATATGACCTGTGAAGTATGGTACTCTCTAATTTATACTCTCTATTTTAAATTTTTGAATTACTTAAGACATGATAGGACCATTAATGTTCTAAACCACCTATGGAATATTCTAAAAAATATGTCTAAATAATACTATAAGGGAGTAATAAAGCCTTGTCTCATCATTACCTAATATGGTTGATAGATAAAACTAGAATAAACACTATTAGACTTGAACTCAATTGGGTACAATTTCTAACCCTAGAGACTGGTGAAACTCAACAAGAAGAAGGAAATAATGAGAAGGAATCTCTTGAATATTAGGCCCAAAAAATTTCACAAGAAGGTACTATGGGAACTAGTGCTACTGAACAATCCATATCCATTGAAGGTTCATCTAAAACTGCTATGGGTACAATAACGATAAGGAAACTAGTCCTACCTCCTTCTGACATAAAGGAGGAAAATCCACCCACACAAACTGGGTAGAATATTCATTCTCCCATTTTTCCAATTATATTCTCACTAAGGATTGATTCTTCCACCATGGCTCCTTTAAGGGAAGAGGAATTTCTTCCATCAAATGCTACATAGGAAGAATAAGTTCCAACAACCACTCTTAAAAATAAGAAGAAAATTGAAGAAAAGAGACCATCTATATCAAGAAGAAAGAGACCTCATCCTATGAGATCTTAGATAATTAAGAAATAAAAGACAAACCTAACCTCCTCGCCCATAGACATCAGTGAGGATGAAAAAAAAAGAAACAACCCAGGATTCAAAAGACCTCTAATGGGTTTGGTTTATTGAAGAGGAATCTACCAAGGAAAAAGAAGTAAAATCACCCAAGCCACCCAAATTCATTTATGAAGACATGGATATCCTTAGACACATTAGGTACACAAAATAAGAGCTGAGAATGATATATCAGCCTATAGAAGAAGAAGAATTGATTGAAGAAAATACTATGGAAGAAGAAGTAGAACAAGAAGTAGTTCCTCATGACCAAAAGTTTCAAACCTTGGAACAAGCCATGAAATAAATATCTAGGTTGAGGAATGAGATAATAGAGTTGAAAGGCAAGAGAGACTTTGAAACATTTTTGGGGGTAGCATAATTTATAGAACCATCTATGGAAAAAAAAGGTTATTAGAGGAACTTGTAGCAACTTCCTTTGAAGTGCCTATAATAACTTCATCTACCTTACCCATAGATAGCATTAGTGTACCATTAGAGGCACCTGTAGAAGATAATAATCTAGATTTGGTGCCTTTGTATAATATATTTTCTCCTCCATTGACCACTACAAAAATACCTATAGCAGAGGAAGTAATTGATGTGGATCTTACAGCTGTTAGGTCAATAGAAACTGATGACCTCTTGAGTTTTCTTGAATAAAATTTAGTGATGATAAAACTTACCTCAAGGATTTAGTAAAAATATTTAAGGTATATGTTGAAATAAAAGAGCAACAAGATGACTTAAAAGATAACCTAGAAAAGGCTACAACTAGGATCAATTATTAAAAGGAATGATTACTAAAATGCATGAAACCACTAAATTGTTAATGGAGTGTAGGTTACCTTATAGGGTGTATGTTGTGTACTTAGAATAAATATGGCTTAAATTCAAATATGATAGAATCTATAATGATCAACTATACATGGTTTATGACCCTAAATATTTCTTTGAAGTTTATAGACATGCTGACCTTGATCTCCAAGAATAGTTGAGTGCTTTTTACATATACCAGTACGTTTTACCCCATAATACAAATTAAAATCCAAATATATACTTGGGGGATGTTCAACTGAATGCATTTAATTCATATGTCCTTAATGAAATAGGAAGAAAGAAATAGGTGAAGTATCAAGAAAAATAAAAAGAAGCCACCCTAATGTTTAGGGGGTAATCAACTAATCCATAAGCTATAATAGATGAATGGATCACCTTCATGAACTCAGATACTCCACAAGAAATGGTCACAAGGAAATAAGTAGAGGTTCAAAATCACTATTTGAGTCTTATAGAGGGAGATGGAACGCAAATTTTGTTTCTTATGCTGAAAGATTGGAAGAACTCTTTGATGCTTTGAAAATAAAGGAATCTTATTCCCCTCAAAACCTTAGGGAGGCCATAGATAGGGTATACATGTATATTGAGCTTTTTATGAAGATAAGGATAAAATGGTTGGTGTTGATGTTTCAATCACCTATATTTTGGTTCCCAATTCTTGACTAGAAGGGACAGGTCCTAGCTAATGGAGAGGCATAGAAGAAAATATGGAAGAACATTGATGATGCTAAAGGTTTCTATATCTTTGAAGGGATGGGCTACACTAAGCCCCTATATTTTAAAAAAAATTATGGTTTCAAAATGCAGCTAAGGCTTACTTGAGGTCGAGCAAGAGGTTAAGTAGGGGGGTGTGATGAGGCCATCAATTGCTTTATTTTTTAGCCTCATCCATACCTAGTATATCTATTTTTATATGTAAATCCCCATAACCATCCATGATTCATGCAAATGAATGAATGAATTTATGATTTTATGTGTGCATTGATATATATATATATATATATATATATATGTTATGAATTAATGATGCTTTTTATTTGATTAGATTATACTTGGGTAACCTTATTTAACAAATATTCTAAGAGTAACATAAGACTATAGGAATCTTGTTTGGGCACAATACTTATAGAGAATCCCACAATAAAAGGGTCTTCCACCTATAGGTTTCCCATAATAACTATTAGTTCCTACCTATAGGTTTCCCATAACAACTACTAGCTTCCACCTATAGGGTGCCCATAGAAACTGCTGGCCTCCACCTGTAGAGTGCCCATAGCAACTACTGATTTCCACTTGTAGGTTTCCTGTAAAAACTATTGGTTTTCACTTGTAGGCTGCCTACAACAGATACAAGCTTTCACCTATAGGAGCCTATAGCCACTATGTAGAATAGAACTATTATTATGATAAGATGTGATTATATCTTAAGGATACACCCAACTGTCTTATGAACCAAGTGGATGATTGAAGAGGATCCTCAATAGCTATTTTTTAGATTCCTCCCATGCAAATAATTTTGGATGTGTTTCCAAAGATGAGTAAGACAAGAAAAATGGAAAGGAGACAAAAAGAAGTAAAAAAACAAAATAGTATATATTGTTCTTAATCTAGTCAATCCTAAAATAAGTAACTTTAGTTACTAACCACTTAAAGGTTGATTAGGGTAGTTCTCAAAGTATTTTTAGTTTAGTTTTCTTGGTTGGAGATAATAAATTTCATTATATATTTAATGGGAGAACCTATATTAGATTGATAATAGATAATAATAGAGCAATAGAATTATAGAAGTCATTGCATTCTACATATTGTAATCTTTTATAGTAATATTTAATTGCTATAGATCTGAGTAATGAGAAGGTTGATTCTGTAAGAAGATTTTGTAAGTCTCTTAGAGAAGGATTGGAACTCAATTATGAATGAGGAAGGGCCACCTCAGAAGGATTTGTAGTGAATATATTGACCCTATTTAGTTTAAGTGTGTTGTGAAAGTTGATTCCATTATTAGTTTGATTATATAAAGTGTGATGCATGTGTGATTCATAAGTGTGAAGTATTTTTGTATTTTTATTATAATAATTTCATACTATAATGATCTGGTGAATTTAGTATAACTTCATTGTAATTTAACTAGTAATCAAGATAATCTATAGATAAATAATGCATATATAATGCTGACATCTTTGAAAAGGCTATATACCTTGGGTTGACAATTAGTGTTAATTAGACTCAAGAATCTAGTATTAACTAGGTCATAAGTCTACACAACATAACCCCTACCTCTCTCTCCTCAAGAGTTGAAGACCTTCCCCTCATGGAAGTATATTCAAGATAAAATATACCAAAAAGAGGAAGTGATGGTTTTTCAAAGTTGGGCAGCTCAATGAGCATGATAAAACATCTACAACACCATTGGATTTGACTCATCTTCTTGAGATTTTTCAAGGATCCAACATGTCATTCCTTGAGAAGGAACCTCTCCTTTTTCAAACAAATGAATAAGAAAAAACTATTGTGATAGAGGATGAGAGTGATTTGAGTGAGAAAGAAGAGGAAATCACCATTGGGACACACCTTACCAAGGATAGGTGTGAATTAGTCTTTCAAAATGTAAAAGAGGATGAACTCCAATAGCTTTCTTGGGTGTAAGATAAGTTTCAAGAAGGAGAAACTTCAATTGGATAAGAATAAGATGGTTCCCAAGAGCTCCTTGATGACATGGCATCCACTCTTTATCATGACAACCCTGATGAGTGTGAGAGTGAAGTATCTATTCAACTTTTAGCATCCATAAGGCAAGGAGGTAGCCTTCTAAAGTCTTCAAACAACCAAGAAAATTTATGTATTCAAGAATATTATAATTTCATTAAATATGAAGGACTAATTTTTGGCCACCAAAATGAGTTTATTGATTAGACACCAATGATTGATGAGAGTCTGAAGTATGATCATGATTGCATGGAGTATCAAGGTGATAATTATGACCTTTGGAAATAATACATGAGCATTTAAAATGAATATCAATCCCTTCAAGAACTCAAAACTCCTATAGAACATGTTGAATATGAATCAAATGATGACCCTATCAAGTGTTTTCCATAAGAAGAGCATGCCAAAGATGATGAAAGTAATGATGAATCAAATGCTAACCCTATCAAGTGTTTGTTGAAGTAGTGCCTCATGTTGATACTCCTAAACACAAACCAAGTGAAGATATATTTTCCTTTAGCATGCCTCATGAAGTTTAATATGTCCATCATGAAGGTGTTGACAAGTCACCATACCATATGGAATAGATTGAAAGCACAAACCAAGGCATGGAAGATCAAGAGTAGCTTATGATTGAGGTGGAGATGAGGTTGATCATGCAAGGTAGTCAGATATAGAATGAGTATGATTGGGTGTTGGATTAATATAACTAAACTATCTACTTAAGAGTGGATAAAAGAGGTTTATCTACCATCTTAAGGAGTCATGAACATGAAAATTCTTATAGATACAAGTGGGAGTCCTCATATAGTGAACAATGCCTAATTGGACTCAAATCAAGACATGACAACCAAACCTCATGGTACCATAGTGATCAAACAGGGTTTCCATTTGATTCTAGAGGAAATAAGTTAATATCAGGGTAGTTATTTTATAGTTTATTATCTTGTCTAAATAAGTGTGTCATACATAATTTTTTAGTTTGTTGCCTTTTTGTTTTGTTGTCTTGTCTTGTTATTTTCCTTAGGTTAGGTGTGTTTTTCTTAGGTATAGGTGTATTTCTCTGGTTATTTATGTTTGAATCATGTTAGTTTATTGTAGTCATAGAGGTTTTATAGGTGGTAATATATTTATCATTAAAATAATGGTGTAAACATCTTAATTCCATGGATGAGTCATCATTGTCATGAAAATGAGTTGGTTCTCTTGACCAGTGGGTTGCTCAACCCATATGAGTCACCAAAAATATTGGTAGTTTAGCCTACCAAGGCCAAATTCCAACCCTATAACCAAAAAATTTGTTTTTTAGGACATTATTTACTTATTTAGTCATGAAAATATCCATTTTATACATTTTACATCAATTTCATCAAAAATATCAAGTGATTCTAGCAGTTTTAGTGCCAAAAAGGCTTATTTTAAGGTTATTCATATAGTTCTTCAGGTGAAATTGAGTGTCAAACATATTAAAGAACTTATTTATCCATTAAAAAGTAAAAAAATTAATTATAAATAGGTTTTAGGTCTTAAAATGAAGAAATTTTTTCTATCTCGTATATCAACCTATTGGTAGCTCTAGAAGGGCAGTTTTCAAGTGCTTGGTATAGAAAAAGGAGAGAGAGTTAGGAACTAAAACTTTGAAAATTATTAGGGGTCTTATTAATATTTAAATTAGTGTATTTTTTTTAATATTGGTGGATTGTTATTTATTAAAAATATCTAAGAGTGACAACAGGTCACTATGGTTTATTCATCTGAGAGGGGTCTGTTCTTGCACCCCTTTATCAACATCAAAAATTGATGGATAGGAATGGTTTAGAGGGATGATTTTAAGATAATTTTCATGGTGGTTTCATTAGGTAAATCCTTCCTATAAGGGACATATGGTTTAGAACCAGTTTCTTATAGTATCCTTGTGAATGGTCATTAAGATCCTTTTCACAGTGGTTTCATAAGGTAACTCCTTATAAGGTACATATGACACATAGATAGTTTCCTATAGTATCCTTGTGAATGCTCTATTTTATCAATTTTAGAGCATGATTTGAGTTTTCAATAAAGTGTCTTCATATTTAAGAGTTCTTAAGTCAATATATAATTCATTTTATACCTTATTCATCCAAGAAAATGTTCATAGGTCTCCATCTAGAGTACATTATCCTTTGAGATGGTTTTGGGCGAGTTGGTCTCTTCAACAAGGTACAACTATAGTTAATGAGCTTAATTTTAGTGGTAAATGGGTAATAAGGTAATGAAGGAAATGTCAAATAAAATGAGCTACCACGAAGTATTCTCTACAGGGTCAAGATGGCTAGAGAACACTCTTGAGAGAAAAAGTCTATTTTAAGACTAGGATGCCTAAAGAACATAGTGAAAAACTATGTGTGACTATAATGCTAGCTTGTATGACCATCCAAAGGATTGTGTATCTTCATAAACATGTTTATAAAGTGTTTGATGAACTTGAAAGTGATTTAAGATGATTGAAGAGGATGTGAGTGCTCAAAAGGTTAACAAGGTAGTAGATAAAAAAACTCAATTTAATAGAAACAAAGGAAAGTTATCAGTCATTAAGGTAAAATCAAATGCCTTCATCTTCATGTTTATAAAGTTATTTATGATATTATTAATAGTTTATATAATATGATCAAACTCATTTAATCATATGGTATTTAAATTTATAATATCACAAGCCATTTCACATACTCTTTAGCAATTCATACATACTGCAAAAGAAAACTTAAAGCCATGGTCTACTTTTAGTCAGCTGAATGTGATGTAATATTCTAAGACTTAATTGAATTGGTAGTCATATGTCTATCTCATGACCTATGGATCCTTAAAATAATTAAAATAAATGTGAATAATATTGGCATTGTTGACAAGACCAAGTTCAAGGAGTGTTTCTTTGTAACACTAAGATAGTCAAAAGGTGACCTACAAGCCTTAGGCCTGCGACTCCTTATCTTGGACTATGATCAACATCAAACTAATAGAAACAAGGCCAAAAAATCAAAGCTTAACTTCTATGAAGACATAGACCAACTCACCTAAGAGATGATAATCTAATTGAAAAAGTTAATGAAGTCAATGAAATTGAGTTGACACCTATAGCCACGTCTTGAATGTACCTATAGAGAAGAGTCAAGGACAAGTGTTTAGGAATGACTAAAAAGGGTGTTATAAAAGGTGTATAGGAGATATGTGAAACTTAATTTACATCTCAACTAAGTTTAAATCCATTGAGGGATCAGTGTCATGAAGAGAGGTTTCAAGCACACCTAATACAGTAAAAAGATCCTTAGGTCTACATCTACAGTCACCAAAAAGTCAGCTCAGTCAAGCATACTACATGTGTGTTGATGGGAGGGGATTGGAGGTAGTTAAAGGAGTAGAGTATATTTTTGAAAGGTGATTGAATATAATCAAGAATAAAACCAAGCTCATGAACACATGAAGAGTCAATAATGATAGTGGTAAGGTCTCAAACCCTTAAATCATAGTCAAATGACTCTAAAAATACCTAAAGGTCAATTGAAAGCATGTCAGTACTAAGGCTAAGAAAGATAGTAAATGAGAGGTGTATGAAGAGGATCATAAGCATAAGTGAAACCCTCAGCTAAGTTTATGAGCCTAGGTAAGGTCAAAAATGAAATGGATGAAGTATAAATACACTAGATATAGTCAAAACCCTACATGTACCTATAGGTTGTCAATGGAGGGTTAGTTTCAATCCTAGACCTAAAGGATAAGTAGATAATTGATGTGAAAGGTGTTTTATAAAAATAAAATGAAATTACACCCATATTAAAACACCAATATGAATTAATTGAGCTAAAGGTGAGGTTTAAACTCATAAAATATAGTCAAATCTCTTAATGCACCTATAGGCTACAAGAAAATCAAGTCATCCTCAGACCTAAAGGAATGAATACAAGAGAATTATAGGTATATTATAACATAATTATGACTATGGAATAATTAAAATGTCATTGAATAAGATCATTGAAGTGAAGGCAAGGCCTGAACACCCTAACACAATCATGATATTAAAAGGATATATATAGGCTGTAGGTTGAGATAGGCCACTCTTAAGCCTAAAATGAAAGGAAATGCATGAAGTGAGGGAATATAGGTTCATATAAGACACAAAAAAGGCCATAATATGTGGTGAGACCAAAAATATCATGATGTTGTGGAATAATTGGGTTGTAAACCACAAAATTTAGTATAAGCCCAAAACCCTACAATCACACACATGTTACAACCAACCTTGAAGGAAAATGATGTGTTGAGGTATCTACATGTATGATTAAGCTTTAAAAATTGGTAAAATTAGTGTTCATGAGTGTATTGAATTTTTCATGGTCTCTCCAAGGTCATACTAATAGTGGACATAGCCATTGTTTTGTCTTAGACCTTACTCACTCCTTGGGTAAGGGCAACCATGAGACTTAGAGATCCACTTGATCTCTAAGGGCATGAAAAAAATTATTAAAATTCATGAATGGATATTAAGGGAAGTAAATATTCATAAAATTGGTATACATTCATTATAAGGTGTAAACATATGTCATTTTTCATTCCAATTCCCTTGAGGGATATCGAAAGAGAGCAAGCTCTTAAACCCCAAGTACACTGATCAGTACACCATGAGCACACATAGGGGTAATAAAAACTTATCAGACATGTATAATAATGTGGGTGATTGATCTAAAGGTTTATGAAATATTCAAAGTAGATGGAATGACTTATGAGAGCTAAAATTCAAACTTAACCTCTCTTTAGCTTTAAGAATGCTGAGCAGGCCACCCTAAGAGCAAATTCAAATGCTCATACCATATCTCACACTTATCATGGGGATCTAAGCCATTTTAGTTATATAAGAAGGTCATCAAGAAGTTTTTCCAAGTGTAAGGAGGTCAGTTGGATGTCCCATCTTTATGAACAATTGTTAAGACCCCAAATAGGTCTTAAACCCTCCCCAAACCCCAATTATGACTATTTTGTTGATAAAGACATTAAAAACATATAAAATGACATAATTTTATCCTAAAACATCTTGGTTTCTGTTGAGGACTCCAAGGAGTTTACCCACATGTATTTTTATGTTGATGTCACCTATACAGATTACTCTAAAAACCTTATTTTTTAGGTGTTCTGAGAAGGGGAGAACTTCCCAATCATTAGATAAAGTACTTTGGGAATTTTAATAACTAATCAAGCTCAAAAAATTGACTGGTAGATTTTGGAAGTGGATAAACTATGTAATTTTTTCAAGGTAGACCAAAAGAGGCTCAAAATAAGCCTAAGAAGCAAGGTGGTTTCATGGTTTGCATACAAGCCTAAACCCCAAGGCCCTTAACCAGTTTACTAGATGCATATATAAGATTAATGAGAAATTAAAGGAATTTAGAATCATGTATAGATTGTTTTATATGTTTATGAACCTATCCTAGCAATAGGATGGAGTTTTGAGACCCAACACCCAATTTGGACCTAGCTTGAGCTTAAGAAACATTAAACATGCCACTCAAAGAAAAACTTTAGAGACTCATACCATCTCTCAAATTTTTTATGGGAGGTTGAGCCTTTTGGGATAGTTGAGGAGGTTAGTAAATAATGTTTTCCAAGTGGAAGGAGTTTAATTGATGATCTTTTATTTATGAAAAATCAGTCTTAAACCCCTCTAAAACCTTGATAGTGACCTATCAAGGAAAATACATCTAAAGCACATATAATGAAACTTTTTTATCTTAAAACATCTTATATGTTGTCGAGGAATCTAAGGAGGTTCTCCACATGTATTTTTATGTTAATGTCACTTTTATAAATTGCTACAAATAACCTATTTTTGCATGTTTTTAGTGTTTTTCAAGTGTTTTGAGAAGGGGATAAATTCCCAATCATTGAATGAGGTCCGTTGAGATGTGTCCTAGCGGTTAAAATACAAAAAATTGCATAGGATATTCTAGGGGTGGTTAAACTAGGCCTATTGTCATTTCTTGGTTTGCATACTTCAACAGGGTCTCAGTACCTCAAAATTGACATGGAGGTTGGTGATATCCTAGGTAAAGTGAATAAAATGATTTTAGGTGATTTCACATGTGTGGGAGCTCTCCAAAGTAAGATTTATACTTTCTAGGCCTAGGAGGAATAATTAGGCCTAATTAGAGAAGAAAATTAAGGAAAAGGTGTTAGGTTTATGATCCAAAGTATTTCATTTTTAATGTTTGAGTTTGATTTGTTAAATAAGTTGGTTATTTAGGAAAGTTGGTTTATTAATTTAACCAGATTTTTAATATTTCACCTTTCTTTTTAAAAATTCATCCTGAAATAATAGAATATTATATTTTATCAAATATTTACTTTAGAATGTAATTTCACTAGTATGCCACCATGTCCCCTAGGCCAATAGTGGTACCAGAGCCATGATTTTAAGGAGGTCAAGACATGGTTATGGAATATTGAAGGCTTTAGGAAATTAACATGTTTTTATTAATTGAATAAATTTGTGAATTTATTCTATTTCTTGGTTTCTCTCAATTCTATACTTTAGCAACCATTAGAGCTTTTAAATGGCTGGTAAAATTTGTGTGTATCTATGTTCAACATGCTTCTCTCATCCTTGATGTATCAAATGGTTTCAACTTGTATATTTTGAGAAGTTTTTGTTCTGAATTTCTTTTTCTCCTCTTTAGAGAATTATGTTTTGGGCATCTTCTTTGTATGCTAGTTTCTAAATCTAGAGAATATGACAAATCTTAGTCATCTGTGTGCTTGTAAAAATGGAAAATTGAAGGTGAAAGGAGATATATCTAATATTTTCATCATTGTACATAATTAGATATGTGTGTGATGAGATAATGGTTCTTTGATGAACTATATAATATTGTTATCTACATTAGATAAGTAGTGTGTGGTTAAAATAAATTCAAATTTGCTTAATAAAATTGTAGTTCCATTTAGTTTGATTAGCACTAACATTTGATCTATATGGTAATCAAAACCAAAGTCTTACGGCTGGGTGTAAATATAGAGAGAAGAATTAACATGCATAATGTCATCCCCACTCACTTTAGATTAAATGACATTTGTAACTTATGCATTGAAATAAAAAGAGAAGACTTTAAAGAGTCGAGGTTGAAGAAAGATATGGCATGATGTTGAAATCCCATGCTGGACTTGTATGGGGAACCAAGAGAAATTTTTAACATTTTAAAAACCATATTTTTCCCTCTCAAGATTGAAGTGGGTCCCATAAAAGAAGGAAGGTGAAAATATGATATGTTTTTATAGCAAAGTAAAATTGGTAAAAGTCTCTTTAGCATAATCTCACAGTTTGGTGAAAGATTATATCATATATTTTTATCTTTCATTTGAAAAATCATGGTTATCTCGGATTTAATGATTTTTAAATACTTAGATTATTTAAAATCAAGTTGGTGAAAAGATATTTTGTTAGTTATTTTTAGAAAGATAGGTCTAGGGTTCTAATTCCATTCAAATATTATCTTTTTGGTCAACTCAGTGATATAAAGGTGTAGTAATGATTTATTAAGACTTTTTATCTAATCTCTTTTTTATGTATAGGTGGTTGTGGGACTAGGTAATTTTTAGGTTTTTGGACATTTTGGACACATAAAAATGGTTAATTTTGTAATTTGAAGTGTTATTATATGATTTTTATAATAAATTTATTGTAACTGATGTATAAAGGTGCATTTTTGATCAAAACCAACACCTTAAAAATGGATTTTTTTTCTAATGTCACCTCATGATTTTGCTCTTAGAGACAATACCATCCATTACATGTCCTAAGATAATTTTGATTGACACCTTCTAAGTGACCACTAGAGGTTGAAGGATCCTTAGAGGATGGAGGAAATTACCCTCTCCAGTTTGCTATTCACTTGGAGTATGGGTTTAATGCTTGACTAGAAAATTTTGGCATGTGTTCTTGTTTTCAATTCCATTTTTGGCTTTCTATAACTTATATTCATGACATGTAGTAGATAGAGTTAGTTGTTTTTATTCTCTTAATGAACATATTCACACATCTCACTTGATAAGTGGAAAATATTTAGGCATTGGTTGTACTTATATTAGTCATCAATGATAGTACGAGTTGATAAGGTTTACTATCACCTTTAATGTTGAGCAAAGGTTATCAACATTTGTTAGACATCAAGGAGATGTGCCATACACAGTACAAGTTTATCACTTGGATGGGTTATTTTTTGGGATATTATGTGGGTCAATGTAGTTATACATACTTTATTGTGTTCTTCTATAGTGTGTTAAGATGATCACTAGGAATGAGCAGGCCTTGATCATGTTCATCAGCCATTTTTTACCATAACTCATAGGGATGGGCTTATTTATGGATTGGCTTAGCTTTTGGTTAGTGCTAGAGGTAAAATGCACTAGTTTCAGTTACGAAGAGTTTATTTTGTGACTTTAGAGTCATTTTTCTAGTTATTTCATCTTATATTCCCCTTTGGGTCAAGGGGGAGTTTGTTAGGTTTATGATCCAAAATATTTTATTTTAATGTTTTAGAGTTTGCTTTGTTAAATAAGTTGGTTACTCAAGAAAGTTTGTTTATTCCAATAACCACCCATTAATCTTTTTAATATTTCACCTTTATTTGTAAAATTCATCTTGAAACAATATAATATTATATTTTGTCAAATATTTACTTTACAATGTAATTTTACTAGTATGCCATCATTTCCCCTTGGCTAAAAAAATGAGTACTTACACTTGGATTATGATCATGGAATTTTTTGTGGAGATGTAAAGGGATAGAGGGTACTAAAAAATATGCCTAAGTTTCCATGTTTATCCTTGAAATATTTTGGACAAGGAGCTTTATAGGTTTTTAGGGCTATAAGGAATAGGTGAAAGAACATGCTATAAGAGAAAAATTGCACCTTTTCGACTATTTGATGGCTTAAAATGCCTTATTTTAAGTCTGATTTCATGTTGATAATCCATCCATGGTGGATTTTTTCCTAGAACATTACAAAAACCAATTTTCTCTATCTTATGCCATTTTTATATAAGGAGTTAAGTGTTCAAAGTACTAAAATGGTCCATAAAAACATTTCAAAGGTATTTATTAATGTTCTTTTATCCCTTCCACACCTAATAAAGTTGGAATAATTCATTAGTGATTAGAATAAGGTTTCAAAGGTGGAAAAGGTCTCTAACACTCCTAAAAAGACCTTCATTCCCTCCATCGCCTAGTCAAAATACAAAGTCAAACAATCATCAAAGAGATTCTAACAACCAAAGAAACATGGAAAAAACTCATTAATGGTTTGAATAATTTTTAAACTAAATATTTGATCAAGTCATAATGAACTAATTTCATGGATCAAGACCTATTTTCAAGGAAGGCTCTTCTTCACCAAGAATGTAGGGTGTGTAAGAAAATATTTAGGAGGTTATGCTAGTCAAACATAAGAAGAAAGCTCAAAGACTCTATAAAAATTCAAATAAAATTCTCCTTTACCCTTGTGCCTTTTTACAGTGGTGGATTAGAGATATTAAAGGAATACTATGTTGGGTTTGAAGAAGACTAAATAAATGTCACATTTCCTAGTTTTTGGGACTGCCTTGTCTCTTTCTCTGTCCTATCTCATTCTCTCTATATGTAAGCCTATGTTTGGAATTTGAAAAAATACTTAACCTAAGATGTGGGAAGGCCATTATAAAAAAAAACTTGTACTTGCCTATTTTGAATGAATAATATTAAATTCATGCCTCCTCAAAGCTTATGTTTAGTGTATGATAATGGTTAGTTGATGAATGACAATGATAATACATGATTCCTCTCATATTGTAATTTCCTATTTACCTATTTTTAGGTGTTAGCTCATCCTTATAGATTTCATAATGTTCTTTAATCATCTTTTATGTATGACAAATGTGAGCTTTATTTAGTGTCTTAGAGAGACCTATTAACTAGCTACCTTAGATTATGCATCAATCCAAGCCTCTATGTGAAACATTGATGTATAGAGACCTCTATTTTGAGAAGTGAAATCAGGTCCATGTTATTATTCATCATTATTAGTTCATATTACAGAAGTGGATGTCACATTTTTGTGTCTCACCCCAGCTAGATAGATTTTCCTTTTAGTTTACCTTCTTCTCTTTTCCCTTGCAAGCAGGTAGTGTAGAGTAGAGATCCTAACTGATACATTAAGGGTAGATATCCATTAATACACACACACACACACACACACACACACACACAGACACACACACACACATATATATATATTAATTCCATTAATTATAAAACCCACAACCTAGGATTGTATCCATGTTACTTTAGACTGTAAAGGCTTAAAATTACCTTCATAAGGGTGCAAGTCTAGTAGTTAATAGTTTTTGGCATGCCTAGTGGGACCTCAATCCAAAGAAGTGGAAGGATTTTTTGGTGTTATTATTCTATAGATAAAACTTTGGAGGCATTCAAAACATCAATGGTGTCTTCAAAGTTCTATCAGCTAGTTGTAGTAGCCCGAACACATTTTCTAAATAGGTGTATCTTCATTGCACTATCCTCATGCTATTTTTATGGCTCACTTTGAAGAAAATTGAAATTTATGCAAGTTAATGACCCTTTTCAGTAATATGGTAACCATTATCATCCTTATGATGAATCATAATAGCATTGTCATGATATATATGAGCCTTGTTATGAGCCTAATCAACCTTACCAAGTATCTTAACAATTCTATGATCAATATTATCAAGAGTATGCTGGTAATCAGATTTATAGTGACCATCATTTGCCTCTCTATAACCCTAATTGTGTATCTTATTATCATTTCCAATACTTGCATCATTCATACTCACATCCTCCTACTCCATTTCAAAATCACGATTTCCCTACCATATCCTTATTGGTATTCAGGTCAAATATGTTAAAGTCTAAAGGGGTGATGAGAGCGTGGGATAGAAAGTTGGATGTGATACATTTGGACCTCATATAGAAGATGAGGAAAATAGTACATATGTTAAAAAATATGTGGGTAATATTTTGAGAGGAAAATTAGTATGTCATGACTTATGAATTATTTGAAATGAGAACCATGATCTAATGGTATATAGACAGGTTAGTGAGATGGGAGAATCAATAAATTCAACCCAAACCACCTTATCCATATCTCACTATCCCTAATCAAACTTCTCATGTTATAAGCTTTCTTCTAGTTACACCTACCCTTCTTCAAGAAAACAAGCCTATACCATCTCGGAGTCCTTATTGTGCTATGATTCCCAGTTATGTCATGCCAAAGTCTTGTAAATGAATCTCCTCCCATTACTCTTCAAGAACCCTCTTTTATAACATATCAACTCTATTACATTCCTTGTCCCCATGAAGTCATTTACCATTCTTATATGGAGCCTTCAAGAGAGCTAATTCAACCTCCAAGTGAACCTACTAGTTTCAAAGTTCTACCTTAGAACCAAGTAGTTAAGTCTTGGGAAAAACAAGAGGAGGTAAGTGTTATAGAGTTTGAGATTAAATAATACCTTATGCCTATTCAATCCCCATTTCCCATTCCTATATAACCTAAGGTTATTCCATCTTGGAGGATTATCCAAGAAGACTTTCAATATAAGACAAAGGTCCAAATTGAGAAGGCTAGAGATGAAGTTGCAATTGAGATAGAACCTCAATAAGATTATAATAATATTGACATGGTTGTTTATAAGGATGAAACACTCATAGGAAAAATTAACTTACTCTCTCTCTAAAACTTTCTATAGGAGTCCACCATCCCAAAGAAACCTCATGATCAAATTCATTTCCTCCCACCATCTTCCTTCTTGAAGATGAGCCTATTCTATGGAGGATTAAAGAAGAAGTTACAAATGCAACTAAATTTCAAGGAGAATGTGAGGAAGATGTTTCACGTATGTATGAAGAGTAAATTTTCATTGGTACTTCAATTGGTGAGAGCAAAGGTAATTTGGTCTTTGAAGAACGTGGAGAAGTTGCAGTAGAAGGTAAAGGAGGCATTGATTTTTTTCAAGAGATCCCTTTTGGTATGATTAAATACCATGAAAAAGAGGTGATAGATGATTAAAGGAGTAGTTATTATAACCTATTAATGAGATTTAAGAGATTGACATAGTAGAAGTTTAGCTAAATTCTCCTCATGATACCTCAAGTCTACAATATAAAGTTGGTCTTAATGTGAAAGAACTCCATGAGATAGTACAAGCTTATGTCACAAAATAATTTGGCATGGTTTTAAAGTAGTAAGAAGTTGAACATCATGATTGCATATTTGACATTATTATCATCCCTATTACTTCACTTGAGAAAAAATGAAGATGCCATTCAAGTTGATCTCATTCTAGTTGATCAAGTTGAGGAATAAAATGATGATTGGAAGTTGTATATTGAGTCTCTGTAAGAGATTTAAGACCTTTTTAAGGATATGTTACCCATTAGAGAGAATGATTATGAGAAAGTTAATCAAGAGTCACTCATTAAAAACCATGATGTAGATTGGATTAACTATTTAAATCTCCTTGAATATCTCGATGAAATTATAACATATGGTTATAAGGATGAGGTCACTCAAGATGCCATAGAGACTCAAAGACAATACCTAAATGAGGAATCACTTGATGAGGTTGTAGTTGACAAGAAATATGAAAAATATACTAAAGTAAAAGATGAATATGTCTTCATAGGTGATTGGTTTGATTTTGATGTTTCAATTGAATTTTTTTCAAGAGGATTGAGAACCATAAAGTAACTAAGCTCCATCAAGCAAAACTAAAAGAAGCATCTTGTCTCATATCCTTGTTCATCATGTGAAGTAAGTGATCTAATAAACTTTCATTTTGATCCTAAAGGAGGATTATTTAAATGTTAGTTATAGTTATTTTAGATTTATTCCAAGTGTTTTCACAACACATTAGTTTGATTTTGTTTTGTTTCAAATTGGAGCTTTACTAGCATGTGTGTTTTGTTAGCCAGTTTCTTTTATTTTGTGTATTTTATTTCCTCATTTTGGAGGAGATATAATAATCTTGTTTCAAGTCAAGAGTCTTGTAGTAATTTTTAAAGGTATGATTATATGTTTTTTAGAGTGTGTGAGTGATCTTGTGATTCTATAAGATATGTCAATGGTCTGGTTCTCAAGGATATCCAACATGCTTCCCAATTGAGTCACCAAAATGTTGAAAATTTTGACTTCATAGGTCAAATTTTCACCACTACCACCTAAAAATTTTATTTTTAGGACTTGATGTAATAGTTTAAGCATGAAAATATCTAATGGATACATTTTGTAGTAGTTTCATCAAGCTTTTCAAGTGATTTTGGTAGTTTTAGTTCCAAAAGGCCTATTTTGAGGCCATTTGTACAATTATTCAAGGAAAAATTGATATTAATGCATATTTAGGAATATATTTATCCATGAAAAGGTCAAAAGTGATTTTTAATAGGTTTTACGTCTTAGAATGAATAAAACCAATTTATCTTTCATATTGACCTCCTTGGCAGCTCTAAAAAGGCCATCAATTTTTGCTCAGTATAAGTAGGAGAGAGAGAGAGTAAAGTCAAAAGATATTTGTAAATTCTAAGGACCCTAATGAATTCAAGATATTGGATTTTTTTATATTCATTCTTCCATCTTTATGAACAATAATTAAGAGTGTAGGGGGTCTAAATGGCCTATTCATCCATGCAAGGTCTAAGTTTTCCTCTGTTTCTTTGATTCGAGATTCTATAGGGAAGAATGGTTATAGTGAGGTTATTTAAGGGTAAAATATGACCTCTTACATATGTATTACTTAGGTAACTCCTTCCATGAAGGTACATATGTCACAAAACTAATTTCTTATAATATCCTTGTGAATAGTCTATTTGATCAATTTTGGAGCATGATTTGAGTTGTCAAGAAAGTGTATTCATGTTAAAGGGTTCTCAAGTCAATACATAAGTCATTTAACACCTCATTAATCTAAAAAAAGGTTGATAGGTATTCATCTTGAGTACAATCTCCTTTGAGATAGTTTTGGGTGAGTTAGTCTTTTTAATAAGGTACAATTATAGTTAATGAGCTTAATGTCAATGGTAAATGGGTTATGAATTAATGAAAGAGATGTGTAATAACATGTTATACCTCCAATAATTATCTAAAGGGTCAATATTTCTAGAGACACTCTTGAGAGAAAAAGTCTATTTTAAGCCTCGAATGCCTAAATAACACTACAAGACTATATGTGATTGATTTACCATCTTGAAAGACCTTCAATAGAATTGGTGTCTTCATAAACATGTTTATAAGGTGTTTTATGGAACTTGAAAGTGGTATAAGTTGATTTAATAATATGGGAGTGATTACTTGAGCTCCAAGGTATCGAAAAACCATGAATAAAACCTCCTTAGAAGTTAATTTAGCAGAATTTAAGGTAAGTTATCATTATTTAAGGTAATATGTTATTTCTTGTTTCCATTCTATTCAAACCTACTTATGAAAATTTTGATGCTTCTTAAAGTTAAGTTTGGATTATTAAATGTCAATAGAGGTATTTGAGTCAATTTTGTCTCTTGGAACCAACCTCCCACCTTTCCTCAGTCTGTACACACAAGGAGAAATCACCACCTACAATAGTTCTCCTTCTCAAGATATATCTTCAAGAGTCATCTTATTGAAACATGAATGTAGGTGGATTAAAAGTTTAATAAATCAAGTGATATCAATGATAAATCAACACTCTAGCATTTAAAGATCATGGAGGTAGGTAGAATGGTGTGGTGAACCTTTAGTCCATACAAAGACACATCTACACCTAAATCCATGAAAATAGGGCTATTTCAAGAAGTATCATGTTGTAGAGATGGTTTGAAAAGTGGCACTAATAATTAGTAAACCAAATGATATTAATAAGAACTTGACATTTTGAGAGCATGAGGTAATTAGAACATCATTCTATAGTTGTAGTTAAGCATCAAAATCTCCACCTAAAGCCATACATTTTGGCTCAGTTAGCTAGGTCTAATGCAAAAGTGGATTTTCATGAGATGATGCAATAAATTATACATATGTTGGATGAGTTGATGATAATTATGAATTAATATAGGACTATAAAAAAGGAGATTAGAAAAGTGTGAGGTCTAAAAGAGCCTAAAATTGTCATTTACATCCAAGTACAATAGTCATGCATAGCTCACATGACCTTCTAAGCATAAAGAGCCTTTATATACAAGGTAAACTAGTGATAATAAAGAACTTGTATGATGAAATGAGTTGATATAATAAAAACCTAAGGCTATAGACCAAAAAAAAGTTAAATTAAGGGGAAAAAGTTAAAAAGACTTACCTATAGTCTATACAAGTATAATGATAACCTACATCCATCCTCTTTTAGCTCAAACAATGAGGTAAAGGTGACGTTGGATCTTAATGTAGTTGGTAGGTATATGGGGTTTCTATGAAGGATATAAAGGAATATAGAGAATTCAAAAGGATCAGATCACCTATATAGAATGCCTCTCTCACCTCTCTCTCAATTCAAACATCACCTACAATCAAAACACAAGAAACACATATTTAGCTATGTCTCATAGTTAATTATAATAATTATGGTGGAGAAAGGTTTAGTTATATTCATAGAATAATAAAGTGTATTTAATACATGTCATAAGGACTACTAAAAATCTTATCTATAGTTAAGATTTGAGAGTTACCTACAGTCAGATATCTTGTTTCAAATATGTCTAAAGGAACATGAGTGTTAATGAGAAGAGTTATTTAGATAATGGTTGGTATTAGGAGTTATAAAATTTTAACAATGAATATATCTAATTTTCATAGAATGAGGTAAGTGTTTTGCAATTTTGTGTCTAAAGTCCACCAAACTATCATCTACAACTTAGCCATGATGTTTTGGTCTACAATCAGGAGTCAAGATGCAATGTGAACTTCTTATCTGAATGTCATGAGGATAATGAAAAGGTAGATATATTTGATAAATGATTGAGACATAAGTGGTATCTCAACCAAGTAAATAATAATTGAAGATGACCACTGAACTGGAAGTGAATACTTTTAAACTCCTATACATAGTCAATACCCTAAAGGTACCTACAAGCTGCAAGTTAAGACAAGTTGGTTCTAACCTAAAGGGAAGAATAAGGATGTTTTAAAGACAATAATGTATTTATAAGGTAAAAAAAGGATAATAAGATCATGTTAAAATGAAATGAAACATACAGAAGATGAATCAAAATTGAGTTCAAACCCCTATGCACAGTCAGGAACAACTACTGTTCTACTTACTCTTTAGAGAGTTAAGCTTGAAGTAAAGGAAGAAATGGTGAAAGGACATTGAGGTGTTTATTAGTTTAAACAATAGGTATAAAATTTATGTTTTATATCAAATTAAACTATAATAGGATTGAACCAAATTAAGCTCAAACTCCATACATAGTCAGTCAAAGCCACACTAGTAGACACAACCAATCTTGAGGAAAATTGATGTTTAAGTCCTATATAGGAACAATCACACTTTATATATTTGTAAAAAGGACTATAATTATTTTAAAAATTTATACATGGCCAATTTAAAACCCATACAAATAATGTATAAACCCACTATTTTGTTTATGACCTTGTCCACTCCATTGACAAGGGGCAATCATGAGACTACGGTATTCGTTTGAGCTCAAAAGCATGAAAAACGTATTAAAAACCTCATGAATGGTAATTAAATCCTAAAATAGTCATATAATTTTTTTTCATACACTATAAGGAGGCACAAAACCTCAAGTTTCAATCCAAGTGACCTTGAGGCTAATAAGAAGGAGATAAGACTAAACCCTAAGACCCCTGACCAGATTATCAGATGCAAAAAAAAGAGTATTGAGAACTTAAAAAGAATTTATAATAATGTATTTTATTTTATTATAGGTTTATAAAACTCTCCTAGTAGTGGAATAGATTTTTGAGATGCAAAACCAATAATGGACCTATCTTGAGCTTAAGAAACACTTAACATGCCACCCAAAGAACAACTTTAGATACTCATACCATCTCTCACACTTTGCATGGGAGGATAATAATTTTTGGATAGTTTATTAGGTTATTAAATAAGGTTTAATAAGTGGAAGTATGTCAATCTATTATCTTTTCTTTATGAACAATCATTAAGACCCCAAACAAGTCTTAAACCCTTATAAAACCCTAATAGTGGTTAATCAAGTGAAAAAGACCTATAAAGAACATATAATTCCTCATTTTGATCCTAAAAAATATTTTATATTTTTTATTACTCTAAGGAGGTTATCCACATATATTTTTATGCTGATGTTACTTATACAAATTGATACAAATACCCTATTTTTGCATGTTTTTGGTGTTTTTAAGGTGTTATGAGAAGGGAAAACTTATAAATCATTAAATTAGGTACTTTTGGATGTTTAATATCTTTTAAAATAAAATAAATTACATGAGATATTTTGGAGGTGGTCAAACTAGGCTTGTTTTCCAAGGCAGTCTCAAACAGGCTCAAAATGAGGCTAAGTGGCTAGGTCATTTCTTAGTTTGATACTTCCATAGGGTCTCAAGACATTAAAATTGACATGAAGGTTTTTTATAGCCTAGGTAAAGTTAATAAAATTATTTTGGGTGATTTCACATGTGTGGGATCTCCCTATATCAATATTTCTACTTTTTAGGCCTAAGAGGGCTAATTAGGCCTGATTGGATAAGAAAATGAAGGAAAATGAGTACTTATGCCTAGATTATGATCATGAAATTTGTTTAGGAGATGTAAGGTGATATATGGTACTAAAAAAGTTTATGATGTTTCCAATTTGATCAGTACATCTTCTAGATAAAGAGCTTTATAGGTTTTTAGGGCTATAAGGAATGGGTGAAAGAGCATGCTATAGGAGTAAAGTTTCATCTTCTGGACTACTTGATGGATCCAAATGCCTTTTTGGAGGTTTTATTTCATGATGAGAAGATATTAATGGTGGATTTTTTATTTTAACATTACAAAAACAAAATTTTTCTCTCCTACATCATTTTTGTATAAGGAAAAGTGTGAAAAGTACTAAAATGTTCCATAGAAACATTTCAAAGGAATTTATTAATGATTATTCATCCCTATCATGTATAATAAATTTTTAAAAATTAATTATAGGTTGGAATAATGTTTTAAATGTGGAAAATGTCTTTAAGACTCTTAATACGACCTTTTTTCCCTCTAATGCCCAGTAGAAAAAAATGTCAAATAATCATGAAAGAGATTATAATATCCCAATAAAGATGGAAAGACCTCATTAATGGTTTGAACAAGGTTTAAAATAAAGAGTTTATTAATTAATAATTACTTAATTTCATGGATCAAAACCTATTTTCAAGGAAGGCTCTTCTTTACCAAGAATGTAGGGTGTGCAAGCAAAGATTTAGGAGGTTGTGCTGGTCAAACATCAGATATGAATGATCAAAGGCTCATTTAAATTTACAATAAAATCCTCCTTTAAACCTATGATATTTTAAAAATTTGGATGAGATATATTCAATGAATACTATGTTGGGCTTGAATAAGACTAAATGAATTTCACATTTCCTAGTTTTTTGGGATTGTGTTATCTCTTTCTCTCTCCTATCTCATTCTCTCTATATGTAAGCCTATGTTTGGAATTTGAAACAATAAATAACATGAGTTGTGCCAAGGAAATGATCATAAAAACACTTGTAATTTCCTATTTTATATGAATAATTCTGAATTTATGCCTCCTCAAAGATTGTGTTTAGTGTATGCTAATGGTTAGTTGATGAATGACAATGATAGTACATGATTCATATCATATTATCATTTATTATTTACCTATTTCCTAGTGTTAGATAATAATTATAGGTTACATAATGTGCTTCAATCATCTTGTATGTATGGTAAGTGTGATCTTTCTTTAGTGTCTTAGAGATACCTATTGATTAGCTACCTTAGATCATGCATCAAGCCAAGCCTCTATGTGAAACATTAATGTATGAAGACCTCTCTTTTGAGAAGTGAAATCATGTCCATGTTCTTATTCATCCTTTTTAATTAATATTACACAAGTGGAGGTCATATTTTGGTGTATCACCCTAGTTATATAGGTTTTCCTTTCAATTTACCTTCTTCTCTTTTCCCTTACAAGCTAATAGTTTAGAGTAGAGATCCTAACTTATAAATCAAGAGGAAATAGCCATTAAAATATATATATTAAATCCATTCATTAGGCCACCCATATCCTATGATTGTCTTCATGTTACCTAAGATTATAAAGGCTTAAAAATACCTTCACAAGGGTGTAAGTCTAGTAGTTAAATTTTTTTGGCACACCCAGTGGGACATTAGTTCAAAGCAGTGGAAGGATTTTTTTTTGTTGTTATTTTATAGATAAAAATTTGGTGGTTTTAAAAAAATCAATGTCATCTGCTAGTTCTAGCATCCTATGCATAGTTTGCAAGTAAGTGTATCTTCATTGCACTATATGGCTCACTTTAAAGAAAATGGTAATTTCATTAAGGTTGATGAGCCTTATTGGTAGTATGTTAACCTTTATCATCCCTTAATAATAATATATTTTTCATGATCTATATGAGCCTAATCAGCCTTACTAAGAGTCTTATCAGTTCTATGATCAGTATTGTCAAGAGTATGGTGGTAATTAGCATTATAGTGACCATCACCAGCCTCAATATGACCCCAATTGTGCATCTCAACATATTTTTTAGGACTTGAAGTAGTCATACTCACATCCTCTTACTCCTTTTATAACTCTAAATCATGATTCCCCTACCATATCCTTGTTGGTATTCTTGTCAAATATGTTAAAGTCTGAAGGGGTGATGAGAGTGTGGGATAGAGAGTTAGATGTGATAAATTTTCACCTCATAGAGAAGATGAAGAAAAAATAATAGATGTTGATATATATGTGGGTAGAATTTGGAGATGAAAATCAACGTGCCATGACTTATGAATTGCGTTAAATGAAAACCATGATCCAATGTTGGATAGACAAGTTAAAGAGATTAGAAAATCAATAAATCTAACCCAAACCACCTCAACCATCTATTTTTACCCCTGATAAAACTTCTTTTGTTCCAATTTTTCTTCCAACTACACCTACCCTTACTCAATAAAACAAGCTTATACCATCTTGGAGGCCTTCTTGTGTTATGACTCCTGGTGATGCCATGCCATGTCTTATGGATGAATCTCCTCCCATCAATAATTAATGACCCTCTTATTTATCATATCATCCCTCTTATGATCCTTGTCCTTATGAATTCATCGACCATTCTTAGATGGAGCCTCCATGAGAGCTAATTCAATCTCTAAGTGAACCTACTAGTTTCAAAATCTTACCTTGGAACCAAGTAGTTAAGTCTTGGGAGAAATAGGAGGACATAAGTGTTATATATTTTGATCCTAAAGAAGACCTTATGCCTATTAAAGCCCCAATTTCCATTCCTCAATAACCTAAGGTTATTCCATCTTAGAGGATGATCCATGAATAATTTCAAGATAAGATGGAGGTCCAAATTAAGAAGGCTAGAAATGAAGTTGCAGTTGAGATAGAACCTCAATAAGATTATAAGAAGATTGAAATGGTTGTTGATAAGGATGAAACCATTATAGGATAACTTAACTTACTCTCTCTCCAAGCATTCTTGTAGGAGTCCACCATCCCTAATCAAAATCATAAGCATATTCATTTCCCTCCCACCATATCTCTTCTTAAAGAGGAGCCCATTCTATGAAGGATTGAATAAGATAACAGAATATGTTTCAAGTATGAATGAAGAATAAATTTTCATTGGTACTCCACTTGGTGAGAGCAAAGGTAATTTGGTCTTTAAATAAGATGGAGAAGTTATATCGTAAGGTAAAAGAGATATTGATTTATTTCAAGAGCTCCCTTTTGTTATGATTGAAGACCATGATAAATAGGTCATAAATGATCAAGAGGAGTTATTGTTATAACCTATTGATAAGTTTGAAGAGATTGATAAAGTATAAATTCATCTAAATGCTCCTCATGATACCTCAAATGTGCAAGAGAAAGTTGGTATTGATATGGAATAAATACATGAGATAGTATAAGATGAAGTCACAAATAAATATGACATAGGTTTAAAGGAGAAATAAGTTAAACATCATGATTACACATTTGACATTCTTATCAACCTTATAACTGCACTTGAGAAAGATGAATATGAAATTCAAACTGGTCTCATTTAGGTTGATCAAGATAAGGAATAAAAGGATGATTGATAACTATACATTGAGTCTCTATAAGATATTGAAGACCGTTGTAAGGATATGTTACCCATTAGAGAGAATGCTCATGAGAAGGTTGATCAAGAGTCACTCATTGAATACCATGATGTAGATTGGATTGAATATTAAAATCTCCTTGAAGAGCTTGATACACTTATAATAGATGGTAAGAAGGATGAGTTCACTCAAGATGTCATAAAGACTCAAAGATAATGTATATATGAGGAATCAGCTGACAAGCAATATTAAAATGATCCTGAAGTGCAAGATAAATATGTCTTCATAGGTGATTGGTTTGATGCTAATGTTCCACTTGAAAGTTTTTCAAGAGGATTTCCAACCATAAAGTAGTTGAGATCCATCAATAAAAATTACAAGAAGCATATTGTCTCATATCCTTATTCATCATATGAAGTAAGTGATCAAAAAAACATTCCTTTTAATTTCGAGGAGGATTATTTAAAGGTTAGTTGTATTTTTTTGATATTTCTTCCAAGTGTTATCCCTACACATTAGTTTGATTTTGTTTTGTTTAAAATAAGTGCTTTTTTAACACATGTATTTTGTTAGTCATTGTTTTTAGTTTTCTTACCTTTTTTTAGAGGAGATATAGTAGTGTTGTTTCAAGTAAAGAGTCTTGTATTCATTTTTTAAGGTCTAATCATATGTTTTTAGAGTGTGTGAGTGATTTTATGAGTCTAAAATATATGTCAATGGTCTGGTTCTCAAGCATAGCTGGCATGCTTCTTAGTTGAGTCACCAAAATGTTGATAATTTTGACCTCATACCACTTGAAAATTTTCTTGTTAGGACATGGTGTAATTTTTTAGGCATTAAAAGATCCAATAAATAGATTTTTAGTAGTTTCCTTAGGGTTCTCAAGTGATTTTGGTAGTTTTATTGCCAAAAAGGCCTTTTTTGAGGCCATATGTATAATTATTCAAGGAAAAATTGAGATTTAGGAATATTTAGGACCTTATTTGTCCATGAAAATGTCAAAAAAATTATTTGGAATAGGTTTTGGGTCTCATAATGAAGACAATTGATTTATCTCTCATATCAACCTCATTGATAGCACTTGAAGGGCCATCAATTTTTTATCAATACAGGGAGAGAGATTTAGGTCCAAACATCTTGTTAAAATATAATGACCCTAATTAAATTAAATTTAGTGTAATTGGTTGTCAGATTCATTCCCCCATATTTTTGAATAATCACTAAGAGCGTAGGGGGTTTAAATGGCCTATTCATCCAGACAGGGTCTAGGTTTTGCTCCATTTCTTTGATTTAGGATATATGGGAATTAATATTTATAGTGAGGTTATTTTAGGGTAAAAGAATACATATTCCATGTTTATTCATTATGTAAATCATTACAATAAGGTACTTATTGCACAAAATTGGTTTCTTATAGTATCTTTGTGAATGGTATGTTTGATCAATTTTGGAGCATTATTTGGCTTGTCAAAAAGTGTCTTGATATTCAAGGGTTATAAAGTTAGTATCTAAGTAATTTCACACCTCATTAATCCAATAAAAGTTTCATAGGTCTCCATGTTGAGTAAAATCTCCTTTTAGATGGTTTTGGGTGAGTTAGTCTCTTCAATAAAGTACAATTATAGTTAATGAGCTTAATGTTAGTGGTAAAGGGGTTATGAAGTAATGAAGGAGATTTGGAGGAACAAGAGATACCTAAAAGAATTATCTAAGGGGTAAATATGGATATAGAAACTCTTGAGATCAAAATTCTATTTTAGGCCTAAAATGCCTAAATAACACTAAAAGACTGTATGTGACTGAGTTACCATCTTGAGAGACATTTGAGGGACTTAGTGTCTTCATACACATGTTTATGAGGTGTTTTATGGACCTTTAAAGTGGTATAAGTTGATTGAATAAGATTAGAGTGCTTACTTGAGCTCCAAGGTACAATAAAACCATGAAGAAAAACTCCTTAAAACTCAATTTAGTAGAGTTTAAGGTAAGTTAGCATTGTTTAAGGTAATATGTTATTTCTTGTTTCCATGCTATTCAAACCTCCTTATGGAAAATTTGATGCTTATTCAAGTTAAGTGTGGATTATGGAAGGTCAATAGACATATTTGAGTCATTTTTGTCTCTTTTAACCAACATCTCACCTCTCCTTAGTTTGTACACATCGGGAGAAATCACCATCTACAATAGTTCTCCTTCTTAAGCTATATCTTCAAGAGTCATCTTGTTGAAACATGAAGGTAGGTGGATTAAAATTTTAAAAAATCAAGTAATATCAATTAATAGTGAAAATTTTAGCATATAGAGATCATGAAGGTAGGTGGAATGGTGTGTTAAACCTTTATTCCATACAAAGACACATCTACACCTACAATCATGATAATAGGGCTATTTCAAGAAGTATCATGTTGTAGAGATGGTTTGAAAGGTCACATTGTATATTAGGAATATAAATGATATTAAAAATCACTTGAAAATTTAAGATCATGAGGTAAGTAAAACATCATTCTACAATTTGGGTAAAGCATCAAAATCTCCACCTACATCCATATAATTCGGCTTAGTCAGCTAGGTCTAATGCAAAAGTGGACTTCCATGAGATGATGCAAGAAATTGCTTATATGTTGGATGAGTTGATGAAAATTATGAATTCAAAGAGAACTATACCAAAGGAGGTTAACAAAGTGTGAGGTCTAAAATAGACTAAAATGGTGATCTATAACCAAGTACAATAGTCATTCATACTCAACATGACCTTCTAAGCATAAAGAGCCTTTCTATACAAGGTGAACTAGTGAGAATCAATAACTTGTATGATGAAATGATTTGATATATTAAAAATATGATGATATAGACCAAAAATAGAGTATACCAAGGGAAGAAAGGAAAAAATACTTACCTACAATCTTTACAAGGATAATGATGACCTACAACCATCTTCTTTTATCTCAAACATTGAGGTAAAGGTGAGATTAGATCCTAATGAAGTTGGTAGGTCTATGGGGTATTTATGAATGATATAAAGGAATATAGAGATTTAAAAAGGATCATAACACCTACATATAGTGTCTCTCTCACCTTTCTCTTAGTTCAAGCATCACCTATAGTTAAGGCACAAGAAACACATAATCATTTGTGTCTTATTATTAATAAGAATCTTATCGTGGAGAAAGGTTTAGATATATTAGTAGAATACTATAGTTTATTTAATACATATCATAATACCCACTAAAAATATTACCTACAATCAAGACTTGAGAGTTACCTACAGTTGACTACCTTATTTTAGAGATGTCTAAAGGAGAATGAGTGTTAATGAGAAGAGTTATTATGGTGATGGTTGGTGTTAGGAGTTATCAAATTTTATCAATGAATAATTACCATTTTTAGATAATGAGGTAGTTTTTGTGCCATTTTGTGTCTATAGTCCACCAAATGGTCATCTATAACTCAGCCATGATGTGTTGGTCTATAGTCAGTAGTCAAGATGCAATGTGAACTTCTTGTCTGAAGGTCATGAAAATAATGAAGAGGCACATGTGTTTAATATATGATTGAAACATAAGTAGTATCTAAAAAAAGTAAGGAATCATTGAATATTACCACTGAATTATAATTGAATACTTTGATAATCCTATACACAATCAACACCCTAAAGGCACCTACAGGCTACAAGTTAAGAACAATTAGTGCTAACCTAAAGGTAAGAATAGGGGTGTTTGAAAGATACTGAGGTATTTATAATTTAACAAAAAGGATCATAAGATAATTTTAAAACCAAATGAAACATACATAATATGAATCAAAACTAAGTTCAAATCCTTATGCATAGGTAGGAACAACTATAGTTTTGCTTGCTCTTATGAGAATTAATATTGGAGGAGAAAAAATGGTGCAAAGAAACTAAGGTGTTTATTAGTTGACACCAGAGGTATAAAATTAATGTTTGAGACCAAATAGAAATTTAATATGATTAAACCAAATTGAACTCAAACTCCATACATAATTAGTTAAAGCCACACTAGCAAACCCAACTAATCTTGATGAAAATTGATGTTTGAGGCCTCTATAGGCACTATCACACTCTATAAATTGGTAAAATTTATTATAATGAGTGTAAAAATGCATAAATGGACATTTTAAAGTCATAAAAATATTGGAGATACTCAATGTTTTGTCTCAAACCTTGCCTACTCCATTGGTGAGGGGCAGTCATGAGATTAGGGGGTCTGTTTGAGCTCAAAAGCATGAAAAAAGTATTCAAAAAATCATGAAGGTTCATTAAATAAATATAAAATTATATAAAAGGCTTAAATAAACTTTAAATATGAACCAAATATTAGGTTTAAATCTAAGTGGCTGTGATGGCTAGTAAGGAGACAACCCTGAACCCTTAGACCCATGACTAGTCTACTAGATGCATACAAAAGAGTAATGAAAAATTAAAAGGAATTTAGAATAATGGAGAGGATTTTTTTATTGGTTTTTAAACCTATCCTATTAGTGGGATGACATTTTGAGACCCCAAACCCAATTTAGACCTATCTTGAGCTTAAGAAACACTAAACATGCCACCCAAAGAGCAACTTCAGATACTCATATCGTCTCTCAAAATATGCATGAGAGGATAGATTTTTTGGGGTAGTTTATGAGGTCATTAAATAAGGTTTTAAAATTTTAAGGAGGTCAATTTATAATATATTCTTTATGAACAATCATTAAGACCCCAAATAGGTCTTAAACCCCTCTAAAATCCTAATAGTGACCACTCAAGGGTAAAAGACCTATAAAGCACATATAATGATGTATTTTTATCTTAAAACCTCTTGGATGTTGTTGATTACTCAAATCAATTTATCTACATGTATTTTGATACTGATGTCAGTTGTATGGATTGCTAAAAATGACCTATTTTTGCATGTTTTTGGTGTTTTTTAGGTATTATGAGAAGGGGAGAACTTAAAAATAATTGAATTAGGTAATTTGGATGTGTAATAGTTTTTAAAATAAAAAAAATTCACAATATATTTTGGAGGTGGTCAAACTAGACCCATTTTCCAATGCAATCTCAAAATGAGGCTAGGTGGTTAGGTCATTTCTTGGTTTGTATACTTTCACAGGGTCTCATGACATCAAAATTTACATGGACGTTGGTGATATCATAGGCAAAGTGAATAAAATTATTTTGGGTGTTTTCATATGTGTGGGAGCTCTATTGATAAATATTTCTACTTTCTAGGCCTATGAGGGCTAATTAGGCCTAATTGGAGAAGAAAATGAAGGAAAAAGAGTACTTCCACTTGGAGTCTGATCATGAAATTTTGTGTGGCTTTTTAATGGGATATAATTTGTTTCAAAATGTTCCCAAGTTTCCAAGTTTATTCATACAATCTTCTGAACAAGGAGCTCTATAGGTTTTTGGGGCTATAAGGAATAGGTGAAAGAGTATGCTCATCTTCTAGACTACTTGATGGATCCAAATGTCTTGTTTCAGGCATGATGTAATGTTGATAATCTATCCATAGTGTAATTTTTCATGAAACATTACAAAAACCAATTTTATCTCTCTTATGCCCTTTTTGTATAAGGAGTTAAGTGTTCAAAGTACTAAAATGGTATACAAAAACATTTCAAAGTGATTTATTATTATTTATTTATCCCTCCCATGCCTACTCAAGTTGTAATAAGTCATTATTGGTTTTAAGAAGGTTTCGAAGGTCTCTAAGACTCCTAAAAAGACCTTCTTTCCCTCTAACACCTAGTCAAAAGATAAAGTCAAACAATCATCAAAGAGCTTCTAAAAACCCAAGAAAGATAGAAATAACTCATTAATTATTTGAATAAAGTTTAAAATAAATACTTAATCGTGTCATAATGACCTAATTTTAAGGATCAAGACCTATTTTCAAGGAAGGCCCTTCTTCACCAAGAATGTAGGGTGTACAAGCAAAGATTTAGGAGGTTGTGCTGGTCAAACATCATATATGAATTCTCAAAGAATTCTTAAACTTTACAAAAAATAATACTTTACCCCTACACAATTTTCCAAAGGTGTATGAGAGATATTAAAAGAATACTATGTTGGGTTTGAAGAAGACTAAATGAATGTCACATTTCCTAGTTTTTTGGGGCTGCCTTGTCTCTTTATCTCTCCTCTCTCATTCTCTCTATATGTAAGCCTATGTTTGGCATTTGAAATAATCCTTAAATTGAGTTTTGGAAAGGCCTTTCTCATAAAAATTCTTGTAGTTACCTATTTTGAATGAATAATACTGAATTCATGCATCCTCAAAGCTTATGTTTAGTGTATGCTAATGGTTAGTTGATGAATGATAGTGATAGTACATGTTTCCTCTCATTTTTTCCTTTTCCTATTTACCTATTTATAGGTATTATATCATCCTTATAGGCTTCATAATTTGTTTCAATCATATTGTATGCATGGTAAGTGTGAGATTTATTTTGTGTCTTAGAGAGACCTATTGACTAGCTATCTTAGATCATCCATCGATTTAAGCCTCTGTGTGAAACATTGATGTATGGAGACATATATTTTGAGAAGTAAAATCAGGTCCATGTTCTTTTTCAGCCTTCGTAGTGCATATTACACAAGTGGATGTTACATTTTGGTGTATCACCTCAGTTAGATAGGTTTTCCTTTTAGTTTACCTTCTTCTCTTTTTCCTTGCAAGTTGGTAGTGTAGACTAGAGATCCTAATTGATACATAAAGGGGAGATATCTAGTAAAATATAGAGATTAAATCCATACATTATGCCACCCATAGTCTAGGATTGTCTCCATGTAACTTCAGATTGTGAAGGCTGAAAATTACCTTCACAAGGGTGCAAGTCTAGTAGTTAACAGTAAATTGATTAGCAACCAATTGGGAATCACCAAAATTTTGGATGTATCTTATATGAATCTTGTATGATATAAATAATCCAATAATCAAGGCCTCATATTCAACTATATTTTTTGTGTAATAAAAGGCTAATATGTAAGATAAAGGCATGTGTTCACCTTTAAGGGTATAAAATACAATACTAACAACCATCCATTTTCTACATTTTGATGGATTGAAGAACATTTTCCATGGATTGAAATATATATTATATGCCTTAGACTCATCATGGAAATATTTAATGAGTGGGAAAGAATCTGGTAAGGGAGATGCAACTAATTGGTTGACTATGACTTAACCTTTTATTAACTTTTAGGCTATAAATTTGAGATCAAACTCTATAAGTTGCATAACCCATTTTATGATGTATCTAGTTATGTGCATGTTATTCATAATGATATTTAATTATAACATGAACCTCATTATTGAGAAAATAATGTTGTAGCTTTTGAGTAGAAAAAACTAAGGCTAAACATAGTTTATACATTGTTGTATATTTGCATTCATAATCGACTAGCTCATGACTGATATAATAGATTGCACGCTCTTTGTGATTATCATAAAATTGTGATAATAGGGCCCCAAAGTCCTCATGGGTGGTTGATAAATAAATAATTAGTGGTTTATCTAGAATAAAGGCATAAGTATTGGTGGTTTTGATAAGTATGCTTTGATTTTATCAAATCTTTATTGACACACATCATCCCATACAATTTTTGTGTCTTTTTTTTATATCAAATCCAAGAAAAGAATTGTTTTATCAACTAATTGAGCAATGAAATGCCAAATAACCTAAATTTGGCCTTGCAAACATCATAATTATTTTAGATTGGTTAGTGGTGGAATTTCTACAATGGATTTACCTTTTTTGGATCAACCTCAATGGCTCGCTGATAAATAATGTATCCTAGGAGATTTCCCAAACATACCCAAAATACACATTTTTTTTGATTTAATCAAACATTGGACATTAAAAAGTGATAAAATAGTTTTCATAAATTAGTATCATGGTCCTAGTGATGTTTATATTTTGTGAGTAAATTATCAACATAATACTCAATAGTTCTTTATATAAAATCATGAAATATATGAGTCATGACCCTTTGATATGTGGATGTTACATTTTTTAATCCAAAAGTCATGAATGTATAACAAAATGTACCCCAAGGAGTGGTAAATGTGGTGTTTTATTAATATTTGGGGTTAATTTTTATTTGGTTATATCCTATGAATCCATCCATAAATGAAGCTGTGTCATATCTAGCTATGGAATCTACAATCATGCCAATATTAGGTAATGGAAAATCATCTTTAGGATAAGCCTTATTTAAATCATGGTAAAAATACAATAATGAATATCACCATTGTATTTTTTAATAGGGATAATGTTGGAAACCTAGTCAAAATTTATAATGGCTCTTATAATGCGAACATCTAAGAGCTTTTGAATTTCATATTTTACCAATAACACCACTTTAGGATGCATTTTTTGATTTTTTTGTTTTACCAATTTTACATATGGGTAAAATAATATGTTGTACATTTTAATTAATGGTCAATACTAGGAATATATGATTATGAGAAGTAGAGAGTTAGGGAAAATCATAGAGGATATGTCAATATGTTTTGCCTTCATCATCATGTATCATTATAGAAATTAAAACTAGTCAATGGTCCTTATCCATTCCAAAGTTATGTTTGATTGTTTCTTCACTTAACAAAGTAAATATCTTTATGATAAGGTGTGTTAGGAATAATTTTTGATATTTCATGCTCAACATTGGTATCATCATTCTCACCAAAATAAGCATAAGTATAGGTGGCATGATAAAACTTATTCTTATGATAAAAGGAAGGAAGATCCTCATATTCCCCTAAGTACTCTAGTGATGATTCATAATTGGAGAACTCATCCAGTGTCAAAATTTCTATGGAATCACCCTTATTGGTTAGATGAGGGTTGACCATTTAAATCTCAGTTATAGAGGTATTCATACATTTTGTTTTGACCTTTTTAAAACAAGTTGTACTACAAGAGATATGCTTGTGTCTTGTAGTTTTTTTAGAAAAAACCAAACCTTACTAGCTTGTATGATTTGTAGGGTAAATGGGATGAGTTATGCCTTTTCATTTTTATCTAACCCTTTTCCCTTGTACCCATATTTGAGTAAATATCAAGAACCAAAGTTTGGATTAGATGATTTTGGTGTAGTATTATTGGTTTGTGGACCATTGCACAATGTTTGAAGGGATTATTATCCATTGGACATGTGTAAATGAATCCTTGATGAATAAATTTTAAGCATGCATGAAATGTAGATGAAACCACATAAATCTCATGTATCTAAGGCCATCTTACGAGAATGTTATAGTTCCAATCATTTGGCATAAATTGGCATAAAGTAGGTAAAATATAAGGGCCCATAGTAATATTTAATGTTATTTATCCTAAAATCTATCTTGAAATATTATCAAATACATTGATTCTTATATTATATGGTTCCAAATTTAAAGGTTCAATGTAAATTAAGGAGAGAAAGGATATGTTACAAACATTGAGCTCTGAACGATTATCCATAAGAACTTGATTCTATCATTTTTTTGTAAACACACACTTGGATGTAGAGTACAAAATATCTATTTATAATAGGTTAAGGTGGTAAATCCTCATTTTTAAAGTATATATTATACTTGATACACTTAAAGGAATTTAAGATAGGGGACACATATGGTGGTTCTATAGACACTCATTTTTGGTGTTAGTAGAGGTTCCTTAAGCATCAAAACATGTTAAGGATGAGGATATATAGGACATAATTTAGAGTGAAGGATAGTGTATCATATTCATATAAGGGTTTGGATAATAGAAACATAGCAATCATGAATTATCATGCATTAAGTAGGAGGTAAAAACAACTAGGGATTCATTAACATAAATAGAGTATTCAAATGAAATTAGATAGAAAGTAATCAAACATTATACATGAGATTGTATGTAAAGAATAAAGTAATAAATCACACAATTAACCATATAATTTATAACAAAATATATAATTTCAACCTATAAATCACTTGAATTACCCAAATTCATCCATGTAAGGGATTTAATTTCCTAGAAATGTGTCAAAGCTTGGTTATTTGGGGTATTACCTTGAATGGACCAATAACCTAGCTTAGATTCAACCCTAGTCAACATTTGACCTATAAAATTGACATTTTTCGCTTGTTGATATATTAATGTAACACATTTGAAAAATTACTAAAGGCCAAAAACCCTAAACAAGATTAATTAAAAATCAAAATTCAATTAAGCTTCTTAAGTAAAAATTTCAAGTTGAATTAGGGACTTTATATTTTTTAAATGGAATTTTTCAATAAATATGAGGTTAAATTCAAGGGAGATAATAAGATGTTTTTTTAATTCTTAAAATTATAAGAAAATGTGAGTCACAACCTCATAAATATCTCCTATGAGTTTTCATGTCTCATAAATATATAAAATGAGTTATCAAGCCTTCATGATTGCTTTAACCTTACCTAGGGTTAACTTAACTCAGCCTAAGTTATTTTAAACTCAACCAAAGTTATAACTAAACCTAACCACCCTAGGGTTAGAGTTAGTTTTGAGACATATAAATACAAGTGCCCTCACTCTACCCAAATAATATTTTGTGTGTAAGGTTATTCTATATGAATGCCTTCAAGAAGCCCTCAAATAATGTTATAATGTCAAATTGATATAAAAAATATTCACACCAAGCCAAGTGAAACTAATCAAAACCACATGTGGACTTAGATAAATGCTACCAAGATGGATAAAACATTGATCAAAGTTCCTTTTTCCATAAATCGAGCAAGACCATCTTCTATACCAATAAATGAACATTAATTTTGATAAGGGAGGTAATATTATTGTATGTTTTTATTTCTTATTTATAATTTTATTCATTGTGTTAAACTCCCCTTAGTACTTAGGCAAGAGTGGTTTAGTTTCATTGCATTTTATATTTTAATTTTCTTGAGATTCATTAACAAGGAATTAATGACATTTATGTGCTCTTTAGATTCCTAAAGCTACATAATGGCACACTTGATGGGACCACACATCCCATATGGACAAGATGAATGATGTGTAACCTTAAAAATTCATAAAATGATCACTCAAAAATTTAATTTTTGAGTTTTATACTTAAAATTCTTGTCACTAATTGACAACTTTGCCTTACTAATCAGTGACTTCACCTATTTTGTCCTCTATTTTATGATCATTTATTTTGTATAAATCGATGACATTGCATCAAAAAATTCATTGGAAATGGAGACATTTATCTATGGTGAAATAAATTACTTTGCTAGAAAAAGATACATTGTTATGTGGTGAAATTGATGATTTCACCAAAGTAAACAACGACTTCATCCCTATGAAAACTGACCAACTTTAAGAGGCTCATTCGGGGTCATCTATACTCTATTTTTAATGATTTTTTAATTCAAAACCACGTGTTTCATCATGAATTTTTAGATTAAGAAGTTAGTTTGCCTTCAGATTTCATGTATTTTTCACAAAATAGAATATACATGAATGATAATTTATTTTCCACTCTAACTTGTTTGCTGCGTGTTTCACTTGCCAAAGACCACATTTGAAACTTCTTAAAAGTTCTTTCAAGTTTTATCAAGCCAGGAAAAACCATTTTGCATCCCAAAGGGCCATTTTCACATTTTTTTGTGCTTAAAATTTACCTAACAAACTTTGATTTTTGTCTTCCAAGTTTAAAAGAGCAAACAACAAAACCAATGGGCCAAAACTTCATTCATATCTTGTTTGGTGATTTAAAATGAACAAAAATGTAGATTAGTGCTCTTAAGAGATTTTTTATTTTATTTTTGTTTATTTATTATTTATTGATTAATTTTCAAAGTTCATAGATAAATTTATTTTGGAAAAATGAACTTTGTGTGTATGGTCTCCCCCCATCCCATATAGGAAACTTGGGTGATTAAAATCACCTTGTTTATGGCCTTGTTTGTTTATCCTAGAGTGGAAAAAATGTTGTGTGCAATCTCCTCAAGCTATGAGTGAATTAGGTGAACCAAAAATGACCTTTAAAGTTCTTACAATTTTCATTTGTTTATTTTTCCACATTGGCTTATGGGCAGGAATTCATCACCTCCTCACAAGTTCATTAGGGATGCATTGCCCTGGGGTTTCATCTCTCAACATCATACTAACCCCACTCCAGGGTGGGGTATATAAATTTGGCACATGATACTTGGATTGAACATTGGATGAGTGGTTATCCTACCAATCCTATTGAAAAATTTAATCAATACACATTAAATATCAAACTTCACTAAGTAGTACATGATTCAAGTCATTGTACAAAGGACTAAAAATTTTCATAACAAGTTAGTGAGTTTGAATCCAATTATTGTGATGTGACCTTATGTTAGCCACACTTAGGACCATTTAGATCATTTTAAAACTTATAGATTTTATTCAAACCCACTTTTCTATGGAATATCTTTTCGACTATTGAGTGCTTCTCACTCTAAGTTTGTGTGATGTACTAATGCTTGAGAGATAGAGGGGGATTAAAAACTATGCATACAAGCACTCTTTTATTTTTGGATTAACACTTATTTAATTTTGAGCATTGGTGTATTGGTGGAAACTTTAGTAGAAGCCATGCACACCTTATCATTTTTAGTGATAGGATGTACACTTAGTGTCTTTATATTTTCTTTTACTAGCATGTGTCTTTGGGTCCAAAATTATTTGTTTATTAATATCGAAATGAGTCAAGATATTCACATGTTATACAACACTTTGAGCTAAGAGGTGTTATATTATCAATTTTAATTCATACATTTGACTTAGATTTTATTCCAAAACCTTTGTTTATACCTCTTGTTTGTAGGAACATTGTTATGCTATCCATTTTATTCTAAAAGCACTTATCTTGTTTGAAACCAAATTCCAAAAATTTTCATACCTTTTATTTCAAAACATATGGTTATGCTACCCATTTGAGCCTAGGCCATTGTTTATTTAAAAATCCAAGTTTTTCAAAAATCTTAGTTAGAATTTATCTTTTAGTGTTTATATCTAAATAATTAGTTTATGCTTTAGTCTTATCTACAAATTGGGTGAGTGGTTTACCTTTCTATCTTTATATTATGTAGCTTGGTTATATTTTTAGTTTTATTTAAAAATATACCTTTACCTTGAGACCAAATGTGACATTTATTTGAAACTAGGATTTTTAGACTTGAGAGTTTGTTTTCAAATGCCTAGCCCAAGTTTGTTTATGTCAAGACCTATTTTTCATTCCTTGATTGAGTTTGTTTACAAATGTCTAGCCGTTGTTTTTTTTTTCAAGACTAATTTCACTTAGACCTATAATAAGTTTGTTTTCATGACTAAGTTAACCGCATTCAAAGCTATACCTTTTCCAAGAATCAACTATTTCAACCAACTTGACAAATCATGCCAAATTAGGGTTTTTTTTAAACCCACATTCCAATTTAATCAAGATCATTTTTGACCCCTTTTAGACCATGCCAATCAAACCAAATCTGAATTAGACCTAGACCAAGTCCATTTCATAACTAAGATAAAGTTTGACACCATTTTCATAGACCAAGATATCCCTGTTTAGGCTAGTTTCCAAATTAATCCATGCTAATTATAATATGCTGAGATTACCCTTATTTGGGCTAATTAAAGTACTAAGTTCACCCTTTTAATGATAATAGTCCCTAATCCCCTACTATTTCCCGTAATCCTCCTTTAGCCTATATTAGAATCCAAGCTCTTTAGGACTCAAGGATTACCATTCCAGGCCCTCCTCATTTAGCTTGTGTTAGAAACCAAGATCCATAACACCTAAGGATTACCATTCTAGGCCCTCCTCGTTTGGCCTATGTTAACAACCAAGATCTAGAGTTCCCAATGATTACCATTCTAGTCCCTCCTCCTTTACCCTGCATTAGTAACCAAGCTCTAAAATGCCTAAGGATTACCATTCTAGGCCATAATCCATTGGCCTATATTAGCAACCAAGTTCTATAATGCCCAAGGACTACCATTATAGGCCTTCATCCTTTGGCCTGTGTTAGAAACCAAGCTTTGAAGTACCCAATGATTACCATTTTAGACCCTCATCCTTTATCCTACATTAGTAACAAAGTTATGTAAGTCTAAGGATAACCATTCCAAGCCATCCTCCTTTGGCCCGTGTTAGCAACAAAGCTCCAAAGTGCCTAAGAATTACCATTCTAGGACCTTCTCCTTTGGCTTGCATTAACAACTAAACTCCATAGTTCCCAAGGATTACCATTCCATTGCCTTGCCAATTTTCTATCTATATGCACCTAGATTTTCTTTCCTACATTATTATCATTAATATTCCTGTTAGTTGATAATAATTCCATTTACTCCAATTTATTTTAATAATTAATCCCCCCCTTCTTAGTCCATTCATCTAGTATCCCCATCAATATTCCTTTTTGTCTACTAACTTTATCCATTCCCACCAATCACTAATCTATCATAAATCCCCATTATCCCATCCTAATCTCACTTACCTATTATTTGTAAATTTTAAATTCCTCTGACCCCACCTACTCACCTACTAGCCTTTGCCTAGGTTATCCTACACCCCTAGTCCCTAATTACCTACCTAATCCCCATATAACCTCACTCTAATCACCATTAGTCCCTAATAAGGTTTCTATATTCCTCCAAATCTAGAACCTTCTCTAAACCTCCCTCTCTCCTATAGAAACCTCTACATCTAGATGTTTCCAAGGAATTTTAAATCTCTTTGGATAACCCCTATCCATTGATCTCATAAATTTGCTCACCTACATTATTATCACTAATATTCCTATTAGTTGACACTAATTCCATTTACTCCAATTTATTCTGCTAATTAATCCCCCCTTTCCTAGTCCATTCATCTAATACCCCCATCAATATTATTTTTTATCTACTAAACTTACCCATTCCCACCAATCATTAATCTATCTTAAATCCCCATTATCCCATCCTAAACCCACTTACCTATTATTTGAGAATTTTAAATTTCCATGATCCCACCTACTCACCTACTAGCCTATGGCTAGGTTATCCTACACCCCTAGTCCCTAATCACCTACCTAATCCCCATCTGACCTCCCTTTAATTTCCATTAGTCCCTAATAAGGTTTTTAGATTCATCCAAATCTAGAACCTTCTCTAAACCTCCCTCTCTCCTCTAGAAACCTCTACATCTAGAGGCTTCCAAGGAATTTTAAATTCTTTGGATACCCCTATCCATTGATCTCCTCCCTCTAAGTTTGAATATCAACTCTTGATCTTCCCTCCATAATATATTTAACCAAGACTCTTCCTCCATGGAAGGCCATATCCAAAATTCATATCCAATCCATGTCAAACTAATCTTAGGAATCCATATCAAATCCATGTCCAACCATAATTTGATCTAAGCATCCAACATCCAACTTCATGCCATCATAATGCTAAAAATATGAGTCTAATGTGAAATCAATAATCCATTTGAACATCATGGAAGGAGGTGAGATGAAACAAGGAAATTGGTAAGTTATATATCATTTTGATTTATTTCTAAAATCCTTCCTAATAGGTAGTTTGAATTAGTTTGTTTAATTCATATAGAACTAAAAATATTAGTACATTTTGGGGACCATGATGGGACCTTACTCATAATTTAACAATATTTCTTGTTAGTATTGTTGTGACAAACTTGTAGGTCAAATACATGAAGAAAAATATCATAATTTTAAAATTTTGCATACATAGGTTACAGTCACAACATTGCACTGGTAATCATGACATTATCCTACATAGTCATGATATTTCCATCATAAATTGTGATATTGATTTAACCATACACTTAAGTACTAACCATCTACTTGACTGCATAGGTTTTTTTCCCATTGAAAATAACATGACTCGTGATTAGTAATTTTATTAGGCAAGTCATAATTTTGTTAACCACTAATGTTTTGTCCTTGCCAGGTTTCCATCTTATGACAAAATTGTGACTCTCTAAGTCATGAATTTGTCCTTCCATAAGCGAATTTATCGATGATAGTCATGATATTGTAGCTCTCAAATGTAAGACTTGAATCATTTTTTTTACCTTGATTATTATTTTATCTAACTCCTACATGCTTGTTTTATCTATCCCTATGTGTTTTTTTGACTCTCAATGTGTAGGAATGGCACATCTGACCAGGACTCAGGTAAATATTTGGCATTGGACAATACCATAGATCTCATAATCACAATGTTATCTTAGTAATCAAGGTATTGGGCTCATGAGTCATGATATTAAAATTTTCCATAAAACCATTAATTGATGACCTCTATCAATTTGTAGGGTCCATTCTAACATTATGTGTCTCTACAAGGATTTTTGTTATCAATATAAGTATTTCATCTAATATTTGAGGTTTTAATTCTTTAAATTCATAACCATTAACTAACCCTAGTTTTTTCACATAGGAGTTTGTCTTTGTATGTTTTTTATGTGGTTTTAATGCTTTTGTAGGGTTAACAAAAAGACTAAGGTAGGAAGAAATCAATACACAGACACAAGAAAACATAGGCATTTACCCTATTTTATTATCTTTGATAAAACTGTAAGTCTGAACCTTTTCAAAGTTATGATATTGTTTTAGTAAATAGTGGTATTATGTTGACAGTTACGACTTTATCATTTAGCCTAGTTTTGTCAAATTGTAATTTTGTTTGCTAAATTATCATCTATAATCCTATAGAGTATATTTAGAATGAAATCTCTCCTTTTAATATTCTATATTATGCTTAATTTCAATTAATATATCATCTTAATATATTTTTGGTCAAAATTTTGAAAATATCATAAACATAAATTTCTAGTTCATCATGGTCATCTATAAATTGGCATTTTAGACATGTGAATAATCTGTGAGAAACTTATAAGTTTTTGTTTGCATCTAATATTTAAAATTTAGATTTTTTTTCATTTCTAATAATACCACAACTTTTGAGTTATTCAAAGTAGTTATTTTATCATCTCCAGTCATGGTTTTGTAGTTTATCACAAAACCATAATTTTTGATATATAGTTAATAGAAATTTTGTCAGTCTTAGTCATGATTTTCTCAAAACACTCATGGTTTTAAAGTTAACTATCATGGTTGGATAATTTATAAAAAATTACAACTCACAATCTATAATTTTGTCCCACCAGTTGTGATTTTTCACTCTCTAGTTATGGTTTTGCATTGTGTAGTTATGATTTTGTATTAATTTTTGACTTCAATTTGGTCCATTTTGAGTGCATTTTCATAGTTATTTTTTGTGATTTTTGAGACATTTTAGGCTTCCCACAAGGTCCAAATTGCCCTAGGGAGTGTGCCCCTAGACCCTGTAATGGATGCTTCCTCATGACCCTACTAGGGGCTGCCACCCCTAGACCCCCACATCATGTCCTACTCACCCTAAGGAAATTATAAATCCAAATTGTGATTTTTAGGGTGTTTTTATTAAGGCCTATTGGACTAACATCTTATTTATTATAGAGGATATTTTATTTTAATGCCTTCTTTTTTAGGTCATATTTTGGTCAAACATCATTTGTCTTACAATTTTCCCCTCAAGAATATTGACCAAACTACTAATCCTTATCTTGCATATTGTCTCTTTTTGAGTTCTACCTAAACTACTATGTGCTTGTAGGTCACCTGCCAAAGACTCCTTATGGCATTTTGTCTTGTATATATTGTTTTTAATCATCTTGTTATGTATATATATATATCATTTTATTATATATTATTGTCTTTAATTCTTGTATATAAATCACACATCTAAATCATAATTAGTTAATTAATATTTTGTTTTCCTGTTAGTCTCTTAGGGTTGTGGTTGGTGTATGCTCTCTCCCTTAGCTCTTTGTGATGATTCTTAGGAGATCAAAAATTGCCTATAAACCCCTTCTTTTTTATTTTATAGGGGAAACATGATGTGTAATTAAAACCCATGCACTTACCATAGTATTAGGGGATTAGTGTCATGAATTTCATCATCATGCATTGACCAAACTTTGTGTTTTGATGGAGTATAAAAATCAAGGAAAACTATCATTAGGATAAGTGATTAACCCAATATAGGTCATCCCTAAAGAATAAGAGTTAACTCTCTAAACCAGGCATTAGACAACACCATATACAAACTTGGGACCTAACGTACCATTGTGTATATAGGGGACACACCTAGAGAGCCTTGTGAAAACTACTCATAAGAGCCTTCAACTATAATAGGTGTATTACTATAGGATTTAGTATCATCTCTAAAGTAGCCATCAAGTGCAAGTAGGGTTGAAAAGGTTTAGTAAATTCTATAATGGTTCACTAGCCTACAAATTCATTTGTGAAGCTATTAGATGGTGCAGTCATTATGTTACACATGCTTTAGTTTACTAATCATAAGTCATGGCTTGCTTTTTTGGGTGTATGTTGTTTTAGACCCATGATATTTTTAAACCAAGTCAACCTTCACCCAAAATTATACACCTAGCTAGGTCCTTTTCACAACCCATATTATACATACTACCATCATTTTATATATATTTATCTTGTGTAAATCCTTATCTTGTCAAAACTATCACCTCATCTCATCATCATCATCTTGTCCACCCTTGTTATCCTCTTACATATATATTTCCCTCATATATTCTTATCCCATCCCCCACCTTATTTTCATCCCATCCTAGTTTATTCATCTCCACTCATTGGTCACACCCCCATCATCCACATATCCTAATCTCAACCACCTCATGTCTTACATCTATAATCAATCCTTTATCTTGTATATCTTTGCCACATTATTCTATCATCTGGTCATCCTTTTCATCATCCCACTATCCATCTTCATCTTAATCCATATCCCCATCACCTACATATTGTATTATTCATTCTTATCTCATCATTTATACATACCTTTTGTTCTCTTATACATCCTTTACTAATCATCATCTTGTATATCCTTATCTTACCCTCTTGTACATACCTTTCATTATCTTATACATTCTTTTAGTCATATCCTATCCTAATCCACCCACCATTAATCATCCCCTATCACTATCCTATTCTAATCATATTTTATCTCATCCACATCTTGTCCTATGTCCATACCTAATCATTTATCTTGACCTTGCTTTCATCACCCATCTAGTTTAATCCCATCTTATCCTATCCTAGTTGGGTCTTTAAATCACATATGTGTCCAAATCATCCACATCCAATCATCACCTATCTATATGTATCCTTATCTCATCATCCTACCACATTCATCACATAGTCAATATCCTATCCCATATTGATCAAATTATTCTAAGGCTTGAGCTATTCCTTTTATCTTATCCACTTCATCTTATCATCGTAGTCAAACAATTACTATTCACTCAGTTAGGTATCATAACTAGTCAATATACTATTAGTATCTTATCACTTTGTCGGTATCAATATAACAAACCCATCATCATCAATCTAGTCTCTATCATCCTTGAATACTCATAAGTATCACCCATCATATCATCATCTTACTAGTTTGAATCTAGGCACCTATCAAATCCCTAATACTTTTGCTAGATTGAATATTAGGCATTATTGATAGGTCATTAACACCTATTATACTATCAGTTTAACATCTAATCATAGTCATACATTATCTCCATTAGATTTTAATCTATTTATCTATTTCATCCTCATCATCATCTATCACACTAACTCGGTCCTTTGACCTACTTAGTTCAAGAAGCCTTCTCTAATCCTTCATATATCCTCATCAACCCCACATAATAATATATCCTTTATCACCCATCCCCATATATTTAGACCTAGTTCTCATAGGCCAATACATCTTGGCCAATAAGGATGAAGGCCATTTGTGAGATCTAGAAATGGATGCTTTCCTCCCTTTTGATCTTGATCCCATTCACCCCAAACCAACATACCACATACTTCCTCATCCACAACCCTCTAACCCATCAAAATCCATCCCAATTTTCCTTGTTATGGGCACCCTTATAGATCAATACATCATAGAGAATAAAAATGAGTTCTTCTTATGGCTATGGAAGATGGGTACTCACTTTCCTGATGATTTTAACCCCATGAACCTTAAATCACCTCCAAAATAAGTCAAAAATAAACCCTTATCACATCCCCCTCCACCATCTACTATCCCTATTCAAAATCCTTTGGCCCTAGTTCATACCCATCCATAGTCAAATCCTCCATCTACTAATCATAATCCATCACCTTTATCAGCCACCACTATGAAATTGGACCCCAATCTCATAGACCAATACATAAATACCAATAAGGATGAGATCCTCTTATAGTTCATTATGATGGGTGTCTCACTTCTTGAAGGTGTTGATCTCCTTTCACTAATTTCACCTCCATCACAAACCCCTTCATGTAAGTCTCCTTCTAATCCCCCATCCACTAGTCATATCTAATCATCTACCCCTTCCCCTAGTAGCAAAAGGAATCCTATCCTAGACACCTCATCTACTACCAGACCAAACACCCAATCACATCAATGATCATCTGACCTAACATCCAATGATTCCACATCTAAGTTATAGAGTGAAGTGGATCCTTATACTCCCATTCTTATATCCTTGGAAGCACTTTTACAATAACTAGTCACCAGCAACATGATGTTCTATCCACCCATTTGACATATTGATCCCACCAAGCCTAAGCCCTTGTGGTATAAATCAGACTGATACTATCTCTATCATCAAACTTGGGGGCATTCCATTAACAAATGTCAAAATTTCCAAGCCTATGTCTAAGGCCTCATCAATAATGGAGACATAGTAATTGATAATGAATCAAATGAGTTTATCTCTTTGGGTGAACAAAAAGAGGAATTCCAAGATTCTATTCCCAATCATGATCAATCCCTTCCTCTTCTAAGCCAAGGTCAAAACATCCTATCCATCCTCCATGACCCCCTACTTTTGACTACCCATCCATTCAAAACAAGTATATTCTCCATAATCCTAGTCTTTCCATATCATATTATTCCTTTCATAGAACTATCTTTGCTCAATACATTATCTCTCCATCATCTTCCCCTCACCCATCATACCAATAACCCCATATTTAGAAGACAATCATGAAAAATCACTCCTTTACTCACAATATTTCATCATGTACATCAAAGTCAACATCAAAGTTAGAACAAATTTTATCTACCTTAGAATCATGTGCAATACCAATATCCAAATCAGATTCCTCATCAAAAACATCATCCCTCATTGATGCTAATATTGCCTATCCTTTTGAGGGTACCTCAAATCTAGATACCTCTATTACATCACCAAGAATATATTTTGATCCCAATTAGGATGATGAAGTCATCACTGAGTTCTTGAAAACTTTATATTTTGAAGATTACTATAGCAAATTTGATCCTCATTTTGATGCACATAATACAACTAGTATTTATGATCCTTTTGGGATTCTTGAGGACACTTTTTCTGATGTTGAGGTTAGGAATCTTAGTGACCTTTATAAGACTATGCTTCCCATTATCCCCTTAAATAAAAAACCCAGTATTACTCATCCACTCCATCTATACAATCCCTACATCCCACTATATGATGGGAATGAATATAAATATACATCATTGGATTCCTATCTGCATTTCATATCATTTGTCACACATCTAAAAATCCAAGACCATATTCCACAAGTCATAAATCATAATCAAATCATCTTTGATCCCATTAGTCAAAATCAAGAAAAATAAAATCATCATCCTAATTAGAAATGTCTTCCCCTAGTGAAACCTAAAATCTAGCACTAGGGGCATATCAAAGTCAAAATAATCATATATCAAGTCAAAAATCAATCTCCTCTAGTGAAGCTCAAAGTCAGGCACCAAGGGGAAATGAAAGTCAAAACCAATCAATGGTTCAAAATAAAGTCAAAAATAATAATCATAAGGTTGACCATCCTATTAATACTTAGATGAAAGTGCCAACGAATCAAAGGCCATGGATCCCTTTATCTCATGGCACTAATCTACATAATACCCCTCACCATATCCAACAGTGTATGCAACTATCAAACCCTATTTTCACTCCCCATCCCATCATATCATTCATGATAATATCCCTCCTTCCTATCTTATATACCATCATTGTAATAATTAAATCCTCCCATCCATATCATATCTCCAATCCTTGGGTAGTATTATCCCTCATAGGGGTTACAAGGATACCTGGTCAAAATGTCTAGAGGATGCTAAATAAAAAATTGATAAAGACCACCAAGACATCCAAACATATAACATCCATCACAAAATAGGTGTTGGCTAAAATATCCATCAAAATTTTTCATCTTACATCTTGTACCCACATATAATAAATGAAATTTCCATGTAAAGTAAAAAAAACATTCATCCAATGGTGAAAATTGATCTTCTAGTGCCTTGGGCTAGTACCATGATGAAAACTAGTTTCTATCATCATGATGAAATAATTAATTATTTACACTGTACCTCAAAACTTGGGGAAAAATTCATCTTTCTTGGCCATCAAACCCATCCCTCATCACATCCCTTGTTAACCTTGTCCACATCATCCATCCATGTCACTTATTATCCCTTTTTCCTACCCATCATACATCTTATCTCTCCTTCCCTCTTGTATTGACATTCATAAGGAAGTGGAAGGTGTATTGATACATGGTCCCAAACCATCTTGTCATATCCTCCAATGAACACTTGGGTAACTAAACATCTAGTTCTTTCATGATGTGGGCACTGGTAATTCTTAGTCCATTATTCCTTGGTCCTTAGTCCCTTTTCTACCTCATTCTTTTCATTTTGATTTCCCATCCATAATTCCATCCATCTTCAACCTAGTTTCTCGGTGAGGTATTCCATTTGATATTAACCCCCATTTGTATAGTGTACATACATTTTCCCAAAATCCCTAAAAATCATTAAATTTGAAAAATCCAAAAACTATCCATGATGTCTTTTCTTATCGTGAATCCCCTAGTCACATCCATACTTATCCATCCCAATTATCATCCTCAAACACTATGTTTTGTCTTGAAAGTACATCAAAGTTGTCACCCATCCCTTCATATCTTTAATCTCATCTTTGGCCTAGGTATTATTGGCACACATCACCTTGTCAAAGAATTTAATCTAGTACCCATCACTTGCCTATCAATGCCTTTTCAAAACTAACACTCATCACATCACTCCTTGCTAATATGGAAGCTACATGATTCTATCAATGTCCTTATCAATTACTCTTCATACCTATCACCCATTCAATCACTCTTTGCTAGTGTGAAAGGTATTTAATACCATTATCTCTTACCCTTCTTACTAGATTAAGATCTTGCAAGGTTTTGTTTTTAAGTCATAATTGGTCATATTAAACATCACCTTTCCTAAAAAACCTTCCTTGGAGACTTTTTGATCCAATTTCAAGACCAAAATATTATTCAAAGACATTCTCCCATCATCTATCCTTTTATCCTAAACTAGGGGCAATAACTTGTCCTAATCCTAGTCCTGATCATCATATCCCAATCCAAGTATATCCTAAGTCTCCAATCACATCAAGAACATCATATTATAACCCATCACTCAATACTTTATCCCATCATTAGGAAAGATGTTGTAACACTGCATGTAGATATTTGTGTGTGTTACTTGTTTGTTTTATTTGTCTTGTTTGCATGTATTTTATCATGTATATATCTTGTTTGCATTATTTTGTTTTCATCATGTCTTTTGTCTATGGGGAAATGAATGAGGATGCTATGAGGAAACCAAAATTTCCCTCAAGGATGCAAAGTTCACTATTTCCCATGCGCTTTGGTGAAATGCCCTCTTGGTCACACTTATATCATGGGGCATATTTCCAAGTGACATATTTATTGGATTGATTAGACTATAATGATATTTATGACATTTGTGATGGATTGATCACCTCCACCTCATCATCTATCTAATCATCTCATCCCTTGGTCCCATCACTAATCTAATCCTCTCAATCCATTTGGCTAACATCCAATCTTTTATCCTCATCTCATATTTTGAGTCATATCCTCTAAATCACTAACATCATATTCTAATCACTACTCATTTTCATCATCCTCATCTTTTACTCCCTCATCATCACCCTCTATCCTCTAATTAGAACTACATCAACCTAAGATCTTTTTAGACTTTTGGGAAACACTTGGACATGTTTCAATGCCTAAGGATAGCTCAGACACTATCTCTATCATCCATCCTCACCCCTTAGTATTTTGATCACTTGATCACATCATACTTATTTCTCACCCTCTTTATCATATTAATCAAACTAAAGATTTGAGATACACCCATCATTAATATTATCAAATCATCATCTTATCCTAGCCTAAAATCTCTCCCTTACATGTGTCCTTGCTTGGGATACATATAAATCTTGTGGCCTTATATCCTATCATCATATTTTTATGGTTGATTCCCCCTTGGGATGTTTTGACAATTGTGACACCCATCATCTCTACTCCCTATGCATGTGTCTTTACTAGGGGCATCATCAATCTATAGCTCATTTCTCAAGTTGATTTTCTCTTCTTCATCATCTTTCTCACATTAAACATCCCATCCCCTCATCTATCCATCACATCCAAAACCTCATTTATTATTTCAATTTTCCATCCATATTATTCTTCCCTACATGTCCCCTTGAGGGGGCATTATAGTCACTTATATTGCTTCCACTAACATTCATCCATGACATGGTTTTTATTTGAAAGACCATTAATCCTTTCACTTTGTTTCACTCACAATGCCATTTCAAAGAGGGGAAAAATGTATGCACCTAAATTTGTTCACATAAATTATTATCACTAATATTCGTATTAGTTAACACCAATTCCATGTACTCTAATTTATTCTATTAATTAATTCCCCCTTCCTAGTCCATTTATCTAATATCCCCATCAATATTCCTTTTCATCTACTAACCTTACCCATTCCCACCAATCATTAATCTACCCTAAATCCCCATTATCCCATCTTAATCCCATTTATTATTTGGGAATTTTAAATTCCCATGACCCCACCTACTCACGTACTAGCCTATGACTAAGTTATCTTACACCCCTAGTCCCTAATCACCTTTTTAATCCCCATATAACATCCTTGTAATCACCATTAGTCCTTCATAATGTTTCTATATTCCTCCAAATCTAGAACCTTCTCTAAACCTCCCTCTCTCCTCTATAAACCTCTACATGTAGAGGATTCCAAGGAATTTTAATTTCCTTGGATGATCCCTATCCATTGTTCTCCTCCCTCTAAGTTTGAATATCAACCCTTAATCTTCCCTCTATAATCTATTTAAATAAGACCATCCTCTATGGAAGGCCATCTCCAAAATCCATAGCCAATCTATGTCAAACTAATTTTAGGAATCCATATCAAATCCATGTCTAACTATCATTTGATCCAAACATCCAAAATCCAACTGCATGCCATCATAATGTCAAATATATGAGTCTAATATGCAATCAATCATCCATTTGAACATCCTAGAATGAGGTGAGATGAAACAAGGAATTTGGTAAGTTCTATATCATTCTAATTTATTTCTAGAATCCTTCTTAATAGGTAGTTTAAGTTTTGTGTTGAATTATTATTTTTAATTCATATGGAGGTCATAATCCTACTACAATATCAATTCTAGTTTCTCATGATCTCAACAAGGTTATACAATCACAACTAGGCATATCATAGTTACCATCCTAGACCAATAACCAATATTTGTTGAGCCAAAATTAGATGAGACTATTTACAACAAGTTCATTATTGAACCATAGGTCATTCTTCATCCATTGTCAAATTTACCCCACTTTAGAAAATCTAAGTTGGTCTTCAAGCCATAATAGAGCCAATCATTACCTCTTCAAAAACCATCATTTAAAGACCAAAATGTGTCCAAATCTAAGATTTTGTAAACAAGTGTAATCTAAGGAAAATAAAACCAACCAATACATGTTTTTTTTTGTTAAAACACCTCTTTATGGTGAGTTAACCTATGTTGAATTACCGTTTGAACATTGCCCTATTTTTAAGGAGCCTCACTTTGACAAATCAATCTCTATGGAGTTGCTTGTTGACCATTTGTATTTGGTTGAGGAGTCTCACTTTGACAAGCCAATATTAGTTAATTCACCCACTAATGATTATAAATTCCTTTAGGAAAATCATTACTTCAAACATTTACTTATATTTAGGAGCCTCACTTTGACAAGTCAGTCTCTATGGAGTTGCTTGTTGACCATTTTCCTTTTTTTGAGAAGCCTCACTTTGACAAGCCAATATTTATGGAGTCCTTATCTAATCCTATTTTTGAAGAGCCCATTGTTAAACCCTAGGCCATTACTCATCTAATATCAAACATTAAATATAACATCTTTGCTATAATAACATAATAAGAATCAACATTAAAGTTGGGTTTTATTTTTGAACCGATACTAGATTTAGCATAAAAAGAAGAATTAATGTCATTCTCAACATTAGATTCAGATTCCCTTGAATTAGACACAACTTTAGAATCAAAATATATTATTGGATATTAATATAATGGTTATACATGCTTTACATATCAATTTGAATATATTTATGATCCTTCTATGGTTTTCAAGGATGATTACTTCAACATCAAAATAAGTTCTCCTAGTATCTTCTATGAGGATTATGATGCCTCTTACCATTACATTACCATTCTAATTTACATTAACACCAATGAACCTAGACATTGTATTGACATTCCATCCCCCACAAGTGTTGATTGGGATTGATAGAATCACACATTATTGAATTACATCCATGGTGACATATCAATTGTAAAATATTAGGGGGACCAAAACCAAATTCATTCAAAATAAGAACAATCTCCTAACAAAATATTTTTGGAGGTGCTAGATCAAAGTCCAAATTCAACATCTTCTAGTGAAACCTTGTTTGAGGCACTAGAAGACAAGTAAAGTCAAAAGTCAATGTTCCTTAGTGAAACCTTCTCAAATGTGCTATGAGACAATAAAGACAACTTTATTGGTGAATAAATCTTTGAGGTGATACTATCCAAGCACAATAGTTTTTCATTGCTTGATGAAGACATTATTGAAGATAACATCATTACAACTTACAATCTAGAACATAATCAGATGGAAGCATCTATCAGGCCCAAATAATAGAAAAATATAGTGGTCCTATAGAGATCATATTTATAAGTCTTTTGCCCCACACAACCAAAATTATGTTGAATCCAGGGTCAACAACATTATGTGTGCCTAAAAATTGTTGAAAATTTATAGTGTTCACATAGAGTATTATATTATCTATGATAATATAGTATATTATTATTGTTAGTAAAGTTATAAATAGATTAGATGGTTAAGCCTATATCCTATGTTAGGTGAGTTATTAATATAACTCATAAAGAATCTTATCTTGATATAAATAAGGATATTTAGTGGTTAAATAAATCTCCTTATTTATAGGTTAGAGTTTACTATATATATGACAAAATCTCATATTGTAATGAATCAAATAAAATATAATATAGTGTGAAATATATTAATGTTAGATTTGTGTCCAAAATTTTAGATTAGTGATTGGATTTTCCATTTTCTATCAGTGGTATCAAAATAGAATGAGATCTTGAGAGGTTATAGGGGAACAACTAGTCTAATTCATGGTTTCCCTTGTAGATGTAATTACAAAATATTTTTTGAGTTATGTATGGTTTAGTTTTGTATTAGTGCATTTAGTTATATTAGTATTTTTTTATACTTGAATTCTCTAGTTGGTATAATTACTGAATCACTCCACATTGGAGTCACTCTAGTTACAATTAAATATTGAGCTCCATATGACCTGTGTTTAATACATCACTTGATTATTGTAGGCCTATATTTGTGAATCATAGTATTCAAGGTGAATATATAAAATATAACTCATTATTTCCTTAGAACTTGACATTTCATCTACTATCGACCTATACAAAAATATATCACAAATTTTTCAAAGAGGAGTTATTTATGTTGCATGTTAAGTACTATCTCTATCCATTATTTTATCAGTGCATGTGTATAGTTGATCCATTGTTTAAAGTCTTACATGAAGTTTGGTTTTTGAAACACCTATGTCTATCTCATATTAAATGGTTGGATTTGACTCTATTTTTTATTCACTACCAATGATGAATTTGGGAGCACACATTCATCAACAACCCTATACAGAGATTAAATTCTATTTGACTATGCATCACTTATCACCATTTTCAAATTTGTTCCCAACAAAATTTGTAGTTCCATTCAATAGATCTGACACCATGTGAGGCTAGTCTAATTTGTCACCACTCCTTGATAGCAAGTCTACAGATCTATCCATATTGATTGTCATATTTTGATAAGGATGTCATTATTTCATATATATGCACATGTCATATATACCTTAGTTATTATTTGTATTATATCTATGCTTCTAAATTTCTTTGTCTACACACATCTTTGATAACCCTATCTACAAGTACACCTATGAAGATATTGATGTGATATTTGATATTAGATATTAAGTTAAGTTTTATTATATAGTTCTTAGGTTTAGATTGCTAATAGTTTTATTAGTAGTGTGTAGTCAATAATATATATAGTCTATTTATTCAATATTAGATAGTTTTATACATTATAATAGTCTTTAGTTTAGAGTTTGAGTTTTGAGTTTAGGTTCATAATTCATAGTTTATGGTTAGATTTATAATAATTGTAGTTAATGTCTATTATAGATTAAATTTATATGTCAATCATTAAAAATTCAAGTCAAAATTGTCAAAACAAAACAAGTCAAGTATTAAAATTAAGAGTTTTTGATGTCAATAAAATATGTTGAATTTGTTAAAGTCAAAAAATATCTTTTTTATGGATGCATTATTAGGTAAACCTAACATCCTAAGTCAAAACCATCAGTTATGTGTGTGGGGGAGTATTTTCATAAAAAATGATATGTAAAGGTTTAGCTTCATTGACACATTTATTGAATAAACAACTTCACCTAATGGAGGTTAGAAGCAAAGGAGGAAGCAAGTTTTGAGAGCCTATTATTAATAACCAATGATAGGGACCATATGATTTGGTGTCACATTTTGTGTGTGTTTCATATTTTGAGTCTATTTATTTTCAAATAAAACCCCTTTGTATAAATTTGGGAAAATTCATGTTTTTAGAAAACTCACCTTTGGGGAGCAGGGAAGATTTTGAGGTAAACTCAGGGATGATTATCTAGTTAGTGCCAAGATTATGGATCTTGAAGATTTAGAATTTGAGTGATCAAGGAGGAAGGTAAATTACCATGATAAATCAAAGAGGAAGATATTAGACTTGTATAATTTGGCTCACCACTATGCCTTCATGAGGGTAAAGAGATAATCTATGAAGTTTGTACCTAGTCTAGGTAGTGCTTTCAAGAGGTGGTTAAATCTTTTGGAATGTGATTTTATCCACATGTTCACACTAAGGGGGTAAATGTTGGAAATTTATAGTTTTCATGTAGATTATTATATTATCCATGATAATATAATATATTATTATTTTTAGGAAGGTTGTATATAACTTAGGTGGCTAAGCCTATACTCAATGTTAGGTGAGTTGTTAATATATCTCGTGTAGAATCTTCTCTTGAGATAAATATGGAGATTTAGTGGATAATTAAATATCCTTATTTATAGGTTAGAGTTTCCTATATATATGATGAAATATCATATCATAAAGAATCAAATAAAATAGAATATAGTGTTAAATATATTACTATTACCTATGTGTCTAAAATTTTAATTTAGTGATTGGCTCTTCTAATTTATATCAAAAATATTGACCTTAATTTGTTTTTAAACAATTATACATTCCATTATGATCTATTCATCCATTCAAATATTATATTACATTTCCAAATTATAACTTTTAGCCAATGTTTATCCCTATTTATCATCCTTGGCTGAAATTTCCTTTACAAAGGCTACAAAGACATCTTGTCTAAAAGTCTGGAGGAAATATAATCAATGAACAATGTAGATAAAAATAGTGTTATTAGAGTCTAAATCAGTAGTTAGTTCTTGAAATAATATTTTTTCATAATGGGTGTGGTATTGAAATTTAAATAATTGAGTACTTTGGTTATATCATATGTTGATTAGGATGTACATCTACACATCAACAAGAATAATAAAATAATAAATTTCCCTTTACCTTGGCTTATCATTATTTCATACCTTTCAATTTGATTTTAACTTACCACTTTCCTTACCCTTGGCATTTATTTCATACCTTTTGATTTATATTTCCACTTGCCTTATCATTTACCTTGCCTTGCCATTTATCTTGGCTTTCCATTTGCATTGCCTTGCCATTTATCTTGCCTTGATATTTGCATTGCCTTGCCCTTTGCCTCACCTTATCATCATTTCATACCTTTCCATAATTTTTAAATACATTCATAGGAGGTCCTTCAGGGCTATGTAGGCAGTGCTTGATTTATATTGAGGTCAAATTAGTCACCCCTTTTCCTACACTCACACCATTTTACAAGAACTTTAAGTAACACTCTTGCCATTTTTTGAGCACCCAAAGCCTATGCTATTGCCATTTTTAGATCACTTTAAGTATCACTCTCACAATTTTTCAAGTAGACTAAGCCAACACTCTCATCATTTTTCAAGTTAGACCATTTTGTATCTCGTAATCCTCCATTATGTTAAGATACCAAAATATTGGGAAATTTTCCAAACATCCTCTACTATAAAGATAGAACTATTGTGGCTTGAGGTCCATTTGGACTATGTAGACATGGCTTAGTGTTTTCTAAGGTTAATTTATCCACACTTGTTTGAATTTTCTCACCATTTTAAGATCTATTTAATTTTGAATGCTCTCATCATTTTTTGAGCAACCTAATCCATGCTCTCACCATTTTGTGAGTTAGCCCATTATGTGTCTTATAATTATCCATTAAGTTGAGATGCATAAAAATTACAAAAAAATTCAAAACATTTTTAAGACATAAAATTATAAAAGGCATATAATCTCCATATGAAATACAAATCTATAAAATCTAAAAACATTTATCTTATCCTAAAACTAGTTGTCAATACTCGATTTACCCTACAAGAGGAAATTCATTCTTTGTTCATATCCATTTCACTACCATTAGGGGCATGACCTTCCATTTACATGTACCCTTTCTTAGGGGAACCATCCAATTTTAGCTTTTAAGCCAAGTATCTTTAGGGGTATGACCTTCCCTTTGCATATATCCTTGTTTAGGGGCATTGTCTAATTCTCACTTTTAGGCAAAGCTCATCACTTTCACTTTATTAAGGCAAAACCAAAGAATTCATCGTGTTAGGATATCTTATCCCCAAATGTCATCCCTTGTATATAGTATTGCTTAGGGGAACCATCTATTTAACATTCCATTGAGCCTTCACATGTAGATATTGACATGGTTAATGACAAGATGCTTTTTATTCCTTTTATTTTTAAGTTTCATGTGTGTTTATTTGCTTAGTTGTTTATTTCTTTATTTTCCTATTTTATTGATTTTTTTTATTGTGCCTTAACTCAATCTATATGCATTAATTGCGTGATTCCTTCTGAATTATGTTTGATTCCATCCATATTCATATGTCAACATTGTCATCATGGTTTTTATCATTAGTACATTGTTTTCAATTGTCTATTGTATCAGGAGTCAGTGCTGATGCACATTAAGGCTAGGTCATCATAGTGTTTTATATCATGGTGAATACTATAACATGTTATAATAAAAACTAGTCCAATGGAGATATCAATCAATGGATTGGGTAGTACTTATCTAAGGCAAATCCTAAACATCACCCAAACATAGAATAATTAAAATCATAAATGAATATTAATCCTTGCTAGTTAAGATGTGCATCTCCATACTAGAAGCTATCCTAAATTCATATTTATCCTTTGTATTGGTTCACCATCAATCTATGATTACAGGTTCATTACATGAGCTTTCTTGGCCCCATTTTTGAAAAGTGGTATTTATCCCTATCTCCTTGATCAAATCAACTCATTGACCATTTTTGTTGTATCAATGCTAATAAGGATGAGCATATCTACATTGGAAGGTACAACCAAATCATCCACATTGATTAATTCTTATTCTTATATTCTATTCCTCATTCCATTTTCTCCTTCTTTTGGGTGAATTACATTGGCCTAAGGTCTATTTGGTCTATATAGGTAACATTTGGATACATGATATATCTCAGGTCAACTCAGTTAGAATTCTTCTATCCCCATTATTGTATTCTAATCATATATTTCATCAATTTTCACATCCTCATGTGCCTAGTTGTTTTTAGATTCTTTAGTGTTTGAAAAGTTATTAGACCATTGCACCTACATTTTCACCTACTCATTTTTAATCTATGTTATAAGTTATATCCTTGAGTTATTCTTGCCAATCTACCCTACTGGGGCATAAATCATTTATCATGATCAAATCCTCCCTACTAAGGAATAAATAATTATTCAATCTAGGTTATCAAAATGATTATAACCACCTTTGGTCAAATCATTATTTTGACCCATCCACCTTGTTGGGGCACATACATTTACCATTGATTATAACCACCTTTGAGAAAATCAATGTCTTAACCTTCGTTACTGATTATAACCACCTTTGGGCAAATTAATATTTTAATCAACACATGAAAGCATTAGATCAATTACATTAATCTCATCCATGGGTTAATTTCATTCTTCTTCTTACTTATTTTTGATGGATCATCCATCAATAGTATGTTTTGTCCACTCTCTCGAGGGGGAATCATAGGCTTCTCAAACTTTATTTGTAGCATCATTCATCAACCATCATATAATTTTTATTTTTAATGGATTTTTAATTATTTAAAAAAACATTATTGTGTATGTGTCTCGCAATGCCTTCTCAAATAAGGGTAAACTATAGACACTCATTTTTGGTCACTTTCATGTCTAAACCAGGATTCAAATCAATTCCTAAAAAATGATGTAATTTAAGCCTAAATATCAGCTAGATTGCCTAAATTTGTATTTTTAAGAGATTTAGTTGCCCAAAAATATGTCAAGGTTTACTTATTTGGGTTATTACCCTATATTCACCAATAACATATCTTGGATTCAACCCTAGTCAAATTCTAACCTAGAAAATTAACATTCTTAGCCTATTGATTTATTAATGCAAAGATTTAGAACAATTCATAAATTCAAAAAACCCTAATCAAGATTAACTAAAAATCAAAAATCAATTAAACTACTTAAGTAAAAATTTGAAGTTGAATTAGGGAATTACATTTTATAAAAAAGGAAATTTTCAACAAATATGAATTCAAAGTCAAAGGAGATAATAGTATGTTTTATTAATTCCTAAAATTCTAAAAAAAGGTGAGTCACAAGCTCATAAATATATAAAATGAGATGTCAAGCCTTCATGATTACTTTGACCCAACCTAGGGTTAACCTAACTCAACCTAGGTTATTTTAGACTCAACCAAAGTTAGAACTAAACCTAACCTCCCTAGGGTTAGAGTTAGTTTTGAGACTTATAAATATAAGTGCCCTCACCCTATCTAAACAATATTTTGTGTGTAAGGTTATTCTATACGAATGCCTTCAAGAAGCCCTCAAGTAATGTTATAATGCCAAATTGATATAAAAAATATGCACACCAAGCCAAGCCAAGCCAAGCCACATGTGGCCTTAGAATTTTTTTACCAAAATGGAGAAAGCATTGATCAATGTTTATTTTTACATAAACCAAGAAATAACATATTTTATGCCAACAAGTGAACATTATTTTTGATAAGGGAGGTAATATTGTTATATGTTTTTATCTCTTATTTTTAGTTTTGTTTATTATGTTAAGTTCTCCCTAGTACTTAGGCATGAGTGGTTTAGTTTCATTGAATTTTTATTATTGCTTTTTATTGAGATTCACTATTAAGGAACTAATGAAATTTTTGTGATCTTTGTATTACTAAAGCTATAGGTTCAATGTTACAAGGGAGTATGGTCATACATAATGCCTCCAAAAGGACATCCTTATAATGGGATGAATGGTGTATTGAATCAAAAAGTGATGTTTTTGTAGTAATATTCTTAGATTTTGTGGTAATATGGCATGGGGAGGATTATTTTTTCATGTACTCCCTTTGGTGTTTTGTAGTAATAGGTAAAAGATCTTTGTAAATATTAGAACAAGGAGCATGCAAGAATGCAAGTTTGGAACCCATTATAGATTGGACCGATTTAATCAAGCATGTGATATAAAAAGTAATGAGAACTATAAGTTATTGTAACATGAAATAATTAAATGATTTATCCATAGCTAACATGATTTCAAGAAAAGATAAGATATGATTCTTTGTAAATTTGAACACTTTATTTTTAGGATTAATTAAAACGTAGTGTTTCAAAAAAAGAGACATAAAACCCTAAAGTAGAATGGTTTTTAATATCAAATGTCAGGTTCAATAAATGTTTTACCATAAAAATATAGATTATGCAATCTAGGGTTGAATGGGATAGAGATAGCCTAGGGCATAAGGGTGATAATTATCTATATAGTAGAATAATTAAATGCTAAACTTAGATACAACATATTTTGAATTTATTAAACTGGGGTAGGCTAAAAATAATAAGTACAACTATGATAGATATTGAAATGAAAAATAAATAATTTAGTTATCTAGTTATTATGTTACAATAATTCTAGACCTAGAACAGATATGAAGTAGACTAGAAGAGGATTTTAGAACAATCACCAAATTTTGGATTGAGTGCTTCTAGAGCTACAAACACTAGCATCAACCTTGGACACTAGAATCAAAACTACTATTTGAAATAGACATAGGTGGACACTATTTTATGATTATATAGAACCTCAATGTTGTACACTTGGCAAATTCAGACTTTGGTTATTCCTCTTAGTTCTATACATTTTTTGTTAGAGTATGAATTTCTCATTTTTGCTAGAATTTTAGCTAGTTATTTCATCTTTTTATTAGTTCGTCTTATGTGAGGATTTATCCCACATTACTTAGTTAGGTTAGTTATTTTTTTTCCTTGTCTAATTATGCAATGGCTTCATATTATACTAGCATTTCATTTTTGAATAATCATTTGACTTTCCTTGTTCTACATCTCATTTATTTGCAGCTTCATGTGTGATCCTCTTATTGATAACTCCTTAGAGTCTTGGTTTGGAATGTTTTTACCATTCTTAACATGGTATTAGAGCCTTGAAGGGTTTTAACCATCCATTAGATTGCTGTAATTTTTAGATAATCCTTCTATTCTATTTTGAACATCAAACTATCTACCTTGGCTTCCCTTCTATTAAGTGTTGACCATTCTCAAGAGATTTGAGTCTATAACAATATATATTTTTCACTAAGGTAGTGTTCTTTTTGTCATCTACATGGACATTTTGTGGACTACACATCAAATCTATGAGTGGAGAGAGAAGGCATTTAAGGGTTGAATGGTAGAGAAGGCATTGGAGAGAGAACATACTAAAGGAGATAGTAGGTGAGCTTCTATGTGGTATCTTTTTAATTATCATAGAGGCCAACATTAGAAGGATATACATAGAGATATGATTTGTGTTTATCTTCTAAGTTATTTTTACCCATCTAACATTAAAGGATATCAATTGGTGGTCTAAGTCTTTTCTAGGCATTGGAGATTCTATAGTCTGTGTTATCATCAAGATGTCCTTTGTCTAGTGCATTAGGTTAAGTAAAAGGGTCTACATGGATGTGAGAAGATATCTATGGAGGATTAGAATATAATTAGTCTCTTAGGCCCTTTTGATAGAGACAATTACCTAGAAACAATCCCTCCTTATCTTCTCCAAGGTTTTTAATTTGGAATTACTACCTACCTATTGGGCATGCTATTTTTTTGAGACTTATGCTTCATCTATACTTAGTTTACATGGATATTTATATGATTACATGATATATTGGTGAAGCATTGGTGCATAATTTTTTTACCAAGTTTGATGCATTACAAAATATTGGAGGGGTTTTCATGGAGCAAGGATTTTTATTCTTTAACAAAGGTCTGTGTGGTCTTACTTTGATAGGCTTCACCATTTGCTACACTAGTTAGACAACTCACCACTCCACATACATTTGACTCACCATCACATCTTGCATGGACTCAATGTGATAGAAAATTAGATAATAGTAATCCTCTTTTTTTCCTCTTAACATAATGAATATTTCATTATTTTATTTATTAAGTTATTTTTTTGGCTCAAGAGGAAGCATCTTTCACTTGCACACGTATAGAGGTATTTGGAAAACTCTTTTTTCACTTTGGTTGGATTTTATAAATCCATGGTTTGATTCTAGTTCCAACTAGTGGTTGGATGCGTACCTATATTTCCATTTTTGTCACTAAATTTTAATGTTTTTGATCCATTTACAGGAATTCATAAATATAATAACTTTTGAATTGTAACTCAAAATTGAGTTTTATTTTTTTGAAAAGTGTATGGCTTTCAATTTTCTATCCATTAGTTTCATTAATTTTAAAAAATTCAATACTTTTATAAAATGGCAAATTAGGGGGAGGGGGTTCCTTAATACAATATTTTGGGGGGTTGTCTTAGTGTTAATTTGTGTACACTTTTTCATTCTTTCTATTTTTTTGGGTGATTCATTAGAATGGATTCTAATTTTGGTATTGATCATTGTGAGCCTTTGTCTACACACAATTACCATACATGGAGACCTAAAATGGAAACAATCATAAAACACAAAGGATTATGGTCCCTAATGAATGAAACTCAATCACAGTTCACAAGAGAGTTTGAAAAATTTCAAAAACAATGTAATTTTTAAGAGTGTATGGGTTTAATAGGGACTTATGTGAGTGAAAGTTTATTATTTTATTTGGATGGGTGTGATATTACATTCAAAATGTGTGTTAATCTAAAGGGTTTATTTGGGAAAGTAGATCACATGAAAGCTATGCAGATTGAAGTGGATCTTAATTCACTCAATTCAGATGACTTTTCCTTTATTGTAGACTACCTCACTAAGTTTAAGCATTTTTTGACATAGTTGAAGGGGAGTTGCTGAGACAATAAATATAAAGATTGTGTACTTGATTTTATCCAAGTTAAGTCATCTATTCCAAGTCTTTGCTTCTACCTTTTTTGCTAGCATGGATGCCTTTGGTTCCACATTCAAAATGCCTAATTTAGAGTTGTTTTGTGAGAGACTTGCTAGGGAGGAGTCTATATTGTCTTATCTTGAGTTTTCCACCTCTAAAAAATCATTAGTAGTGTCATATCCTAAGAACAAGGGAAAATAAAGAGTAAGAATAAGAAAAATCCTTAAAATGCACTTAAGCCCAACACCAACACATCTAAACCCAAATCATCTTCCAAAACTAAGAATAATCTAACCTATCATGCTCTTATTATGGGGGGACTAGTCATGAAGAGTCTAGGTGTTTTAAAATAATGCAATCCCTAAAGGATGCCATCAGGAAACATAATATTTCTATATCCTCTCCTTATTCACCTCATGATCATGGGAAAGCACTTAATGTTATCACAAAATTATAGTCACCTATTTTAGACAGTCAAGTTTTAGATTTTGGTGCTTCACTCCACATGAATTATTCTAAGGAGTCATTTATATCTCTTGATTTGATTTATACTTCCAACATTTAGGTTGGAGATTATTCCTTTTTATATTAATGGAAAGGGTAACATATATCTAGATGGTAGCCACATTAATGATGCATGATATGTTTCAGACATTTCCACCAATCTAATTTTAGTTTATCAGATTTATCATTTTGGTTAAGGCAAGACAATCAATTTCACACCATAAGGTGCTAAAGTTTGTTCTTTGTTAGAGCCTCACACACTTATTTCAAAAAGTGTTATTGATAATAGTTATCGACTCTATTATTTTGAGTGTTTTGATGATACTCCTCATTTAGGATGTGTTTGGTTTCTCATGTATATTCTAAGAGTAGGATTTGGCATGAGAGATTTAGACATCTTATATATATATATATATTTGAAGGAGTTAAGCACTCACAGTATGGTATAGGGTCTTTTTATAGTTTCATGTCTTAATGGAGTTCGCCCTGGATGTGCATTAGGGAAACAGCACCAAGATCCATTTCCTAAGGGTTTGTCCATTAGAACTTCTTCACCACTTGAGCTTGTGCATAGTTATTTTATGGTTTTTCCTACTCCTTTCAATGGAGCTAAGTATGCACTTAATTTCATTGATAATTTATTAAGGTGTACTTGGGTTTATTTTATCAATTATATGAGTGATGTATTTGTTCACTTTAAAGTATTTAAGGCTTTGGTTGTGAAATAATATTCTAGCTACATCAAGAAGTTTCATATGGATATTAGGGGAATTACTTTAGTTGAGAGTTCTCTAATTATTTGGTAGCTCATGGTTATTGTTCACCAACATTTTTTTGCACACACTATATAATTTAATGTATTAGCATAACAAAAGAACCAAACTTTGAAGGAAATGGCTAATTTCATGATGCATTCATGAGATTTACCTCCTATCTATTGGATTGAGGTAATTAAGTAGGTGAAATATATTCAAAATTATACACCACATAGAGCACTTGAGCATTTGATTCCAGAGGAGGCTTGGTATAGAACCAAACATGATGTCTCATTTTTATTAGTCTTTGGGATCCTTGCTTGGGAGTTTATACCAATTAAGAAAAGGAAAGCATTGGATAAGAAGAATAAAACTTTGACTTTTATAGGGTATTGTGAAGATATGAGAGGTTATCATATTTTAGATTCTGATACTCATGATGTTCATTTTTGAACACATGTACAATTTAATGAGAAATTCACATGTCATGACTCATCGTCTTCTTTCATGCCTTCTTATTCTTCTTTTGATGATTCATTACCTCCTCTTAAGGATTCATTCTTTGAGGATCTAGTTCAAGAGTTTATTGAGGAGTTTATATAGGTTGAGGATCCTATTCACACTGATGTTGCTTCTATGCCTAGGTGGGATCACACTAAAATTCTTAAGGTATTACCTTTCATACAAGATATTCCACCCACTAAACATCATTGTGCACATTCTAAAGGGATGAGAATTTTGTGTCATACATTATTTAGGGATCCATAATATTTTTCACAAGCTCATGGGATATAGGAGTGGGGTAATGTAATGAAATATGAGTATTATTATTTGATGAACAATCACATTTAGGATTTGGTCATTTTTCCTAAGGGAAGAAAGTTGGTTTAGTTCAAGTGGATTTACCACTCCAAGTATGCAACTAATGGGTCTATTAATAAGTTTAAGGCATGCCTTGTTTCAAATGGGTTCTTGTAAGTCAAAGGTATTTGTAGATTAAATTTTAATCTATGATGCATTCAAACTCTCAGTCAAGCACCACAATTTTGGTTCTTGTGCACCTCGGGCAAAGCAACAAAATTTTGAAGCAGAGGGCTGATTAATTTTGCCTAATTATCAAAGTGTAGCAGAAGCTACCAAGTGTTACCCTCTGAGTGTGGGTCTTTTTCCCCTTTTGTTTCCTTTCATTTCATTCTTGGCCTAAGTTTTGATTCGAGTAGAGGTTGCCAAGTGTCGATCTCTGGGAAATGAAGCTAGACAGTCGGAGTCCCCCGAACACCTTTTGTAACTTTTGGGAGAACCACGGAATGTGCCACGTACCTAGTAGTAGTTAAGTAGAACACACCACATGTCAGAATTCGAGTCCCATATCGGCATCCACTTTTCATTCAAAGACTTTCAACAAGCTAAGTAGTAGAGAGAGTGGAAAGCATCGGGTGGTAGTTATGGAGGCCTCGAACTCCCTTTTTGAAGAAGTAGTGGAAGCCACCATGTGTCATCATCTGTGAGACTTTGGTCCAATGCTTTCATTCAAAGGGCATCATTTCATTTTGGTAAGTATCAAAGTGCAGTAGAGACTGCCACATGTCACAGTCTAAGGTCCCTCTCTACTCCATCCCTAGACAAAGCAGAGGGCACCACATAAACCTAGAAGGAGAAGCGGAAGATGCCACGTATATTCCTAGAAGCTACTGAAGCCTCCATGTGTCATCACCTGAGAGATCATCTTCAAGTGTCATCACTAAATAAAGATTATGGTGGGCCTCAGGAGTTACTTCAAAGTCTATAAAAGCTGCCAGGTGTCACCATTCGTAAGAGTCTTTTATGAGTCCCAAATAAAACTACAACATAACCAAGGAAAGGGAGAGGGCCACGTGCCTTCGATAAACTTGGTGGAGAGCACCAAGTGTCATTTTCTAATGCCTAGAAGATTTTTAGAAAATTGACTAAGTGTCCTCTCCCATTTCAAACATGATGGAGTGTTCTGTGTATCTGTTATTGCAAAGCAAAATAGAGGGAAAATTGATTGGAATTAATTCAAGTAGATGGAACAGTTCATCTGGTAGATTTTTGGAGCCCCTCATAGCATTGAAGGTGCCATCTGTTTGTCCCATGTAAGTGAAGGATGGAAAAGATTGCGTGGGAAAGGGGATGATGAAAGGAGTGATCCAAGGCTATATAAGTAAGATGGAAAAATCTAAAAAGAGGGGGGGAATTCTATAGTTTTAGACTTTTCTGAGTTTTTAACCAATAATATCATTTGCTTTTGTTCATTTTTCTGAGTTGAAAGGTTTATATGACTATGTGTGTTTCTGCATCTTTTGTATGACTAGAAGATTGAATAAGAAGATTAGACACTATGCCCTTGTTGATGTTATCTGTGTCATTTGTAAAGTAGTCTATGTTGTAGATTTTCTAGTGTTTTGATTGGAAATGTTATTTGCTTTTGTCTCATTTTATGGAGTTTAAAGTTATACATAACTATGCATGACTTCTGCACCTCTTATGTGATTGGAGGATTCTATTAAGAAGTTTAAACACTATGCCTTTGTTGACAATTTCTGTATCTCAGCAAAAGACTCCCCTATTGTGAGCCTCTATTTATGTTATTCTAATCATTTACATTGATCATGCTCTTGTTTGCTCTTAAATGTAATTAGATTCTATAATAGTCACTCTATGCTTAGGTTAGGATTAGGATTACACTCAGGTGCATTGCCATAGTTAGGTTTTAATTCCTATATTTTGCATTTCTATTTAATCTCCTATCCCTTTTCCCCAACACCTATAAACCAAAAGAGACTAGCTTCTTTAAAACCTAGAGGTTGTTTCAAGTCACATTGTCCCATAGCTTGAAACTTCCCATTGTTGATTGGCTAAGACCTAGCATAATTTTACACCATCAATAGTTTTTGGCACCCCTGATGGGACTAGTCTTGAACTTTCTGTCAAGACTACATGAACTACAGAGCTATGAGGAGTTGGAGCTGTGGACCAATCACCAAATCACAATCTACTACAAATCTAGGTATTCTTTTGCCACCTCTAGTAGTTAGTCTGAGAAAAAGAGCTAACTAATTTTTACTAGTACTGAACATGGGAGCCAATGTCCCTCTAAGAAATTATGTGAGCTAAAACACTTATAGCCCCTTAATCCTCCCAACACCGCTAGCCATTTGGGACCCCATCTTGGTAAATGCCTTAAAAGCTCTACCCAAATTCAGTGGGCAAGACTCAAAGACACCCGTGGAATATCTTCAAGATGTATCAAATGTCTGTGCCATACATGGTGTCACGGAGCAAAATGTGGCCCTAAGATTGTTAGCAGCCTCATTCAAAGGAAAGGTAGTAGAATGGTATCAATTTTTGACCCCAAACACCATTTCTACATGGGACTAGCTTGGAGATCTATTTTTTGAAAGATTTGCAGAGAAGGGTGATAAGTCTTCCCTGTTACATCAATTGATCACTATTCAGAGGGGACCACAAGAGGACATGATTGACTTCAATACCAGATTCCAAAAAACCTTGGATAGAATCCTTGTTATGGCTAAACCACCACCTGGTATGGCCATAGTATTCTATCTCAAGGCTTTAAATTTAGATATATCTATCATGATTCAGTCACTAGGAGGACACACTTTGTCGGTAGCTTATGACCTTGCAGTCAGAGTTGAAAATCATTTAATTGATGCCAGAAAGATACCTCCAAGGTCTCCCATGCCTATGTTCCTAGAAATCTCCTTGCCTTTACCTCAAGAGGATCCAAAAGCTATAAGCCCCCTTGTGTCTATGTATACTTACCCTTCATCATCTATGAAGCAGTTGGTCCCTACTCAGTCATTCGAGATGGATGATATCAAAAGTATGCTAAGGACATTCTCCAATGAGCTGATTAATATGAAGAGGTAGCAAAACACTTTCCCTAAGCCTCCTTATCAAGGCTATTAAGGGAATAGGTTTTCATCCCAACTGAACCAGTATCAAGGCCCTCCAAGGCAAACCAACAATCAAACAACAAATCAATTAGTTATTGTTCCCACACCCTCATAAACCATTCCCCACAACTCAAATAGGGAAATGGTTTCAGGTCAGAATAATTATGTGGATGATACTAATGCTTGGTTTTTCCCTTGCAATGATGCTCACACACCTAGAGATTGTCCTAAAGGCAATTTACAATAAAGGGTAGTTGAGCAGAGAAGAATGGATAGCCAGTTTGTCAATACCAGTAGAAATCAAGAATACTAGTCTCTCGGCATGCAGAATTTAGTTCTAATGGCTCAGATGCAAGGAATGTCCTTATAATAGGAGGAAGAAATAGCCTCAAAACATGCTTTGTTCTCATGGATTGAAGATGAAGAAACAATTTTCTTGAACGAAGCATCTACCTCCCAAAGGCCAGTAGTGTAATCTAACTACTATACCAGATCGAAGAGGAGAATGGTGGAGCAACTTGAGTTTGTAAGTAGTCAAGCCAAGAATAATCCTCCATCTCAGGGGCAAAGGAATGCTACTATTAGACAAGAAGTACCCAAACTAGTACAAGATAAAGGGATCCCTATCCAGATTCAAGAAAAGACAAGGTATCCTTATTTCCAAAAAACTCAATCTTTGGGACCAATCAATATTGTGGACCAACTAAAGAAAACTCTAGCACAAGTGTTGATATGGGATATTTTGGCAATTCTTGAGCAAAAGACACTACTGCAAGAAGTCTTGCAAGGGCAAGGGGCACCTAAAGGTGCTGTTACCAAGGGAGGACCTATTAGAAAGGAAAAACTCAAAGATACGGTTCTTCCAATGACAATAGCCTTCATGAACAATGTAGTACAAGTAAGTAAATCCAAGCTAGAGCCTTTCTATTTGACTCTGATAATTGGAAAAAAACTCCTAAATAATGCATTGATAGATTCAGGAGCTAGTACCACTGTGATGCCCAAGCAAATAGCTAATGCCTTAAAAATAAAATATGAACCCCTTGCAAAGGGAGTTATGTAGTTAGATGACAAAACAATGCAAACCATAGGGATAATCAAACAACTCCCCTTGCAGTTATACACATGTCCCAATATAATTGTTAACCAAGATGTAGTTATCATAGATATCCCTCCCATCTTTGGTTTATGTTTATCCAAAGACTTTACAACAAAAATAGGAGGGTATATGTCTCTTGACTAGTCTCAGCTCATCCTGAGAACCAGATATGGTTCAAAGATGAAAATTCTATCTAAACCACTGTCCAAAGACCATATCACCAATGAACCAACAACAAGATTAGGAGCAGATCATGCCATTTTGAATAAAGAAGAAAGAAATTTTGTCGAAGAGGTAGGAGACTGGACTGAACATGATCAAGAAGAAGAAAATATCTAGTTGTTGGCTATGATGCATAGCGACCCGTATGGGAACTATGACTCTATTGGTTTGGGGACGTATGTCATTTTTGATGAGGATCAGGTGATCCCAAATGTTATAAGGAAAGAGTCACCTAATACTCAAGATTCAGAGCTCTAGACTTTGAATTTTGATGGGGCCATAAGTAAACATGGTGCTGGAGCAGGGATTTGTCTTACTGCTCCAAATGGTGATAAAATTTTTAGGGCTATCTGATTCTAATTTGCTTGCACAAATAATGATGCAGAATATGAATCTCTAGTACATGGGCTTCTATTAACCAAGAAAAAGGGGATAAAAACCTAAGAGTAAGAGGAGATTCAGAGTTAGTAGTGAGCCAAATTTAGGAAAAGGCAACAGCCAAAAACGTGAGAATGATATCCTACAGGCATAGGATCTGGGATTTGATAGAAGATTTTGAAGCTTTTAATATTGAGATAATCCCTAGAAGTCAAAACTTTGAGGTTGATAGGATGGCTCAGATTGGATCATAGTTTAACCTAGCTACTGGCCTATTGGTTAACAATGAGTTCGTAAAATTTATAGTGAGGCCAACCATCCTAGACAATGATGAGAATTGGCAAGTGTTTGAAAATGATGCTCAGGTAGTCTCTTTCTTACAACAATCAGATGAGTTTGTTGATTAGTTACAAAATAAAATTGAAGAGGCATATGGTGATCAGGTTATTCAATTAAGGACTAATAAGCTCCCTAAAGGATTGATCACCTTAGAAAATTTGTTTGACCCAGAGGATGTAAGCCTAGGAAAGAAAAGGTTCCAGGTAGATGAGGCAGACTATTCTGAGGTAGAGGTGAATGATGGGAAGAAGCTAAAATTTGGGAATTCTACAACTCAAAAAGAGAAGGAAAAGTTAATCAAGTTGTACCAAAAGCATGATAGGGTCATAGCTTGGAGCTATGATGACCTTCATGGATACAATAGAGACATTATCTAGCATATAATAGAGTTGACTGAAGGATCCAAACCCATCAGGCAGAAATAGAGGCCAGTAAATACAAGGATTGAGCCTCTAATGGTAGATGAGTTGTAGAAACTTCTAGATTCCAAAATAATATTTCCAATCAAGCACTCAACTTGGGTATCAAATCTAATCCTAGTTAGAAAAAAGAATGGAGATGTAAGACTATGTGTAGACTTTAGAGATCTGAATAGAGCATCTCTGAAAGACCACTATCCCTTGCCCTCCATGGAACAAATTCTATAATCTATGGCTGGATAAGAGAGGTTTTCTTTACTTGATGGTTTGTCTGGGTATAATCAGATTTGGCTCACTGAGGAAGACTAGAATAAAACTGCTTTCACTACCAAATGGGGGACATTTGCCTATGTGAAGATGCCATTCGGCTTATCAAATGCAGGATCCACCTTTCAATGAGCTATGGATATAGCCTTTGGTGAGCTAATAAACAAGGTCATCCTAGTTTATCTGGATGATCTCACTATTTTCTCAAAAAATGCTGATGATCATTTTGATCATTTGGAATCAGTCTTCAAGAAATGTCAAGATTTTGGGATATCATTGAATCCCAAGAAATGTATTTTTGTTGTACCTCAGGGTAAACTATTGGGGCACATAGTATCTAAGGAGGGAGTTTCTATAGATCCCAAGAGGATCACAGCTATAATGGACTTACCCCTTCTAACAAATAAAAAGATAGTCCAATCCTTTTTAGGGAAAATCAATTTTGTTAGTAAATTCATATCTAATTTTGTAGGCTTGGTCAGACCAATGACACTCTTGCTTAAAAAGGACATGGCCTTCAAGTGGTATATGAAAGGAAGGAAAGATTTTGAGGGGGTCAAGAAGGCCATCTCAGTAGCCCCAATGCTCAAGAATCCATATTTTTCCAAGCCCTTCGTGATGTATGTCTATGGAGGGGAATCAAGTATTGCTACTGTCTTGACTCAAAAGAATGACAAGCTAGAGGGGGAGTACCCAATAGCCTTTTTCTCAAGAACTCTTAGAGATTATGAGAATAGGTACAATTTTTTGGAAAGACAAACCTATGCCATGGTGAAAGCCCTCAAGAAATTTAGGCATCTGATATCAGGGAATAAAATTTTGATACTTGTAGCTCACCCAAGTGTCAGGGAATGCATCATGGAAGGGGAGATTACTGAGAAAAGAGCCAATTGGATTACTAAAATCCTTGAATATGATGTAGAGGTTAGACCCACCAAGCTATTCAGTGGTAGGGGACTGTGCCAATATATAACTCAAGAGCTAAAAAAGATGTTACCTGAAGAAACAAATTTAGAAGGAGAGCTAGAGATGGTGCTAAAGTTACAAGAGATTGATCAAGAATCCTGGGTCACAAACATGATTCAATTTATGAAAAATGGGGTTTATCCAAGAGAACTCCCTCGAAACAAGAGGAGGTATTACAAGATACAAGGAATTCATTTTGTCTTAATTGAACAAGTCCTTTTCAGAAGAAATTTTGATGGGAAATTGTTAAGATGTGTAGAACAGGCTGAAGCCAAAAGGATACTACACGAGATGCATTATGGAACATCAGGAGGACTTTTTTCTACAAAGACCATAGCCATAAAGATAAGTGAGACAAGATATTTCTAGCCTACTTTATTTGCATATTGTTATCAGCTGGTTATAAAATGTCAATCCTGCCAATATTATGTGGGGATGCAGAGGAATGCAACCATGCCACTGAGTCTTATAGTTGTGGATGAGCCTTTTGCTCAATGGGGTCTTGAATTCATTGGGATAATAAATCTAGTGTCTAACATGGGTCATAAATGGATATTTACTGCCACAGACTATTTCTCTAGATGGACCAAAGTAGTCCCATTTAAAGAAGCAACAGAGAATGTGATCCTAGATTTTCTAGGGGATATCACTACTCGCTTCGGGGCACCTCATACCATCATTTCAAATAATTCTAAAGAATTCTTGGGGTCTAAAGTATCTGAATTTGCCTTGAGACATGGAATATATCTAAAAAAATCATCTATCTATTATTCTCAAGGTAATGGTCTAGCAGAATCAACCAACAAGAACCTAATAAGACTCATCAAAAGGATAGGGGCTGATCATCACAAAGAGTGGCATAAAGTGCTTAATCTAGCACTGTGGGCTGATAAAATCATGCCTAAGAAGGTGATTAAAATGTCTCCATATGAATTGGTGTATGGAAAGTCTATCGTGATTCCCCTAAGCTTAGAAATCCCTGCTCTCCAGCTGATCAAACAAATTGAGATTGAAGAAAATGGCCCCATGTAGGTCAGACTTGTAGAACTTCTAGAAGTTTAGGAGAAGAGGGATATAGCTCACAATTCAGTAATCAAACATCAGGGAATGGTTAAAAATTATTTTGATAAAAGGACTTCAAATGCTAATTTTGAAGTGGGCTCGATTGTCCTAAAATGGGATGCAAGGGCTGCTAAGTTAGGTCAGCATACCAAATTTGAAGCACTATGGACTGGTCCATATAGAATTAGTGCGTGCAAGAAAGAGAATTATTTTGAGCTAGAGTCAATGGAAGGAGAACCTAAAGAGATTCTTGTAAATGAAATCTTTTTAAAACATTTCAATTGACTTGAGTTTCTCATGTATTAGAGTTAAATAGTTTCCCTTCTTCGCATTGTTTTTATATTGTTTTCTTGCTTTTATTTTGAATAAGTGTTTTAAACATTGGTCAACAACCCTTTTTGAAGCTGTAATTTTCACAATTTTGATATAGCGGGAGGTGGAGTTTTCTTTTTGAGTAGGCTCAAAAGTCCTGATTGTCACCAATAACTGTAGATTAAATTTTACTCTACGATGCATTCAAACTCTCAATTGAGCACCACAATTTTGGTTCCTATGCACCTCTAACAAAGCAGCAAAATTTTGAAGCAGAGGGCTAGTTCATTTTGCCTAAGTATCAAAGTGTAGCAAAAGCTGGCAAGTGTCACCCTCTTAGTATGGGTCCTTTTCCCCTTTTGTTTCCTTTCATTTCATTCTTGGCCTATGTTTTGATTCGAGCAAAGGTCACCAAGTGTCGATCTCTGAGAAATGAAGCTAGACAGCTGGAGTCCCCCGAACACCTTTTGTAACTTTTGGGAGAATCGTGAAATGTGCCACATACCTAGTAGTAGTTAAGCATAATGCATGACATGTCAACATTTGAGTCCATATTGGCATCCACTTTTCATTCAAAGACTTTCAACAAGCTAGTTAGTAGAGAGAGTAGAAAGCACTAGGTGGTAGTTGCAGAGGCCTTGAACTCCCTTTTTGAAGAAGTAGCAGAAGCCACCATGTGTCATCATCCATGAGACTTTGGTCCAATGCTTTCATTCAAAGGGTGTCATTTCATTTTGCTAAGTATTGAAGTGCAGCGGAGACTGCCACATGTCACCATCTGAGATCCCTCTCTACTCCATCCCAAGAGAAAGTAGAGGGTGCCACATAAACCTAGAAGGAGAAGCAGAAGATGCCATGTATCTTCCTAGAAGCCATGGAAGCCTCTATGTGTCATTGCCTGAGAGATCATCTTTGAGTGTCATCACTAAATAAAGATTGTGGTGGGCCTTAGGAGTTACTTCAAAGTCCACAAAAGCTGCCAGGTGTCACCATCCATAAGAGTCTATTATGAGTCCCGAATAAAACTACAACACAACCAAGGAAAGGGAGAGTGCCACATGTCTTCAATAAACCTGGTGGAGAGCACCAAGTGTCATTTTCTGATGCCTAGAGGATTTTTAGAAAATTGACTAGGTGTCCTCTCCCATTTCAAACATAACAGAGTGTTCTGTGTATCTGTTGTCACAAAGCAAAATGGAGGGAAAATTGGCTGGAATTAATTCAAGTAGATGGAACAGTTCATCTAGTAGATTTTTGGAGCCCCCCATAGCATTAAAGGCACCATCTGTTTATCCCCTATAAGTGAAGGATAGAGAAGATTGTGTGGGAAAGGGTATGATGAAAGGAGTGATCCAAGGCTATATAAGCAAGATGGAAAAATCTAAAAAGAGGGGGGGAGTTCTATAGTTTTAGACTTTTTTGAGTTTTTGACAAATAATATCATTTGCTTTTGTTCATTTTTCTAAGTTGAAAGGTTTATATGACTATGTGTGTTTTTGCATCTTTTGTATGACTAGAAGATTCAATAAGAAGATTGGACACTATGCCCTTGTTGATGTTATCTGTGTCATTTGCAAAGTAGTCTATGCTGTATATTTTCTAGTGTTGTGATTGGAAATTTTATTTGCTTTTGTCCTATTTTCTAGAGTCTAAAGTTCTACATAACTGTGCATGACTTCTATGCCTCTTATGTGATTGGAGGATTTTGTTAAGAAGATTGAACACTATGCCTTTGTTGACAATTCCTATATCTCAGCAAAAGACTCCCCTATTGTGAGCCTCTATTTCTATTATTCTAATCATTTACATTGATCATGCACCTATCTACTCTTAAATGTAATTAGATTCTATAATAGTCACTCTATGCTCAGGTTAGGATTAGGATTACACTTAGGCGCATCACCATAGTTAGGTTTTAATTTCTGCATTTTGCATTTCTATTTAGTCTCCTATCCCTTTTCCCCAACACCTATAAAATAGAAGAGACAAGCTTCTTTAAAACCTAGAGGTTGTTTCAAGTTGCATTGTCCCATAGCTTGAAACATCCCATTGTTGATTGGCTAAGACCTAGCACAATTTTATGCCATCAACAGTATTAATTACTTTGAGACTTTTATGCCTATTTTAAAGATAGATTATATTTTCCTTGTACTCTCTCTAGTTGCATCACATGGTTAGATAGTGTATCAGATGGACATTAAGAGTGCCTTCTTACATGGATATTTTTATTAGGAAATCTATATGGATTATCCTACTAGGTTTATTATCAATTTTATCTTGTTTTTTTGACTTAAGAGGTCTCTTTACAGTCTCAAATAGGCCCCTCAAGCTTGGTATGAGAAGATAGATTCATTTATTCTCTCTACTAGTTTTGTTTTCTACCACTCTAATCCCATAATGTATATCTATCATATTTGGGAGGACATTTTTATATTGGTATTATATGTTAATGATCTACTTCTCATAGGTAGCTCCTCTTCTTAGATTTAGGATATTCAATAGCTTATAACATAGTTTGATATGATTAAACTTGGTATTTTGCACTTCTTCCTTGGTTTATAGATTTCATATTCAAATACATGGATTTATTTGAGTCATTATAAGTATACCCATGATCTTATTTAGTGTTTTGGCATGGCTTATTGCAAGCCAAGTCCTTATCCTTTTTAGTCTAGAATGACTATCACAACCACTTGTACTACTTCACTTTGTGATCCTACATTATATAGTTAGATGGTTGAAAGTATTATGTATTTGACCCATAATCACTTTGAAATTTCATTTGAATTTAGGATTGTATCCAGGTTTACACATTCTCTTTATGATAGTCATTGGCAGGGTGCCAAGAGGATTTTACAATATTATGAGGCACTACTCATTTTGGATTACACTACACCAGGGGTTCTACTCAATTAATTGGGTATACTGATTTAGATTGGGTAGGTTGTGTTGATGATAGATGTTACACTTATTGATACATATTTTATCTTGGTTCTTCACCTATTACTTGGTTGTGCAAGAACTAGTAGACTATTGCACTTTCATATATAGAGGCTGAGTATAGAGCAGTAGTTATAATGAGTTTTTAGGTTCTTTGGAATCATGCATGATTCACCTATGCACTTTAGTGTGACAACCAAAGTGAAATTCACATATCTCAAAAAATAGTTGAGCACAATAGACCAAGCACATTGAAGTATGTATCCACTTCATTCATCAGTACATTTAGGATGGATTTCATAGCTGGGAGTACATTTTGACTTAGTAACAAGTTACAAACATCTTCACAAAGCCTTCTATATCACCTTATTTCCTTGAGTTGTGTGGTATGCTTGGGGTTTTAGAAGTTATCCTTGGGGGGTTTTTATTAGAAAATCTTCCTTCTTCATTTCATGGATACATATTGTACATGAGTACCTTATTAGGCTTAGTTGTCTAGACTCATACTATGGACATGACACTATTTATTTTTTGGCTATTATTATCCCCTAGCTTCACTTGAGGGGGAGGTTAGAGTATGTATATTTTATGTTTTCTATACTATTATCTAGTTATTTAATATTTTTCCTCGTTTGTCTTATGTGAGGATTTATCCCACATTGATTAGTTTGGCTAGTTCTTTGTTTTGCATTACCTACTTATGCAAGGGCTTACTATTGTACTAGCATCTTATTTATGAATAATCATTTGACTTGCCTTGTTATGCATCTCATTTATTTACAACTTCATGTGTGATTTTTTGTTGCTAACTCTTTGAATCCTTGGGTTGTAATTCCATTAGCATTCCTAACATTTATTACTTCTACATGTCTCACGATGCTCTATCTTATGCCGCTTGTCCTATATCTCTTAATCTAACTAGTCTTATGTTGATGATCCATGTCTTCTATCTTGCCAAAAATGGTTAAAATATACTTATCTTCCATCTCTACAATTATTAACTTATACCTAATTTCCTACTCCATAGATACTAACATATGGGATAGAAAATAATATCAATGCTACTATCATGTCCTAACATAAGTGTGTAGTTCTCTAAAGTCATATATTTTTCAAATGAAACATATCTTAATGATTGACATTAGTAATTTAATGTGATTTATTATTCCAAAGGGACTGATATAAATACAATATCAACCCTCATTCATTCCTCACCTAGAAACATGGAAAAAATAATAAGTATTCTTACCAAATAGAATTCAATTGAACAAAGCTTCCCTATTTCCATATTAGTCATATGCACAACACATCTATAGGTTTGATGTACTAAAGGAGTATCCCAAGAGCTTGATTTTATAAGGTATAATCTAGGTCACTATTATACTTGATTTGCACATATTGTATGATTCAAACATAATTAAACACATATGGGATAACTATATGATTATAAGTCCCTCTTCTAGAGTATTGGATATAGCTCCCTCTAATAGCAGGGTCTTTGGAGTCAGCTCAACATTGTGTTTACACTAACCCATTTTTTCCCAAGGTCATTATGAAGATGGATAACTAAATTTTTTCCATTTCACAAGGAGTGATATTTCATGACCTAGATTTGAATCCACTAGAGTGAAAGCAAAGCAAAATCTAGAAGCATCTAGGCGGTCACATCCTTTTTTAATAGGTATTCTATATAAAACACATATGTCAAACCTAGATAATAGTGTCGATATAAATATCCTAGGATAACATTATTGTCTAAACTCTAGATGTGTTAGATCCAAAATCTAATGATTGTTAAAGAATATCCTTCACACCTACTTTCCACCTATTTTAGATTTAAGACTACATTAACATCATAACAAGCTAAGTACATCACTTTTTTGTCATTTATATATTTATCATAGTTATTTAGTCTATCTTAACATAATAAGTTTAGTGTATGCTTATATATGAGTTTAGCATCTAATTGGCTTGTTACATATTTGATAATCAACCCTATGCCATTTCATTTATATATACCTTTTTAATTAAAATGTAGGATTAATGATAAGATAAAATTAGATCTAAATTTTAAGGTTGAATATTTAGTGAAACTTATTCATTTTAATGTAAATTTTTATGATTCCTAGGATTTAAAATTAGCTAGTATATTAGATTATTGTATTTTTCTATTTACTACTTCTGTTATTTTGCATGCAACCTAGGCCTAGGCCTAGATTGGGATTTGTGCCTATTGAACATATTGGGATTCCCCTCCAACCATTTAAAATATCTCAAACCATTGAGGGGTCTCATACTTTAGGTAATGATGATATCCATATTGATAATGAAAAAATATGTATGGGTTATCATAGAATAAGATTTAAATAATGAAAAACATGAAACAAGTGAAAATGAGAAAATAGATCATGATCAAGTGCATACAATTGCATTATTTTATGAGCGTATTAAAAAAAACCCTTAAGACCTTGATGAGAACTCAAAAATTATACTTGAAGCAAAAAATTCCAAAACTATAGTGGAAACATCCCTCCCCTTCAACATATTACACCAAATACATATCGTGGGAGGTACATATTATATGTTTAAAACTTTGTTCCCTACAACTACCATTGCTACATCTATCATAAAATAATATTTGTTTCAACATAAATACTAGTTTATATGCCTATTACTACTCAAAACATGTTTTCATCCCCTTTGGTGGCTACTCAAATTATTAATCTAAATCCTAGTGGGCTACAGTTCAATCACTTCTTCATGTTATAAATACCTTGGAGGACAAGGTTCAAAACATTGAACAAAATCCTTTAAAATACTCTAATACTATAGATTCATGAGAATGTTGTATAACCATCTTGCGCTTGATATATCTTTGCACCTTTTTCCATTAGGCTTTATTGTACCTAAGTTCACATTTTATGATGGAAAAGGTGATCCAAAAAACATCTTCAAACCTTTTATGTGGCCTGCCTTGACTCTGCCTCTAATGATAAACTTTTAACCAAATTATTTATAATAAGCCTAAAGCTTTGATTGGTTTTATGATTTACCTCTATAATATGTAAAAGCATTCAAACCCATTGCAAACTAGTTTTAACACATTTTCCATTAATATTATTGAAAAGGTTTCCTATTCTCAATTTCCAAAAAAAAAAAAAAAGGAACCAATGAACCTATCAATAAATATGTCTTGAGATATAATATTATGTTAGCTAAAATTACCAATCTTATGGTAGAAAAAAAATTACAATATATATCTAAGAAAATTTTGCTTGCTCCTTTACATGAGTCCATTGTTTTAAAAAAGTTTAAAGCTTTTAATGACTTATGCCTTATTATATGAGACCATAAAATGAATCTTATGCCATTAAATAATCTCAAACATGTATCCAACACACCAACTACATCTACATCTAGTATAAAATTCATATTTAAACCAAGTTATATAGTAAATCCTCTAAGTTTAAAAAAAAACACCCAACATGGTTAACACAATTTCATAACAGCCTAATCGACTTGTCTTATCCAATGCACCAAGGATTAGTTCTCACATTTACCTAAGTCCCTAGATTCATTACTCCTATGGTTACTAGAGTGTCATATTATATCTCTCTTATCCTATCGATGTTGATATGAGTTGACATCTACCCAAAGGATATGATGTGAATACTTATCATGATTATCATTAGGGACTAAGACATTCTACAAGTACATTTTTTACCTTGAAGCACAATATAAAAGATATTATCAATGACCAAAAGCTTACATTTGAGGATCCTCTAAAGGAATTAGGCTCATAGCCTAGTGATCACCATAAGCAAAAAATATTTAACAATCCTTTACAAGACCATTCTAAAAAGTAACCAAAAGTGTAAATGGCATATAACATACATCCTCCTCCCTCATATTATGAGCACCCACTTGATTTGATTATCGGTATTTATGCATAACATATTCTTCTTATGATTAAGAGTCCTTTTATTTCCTTTGATGATAGTGAAATTAAGGATGATGAATCTGATCTTAATTCTCTCTTTATTCAAATATATCTTGATAAACACCCCATTTATAGTGTTATGATAGATAATGGTGTAAGTGAAAATCTCTCGATGATAACATTAATTATGCACTTGGGTTATAATCATCATGATTTACACTCCTCTATTATATCAATTAGAGCATTTGATGGGACCTCTCAGAATATTCTTTATGAGATTGATTTAGCTTTTCAAGTCATTCAAGCACATATGATTACTCCCTTTCTAGTTAGACCTTTTTCAAGCATCTTTGATATGATATTGGGAAGACCTTGGATATACACTCTTTGAGAAAAACCATATAGAATTCATGGATGTTTTAAATACATTCATGTCAATTGGGTAATTAAAGTTTCTGGAATCCCATATAAACATCCTCTTAGACAAAAGGAGAAACCTTTACCAAATCCACCTCAAGATTAAAATGATACATAATTAAAGGTAGATAAGCCTTCACATGATATACAAGTTTCTAATTTTTCAAATTCTCCATAAGACATACCAGATATTCCAAAGAATGATCCAAAGAAAGATATTTTGAAATAACAATTGCAAATGGTAATGTTATAGAGTGATCAAAATGAATATTTTTATAATGATCAAGAGAAGATGTGTAATTTTTTTTAGTTTATATCCCATAGGTTTCCAATGATGCAAATAAACAAGAAAAATCCATTTCCAAAAATGAAGCTCCAACCTATGGTGTGGTTGGTTTTTCATACATAGTTACCAAAATTGTCAAACTATTTATTTAGAGGCCATTTATTCAAATAAATCCGCATCAGTCTTGACATTATCCTTTAAAATTGGTTACATAAATGATCTCAATGATAAGACAATTTCATGTTACCCTTATAGTCCTTGATGTGATCACATTTTTCTATGAACTTCAATTCTACATCTACCTAGACATGTTCCTTTTATATGCTACATGGTTCCATTCATAGATTATACACTTTTCTTATACTTTTGAGCTGAGGTGCCTAATAGTTCATATATTTACCTCACCTTAGAGGGGGGAGCATATGATTGGGATCATGTAATATAAACATGTTATTCATATTTGGCACAACTTCAAGATTTAGTGGGGGCATGTCACATAGGCATGGCTTCCACACATTCACAATTTTTAGATTCAATAGGGGCATGATTTAGAAGAATTTTATCCACACTTATTTGGTATTGAACATATTTAGATTATAGTGGGGGCATGTTTTGGAAACATGTACTCCATATTGGTACCTATTTTAGTTTTTTAGATTACTCCACATATAGTGGGGTTACCAATTTATAAGATCATTAGGTTTCACAATTAAGTTAATCTCAACTACCATGTATAGACTCATTTTTGCTCCAAGGTTGGGGGCATGTGCCTTCCAATATATATATATATATATATATATATATATATCTTTATCTCCTTATATAAATTCACTTTAAAGATTTATCTATATTTTTCCTAATTTTAGTTTCAAATCCTTACAATGATACATGTTTTTAAAATCAACTTGTTAGTAGGAAAGGTGGTTACATTGACACATAGGTGTACTCCTAAACCTTGATATTTCAATTTCAACATATTTCCAGTAATTTCAATCCTAGCTTATATGCATTGATTATATATTTTAACATAATCTTAGATGTAGGCTAGTCATCAACAAAGCACTCAAGTTGGGCACACACAAAGACAAGGTGTGTATACACACCCAGTTATGTATTTATTTCATATAAATTAGTAATTTAATTACTAGATTAAAGTGGGTAGAAATTTAAACACTATTTTATTATTATATAGTACTTCGATCTTGTACACTTAAAAAACTTAGACCTTGGTTATTCCCTTAGTTTTATACCTTTCCCACTTATGCATATCTTGCACTTATTTTATCTTGTGTACCTTAGATTATATATCTTAGTTTTACCAAAATTATATTGATGGCCCAAGTCTTTTATCTTTCTTATAATGATTAAAATATACTTATCTTCCATTAATATATGTTTTGAACTTGTACCTACTTTCCTTCTCCCTAAACACTAATGTCTAGGATAGATAGTAGTATTAATGCTATTGTTCTATCCCAACACAAGAGTATAGTACCCTAAAGTCACCTATTTCTCAAATGAAACATATCTTAATTGTCAAAATAAGTAATTTAATGTGAATTATTACTCCAAAGGTATTGATATACGCACAATATCAACGTTATTCATTCCTCACCTAGAATCATGGGAATAATACTGATATTTATTGAAAAAGAGCATTCAATTGAACAAAGCTTCCCTATTTCCATACTAGTCATATATTCAACACATTTATAGGTCTAAATTACTAAAGGAGTATACTAAGATATTGATTTTCTAAGTTACAAGCTAGGTCACTATTGTACCTGATTTGTACATATTGTATGATTCACACACAAGCTAATATGTAGGGGAGTACTACATAAGTCTGAGTCCCTCTTATAGAGTATTAAATATGTAATTATCACCCTTTGATAGTGGGGTCTTTTGGGTCAACTTATATCTTGTTACCACTAACCCATTTCCCCCAAGGTCACTATAAATATGGAAAACTAGGGTTTTCTCATTTTGTAAGGAATGACAATCCATGACCCATATCTGAATGCATTAGAGTGAAGGCAAATAAAAACCTATATGCATCTATATGGTGACATACTTTTCTAATAGGTATTCCATATAGGACACTTTTATCTAACCTAAATAGTAGCATCGATGTAACCATATTAGGATAACATTACTATCTAGAGCTCTAGAAGTGTTAGATCCAAAATCTAATGACTATTCTAGAATCTCCTTCCAACCTAATTTTTACCTATTCTATATTTAGAATTTCATTAACATTAGAACAAGCTAAATACATCACTTATTTTTCATTTATATATCTAGCATATATGTACTTTCCATATTTAAACTATATTAACATAATAAATTTAGTGTATGCTTATATTTAAGCTTAGCATCTAATTGGCATACTATAGATGTGATTATCACCCTTGTGCCATTTCATTTATATATACCCCTTTAATATAAATCTAGGGTTAATGATAAGATCACCTTAGATATATATTTTAGGGTTAAATAATAAATGTCCTATATGGAATACTTTCTATAAAAAGATGCAACCAACTATATACTTATGGGTTTATCTTTGGCTTCACTCTGGTGTATTTAGATTTGGGTTAATGAATTTTGCTCCTCATGAAATTACATAACCCTAGTTATTCATCTTCATAGTGACCTTAGAAAAAATAGGTTAATGAGCACATGATGTCAATTTGACCCCAAATACCCATTTATTAATGAGTGTTTCCTACATAGATAATACTCTAAAGAGGGCATTATACAACTTAGTTCTCCCCTATGTGTTATCTTGTGTGTGAATCATACGATATGTGGAAATCAAGTAAAATAGTGACCTAACTTGTAAATTGAAAAATTAGGATCTTTTTCTTCTCCTTTAGTACTTCATATATGTATATGTGTAGTCCCTATGACTGATATATAAATAGGAATAAACATGGAATCTTTGAATGCTCTTTGATATGAATGATAGATTTACTAGGTGAAGAATGAATGATAGTTGATCTTATATTTATATCAATATATTTTAATAAATAACTTACTTTAAAGTAATTATTATAACCATTAGGATACATTTCATTTATAAATTATATGACTTTAGGGTACTAGACACTTGAGTCAGAGTAGGACATTAACATCAATGCAACAATCTAGGATTGACACTTATGTCCTAGAAATTAGAAAATATGTACATGATCATAACTTTGAAGGGCATAAATAATCATATTTTAAACATTTTAGGCAAGACAAATGGTCTGGGTCATCAACAAAAGACTGATCAAACTAAGCGATAGGCTAAGGGGCACAAGATAAAATAGATGTGAGACTTCTAAAAGTGGGAAAGATTCAGAACTAAGAGGAACATACCAAGGTATAATTTTGTCAAGTGTACAAGGCTAAGGTGCTATATAATCCATAAATATCATATATACATTTAAATATATATTTAATCATCTAAATAACCCCCCACCTTAATCTAGTAATATATAAAGATGAAATTACTAGTTTAAATTAAATACATCATACAGTAGTGTGTAAAACACATTTTATCTTTACTAGATATAAATTTTTTATATGTGAGTAATTTGAAAAAAATATCATGTTATAAGTTTAATTAGTGAATATGATCTATAATTGAATAATTTTAAAATGACTGAAAGAAAGAGAGCAAGGAAGGAGTACATGTGTGTCTCAATGTAACCATGCTTCCCCTTTGGTAGTTTTTCTTGGTAGAGATGATTCCTAGTTAGAGTAATAGAGAGGTGTTCACAACTAAAACTTGGAGATATGAAGAGGTTAATTTTAAGGTGATTATGCCCCAAATATGGTATAATGATGAATTGTGCCAAGTTCATTGAGAACATAAAATTCAATCACACAACTCAAGTATAATCAATATCTCATATAACCAATCTATCCAATTTAACCAATATAGCCAATCTCACCTAAGTCAAATGGTGTAACCATATCAAATTAAAATATTATAAGTATTTATAATTCCATATATGTCATATAATTTCCATCTCACTACTTAAAAATATCCAAATGTTGTATTAGACAAAATCTAAAATGATGCATCTCGATAAGGTCATTGTATAGATTTGTGTAAAATATAAAAGTGTATCTATAATTTTGTACATGTGCACCTAAAATATGAATTAATTTCAAAATTTTACCTCTAATATATAACATTCTTATAATATATATCACAAATCTAAAATCCTCTATCCTAAATCTATGCCTAACACATATAATTTTATCCCAAATATATATCTCGATCATGTAAACTATGTAAAATGATTAAATTTTTATCCATTATACCAAATGTATGTATGTGGATTCATGTCTTATATTAAATTACCCCACTTATATGCCCTCACTTTTGAGGCGAGGAGATTGAAAAATGATAATCACCTTCTCTCAAAAGGACAAGACAACTATGTTGTATCTGTGTGAATCATGTAGTAAAAAATCATATAGTAGTATCATGTTGAATTATATATATCAATGAATATCACATTATGCATACATATAAATACATATGATGCATGATATGAATCATGAAAACATATATAAGAAAATAATCTCAAAAAATAATCAAGCACACATACACAATCACTCAATGTCACACAAAAAAGGGGTCTAAAGAGGCCATAAACAAGGGGCATGTTCAAATGCCACACACTCAAGTGGATGATATGTGAAAATTTTCACACACCAATAAATAATATCACTTAGGGCAATATGGCCAACAATTAATTGAACACGTTTAAATGTTCCACAAGAAAGACAAATAAACAAACAAGAAATATATTCAAGTAATTGAATGTAAATAGTTAAGTAATGAGATATAAGCAACTAACATATGCATGTCATATAGTCCATGCATGCATGTGTTAGAAAAATGTTATGTAGAATAACATATCAAATATATTATGCAAGATATAAACATGAGTACAGTCATGTGTAAGATATATAAGATTAGTAAGATAATGGAAAATGATCATAAAACAATAAAGCTTATGTCAATCGTGATAATATAAAATATATATTACTATAACATAGTTTATCATAGTAGAAGAGGAAAGTTAAAAATATACATTTTTTAGATACAATGGGTCTAAAGTATGATTGTATCATGCTCAATCACCTGTGAAACATATGTGTGTATTGAAATGATATGCTATCTTTTGGTGCCCAAAAATGTACCTATTAGACTAGGTTCACTAAAGGACCATAGAAGAATTAAAGGGATTATAGTCCTATCATTTTATGATTGATGTTATAATAGTTCAAGGTATGAGTTTTAGGTATTGGGATTCATTAAATAGTCTACTTGTAATGAGTCTCTAATAGATGAGTTGTTGCACGAAAGCCTAATAATATCCACATATATAATAACTTCTACATAAATTTATCCTCTCTAAAATTACACTACTCCATTATTTTGGTATCTATACTTTAGATTTAAGAAACTTGATTCATAATATTAATCAAATAAATTTCAAAAGGAGGGAAATGGCAAGGTATAAAATTAATACTTCTAGGTAAAAATAGAAATATCAATGCCTAAGACTAAGAATAAGCCTGGGTACAGTTTCACCACTGTATGTTGAGTTTCACATAAGCTCAAACTTCAGCCATGTAGGGAAGGGAGTCAAATGAAATATTTTATGATTAATTCCTACAACTTTATTCTAAAAAAACACTTAAAATATTATATTTAACATACACACATACTTATTATTTCCTTATAAAATGAGAATAAATCCAAGAACTAACTAGAATAACATGTTTCTCATTCATGATCAGACACACATATTTTAGAGAGGATCATATCATAGACTTTAACAATAATGTTCTCCAATTTTCACCACAAAATTGTAACACATTCATAAATTAAACATGATGGAATATAATCAAAATTGATAGAATGCAAAAAATTGTAAGTACATTAGTTATTCATGTCATCTATTAAAAAATTAATGACCATTCAATAGTTCCCCAAAGTAACATATATATGAGTGAGATGGGATGCACCACCAATTTTTATGGAATCCCACTTTGATAGATAATGGTAAAAACATTATAACTATACAATATCATGTCATGAAAGAGACAAAAGAGGGAAGAACACAAAAAACATGACAACACCTTTCCCTTTTAAGGCCATAAGAGGAATGAAACTATCAACATGTTTATCACTAAAGGGTACCAATTCCTAATTTCATCTAATCACCTTATTGATCTCTCAATTATTTTGCAACTAAAATTTCCTATCTATCTAGCTTAGGTAGGTTGACCTGTGTCTCCCTAAATATAATTTCAACTTGAGTTAATAATTTATCATCTACCTTAAGAGGGGACTCAATAAAGACCCTCATTGTGGTGACCTAGTTGATGCTAGTAATGGAATGCATGGAAATTTATAAAATATATTAGGCCCCATATTTGTTTGCCTTCAACACCTTCCTCTTCATGGATACCTTGAAATGTTCAAAGTGGACCCCAAATTCATCAATGTTGACTAGTGTTCCATCGAGGTGGAAGATCAAAATATTTTTGACCCTCTTGAATTAAGAAAGACTTCTAGTCACTAATTTTCCCTAAGGGTTCAATGATATATTGGATGTCCTAGTAGCTACCCAAGTTGCACCCTCTTGAAAAAGACTATTAAAACTTGCCTCAAACTTGGACTAATATGGGATTGACGTATAGGCTATGGGTTACCTATTATCTAGGCCAAACCTCTAGCTGTATGGGGCTATATCCTCTGATTTGTCAACTAATTTATCCTTGTAAGACCTAACCCTATTGGGATGAAAAGGGAAAAGAGATTGCTTAAATAAAATCTAAACTAAAGTGGTGATGCACTAACATGATTGTTCATCCACTCAAATTAGACTTAGACAACACTAATGGACTAAGAAAATAATTAAGCAACCATTTTCCATAATTATTATGCAAGAGTGCTTCATTTGGAGGCTATTTTAGACAACTAAGATGTAGTGTTATGAAAATAAGGTCTCTTATGACACTCTTACCAGTTAGATCACACTTCAAACCTCATCACCAACATTGCTACACACCACATAACTACATAAGACATTATGTTGGCATCTAGGTGAATAAAGACCTACAAAGGAGAAATATTAATCACATATAAAAATCATAAAAAGTTTAACACACAATACATCACCAAGAAAAGAGATAAAATAGTCATTCATTAATGGTATAAGAGGTCTCATGGAGTAAAAATTAGGCAGAGTTTCCTCATGCCCAAGAGAGGGATATAATACAAGGCCATAAGGTCTGAATAAATAGCATAATATAAGAGAGAAAAGGAGAAAGGTGGAATGGATATTCAAATAATAGGTCATAAATGACCAAAATCCACTCCATCTATAGTTACATCAGTTATAAATAGTCCTATTTCAATCTTATCCATACATAGCTCTTCTTGATTGGGATCTTTAATAACAATTAGGCATTAAGGGGGTAATGGAGGCTATAACTGACCCATTTGATTTATTTCATAGCATGAACATTCCTAAGAGAGTTAAATAACACCATTGTGGTAGTTATAAAGTGAAAATATGGGCAAATAAGCCTTTAAAAGGTGTTGAGTAACTTATTTCCCTTTTGTGCATGTTGACCAAGCTTGGTAACTAATGTAGAGAGGATTACAAAGAAATTTAGTCAAGCATTAGTCCATGAATAATGAAACATGCATAAAGAACTAACTAACCAAGCCTATCTATTCTTATGATAATTACAAAAGATAGCAAGAAATAAATGAAAGAAAGTAATACCATATTACCTTCCCAAATGGATTCACCATACCCATGTGGCTCAAAAACATTTTCTCCCTTCATCAAGCATCCTTTTATTTGTCAAAAATGGTGGTAATCTCCTCCAATGTCTCAAGAACACTCCATAAAACCTTTGTTGATGATTACAAATCACTAAACTAACCTATCAATGAAGCTTGCAAGCAAAATCTATGATCAAATGCAAAACCTTGTGGAAACAATTTAACATTATAAATTTGAAAATTTCAATCTTTGAAGATATTTGAGCACAATAACTTTGCACAAAAATAGCTTAAAATTACTATCCATGGCCTCTCTATTTATATATTTTTAAAATTGGTCAGGGTCAACCGGGATCATCCATCTCAAGATTGAGATGTGTGGCCATGGATAATCTTAATATTTGGAATTAAATACATAATTATTTTCATCATAACCTTGGAAGAAGGGGAATTAAAGAGGCATGGGAGGCATTAACTAGGATGGGTGACCCATAATCCTGATATTTGTGGCATTTATGACCTAGGGATGTCTTCCTAAGAAATGATGTCACTTGATGGTACAATTAATAGGAATAAATTTTCAAAAATAAATATTCAAAAACTCTTATGGAAAATCCACTTAATCTCTTGATTTGGATTAATTATCCTTAAATAATGTTAATCAACATTTGTGTAATTATTAGAAAACTAGCCCTTAATTCATCAATATGGTCAAAAAGTCATTACTAGGTCATAATTTGATTGGAGAGGAACCAGAAGGTGATGTTAGATGAATTAGAGATGTATTACCATTTATGATGTTTCCAACACCAAATAACAAAGGTACATGATGTGTACCAATGAATTAGAAGAAAAGAGTGATCTAAAGAACTAAATGGTGAAATTGTCATTTTAACTCGAAATGATCTGATCAAAGTTAGCTGGCCCATAAAATGTATTTCCCTATTTAGGAATAATTTGAACTAAAATGTTACTTTTAAGTGACAAGTTTAAACCATATAGGATGTTTTATATATTTTGACCTGAAATGTGCATTTGAGTGCAATTTGAGTAAGATTGACAATTTCAACACAAATGGTGTTAGGAATTGGATGTCTAAAACTAACTTATCCTTCATGATGGCCATGAGGAGTGTATTTATCATATTTAATTCATTAATTACAAGGCATGGTAACTCTTTACGACCCACTCTAGTTTCCCTCCTATGCCATTCTTCACCTCTCTTTAACTAGGTAAGCCAATTAGGCCTAGTTGATTGATTGTGTTTATGTTAGATGCCATGAAAATTGGAGAGAAACATTAGAGTAGATATATGGGTGTGTTATAGGTATATATTAACATCATCAACCATAAATATATGCTTATATAATCAATAGGCACTTGTATCTTCACTTTTCCTAGTTGACTAGTCCACCTTTCTCTAGAATTTGTAGACTAGTTATTTTGAATGAACTTGCAAAGGAATTTCTAGATGAATTATTAGACATATTTTGGATTTATAGGATTAAAAAAGTGAAAAACCTTATCTTCCAATGATTTAAATCTTCTAAAATATATTTACACCCTTATTTGTACTCATTTTGTTTGAAAATTATAGTTTTCTGACCATTCTATAAATTAGGTACCATGAACAGGTACTCCTCTAAGTTTACTTGATTTTATAGGTGTTTATCAAACCATTTTAAGGTGATAAGTTTTCAAAATATCAAGTATTCCAAAATAGGGTTTGCTTAGGGTTTTAGAGGTCCAGGATGCTTAGCAATGGTTCATAAAGTATAAAATTCTAATGTAAAAATTATTATCATGGATTTTAAGTACATTGACCCCTTCAATTTATCTAACCATATCAACTTCCCAAGAAAAAAATAGGCTAAGATATGTATGTAAGGAAGTGAACTATGAACTCTGTACAAGCATTCTACACATGATAATTTTCTTAGAAATGATTCATAAAATTGTTCACCTTAAACAAAATATTCTCTCCATGAATATTAATTATGTTAGGGTTATTAACTTTTTCTAATAGTATTTTCCCTGAGTGATCTTGTGATGAGATATATGAGAGTTTAAAGTATAGGCTAAGATGACTGTGTAGGACTGTGGCAACCTAAACTATGAGTTAGGACTAAAAAATTTTTTTATTTACATTATATTTTTTGAAACAACTCCATTAGGGTATATACCACCCTTATATATCCTCTTAGTATTTCAAGTTTGATATGAGAGCTTGTATCTACAACTGGGGTAGAGGTGGTGTCTTGAAGCCTTGAGATGGCTTTGGGTCTTGTGAGCCTTAACTAAGACTGAGTCACCTTGAGGTGGATTGGTGGATTTAGGACTATTATAGAATGTATCTCCACCTATTTCCACATTTCCATTATAATATTAAATAATTTGATAAATTAGTCAACCTCTAGACACCTCCACAACTTCTTATGCTCTTACTCAAGGTTTATAGTCCATGGTGATAGTCTAACCCTAAGGCATATGTTCTTGGTTTTCTCCTTAATTTTATGAGTTAGAAACCACATTTATACCCTTTAATATCACCTCCTTTTTATCATTAAGTTTTAACTTCTCACAATAACTCCCCAATTACTATTCTTCTCATCTTCAAGAACATACCTATGTAGGTTTAGTCTTAAGCCTAAAAGGCCATTGAGCTCCTCCTCTGCTTCTCATAAGTGATTTATCATTATGATTTATTTTTTTATCCTATATTATTTCCTTTTTAGACATCTTTATATGTTTATCAAGTATCTTTGGATGCTCAGACCTCAACCCTTTTCTCCTTTGCTTAGGGTTTCTTGATAGTCAAGTTTACATAACCATAGGGTCTGAGTACAATACTCTAGTCTACCTATCTTGAGTCCATCATCGTCATGAAATAATTATATACTTTATCACCTTATCTTCAAGTGTTTGTAGACCTTAAAATCACCTTAAGGTTAGATGCTTTCAATTTGATATAGGTCCATATACACTAATTTAGGCTTAAAAGCCTAATAGGTCATTTAGCTTCATTCTCCCTTAGACATAATATTTTTAAATTTGAGATATTTTCAAAATATTTAATTTACCTCCTTATAATACTTTATATCCTATATAATTTACTTTACCAAAATAAATGTTCTCAGCTTGGGCACACCGGTCCGTTTAGGCCTATTAGGTCTAATAGGCCTGTGTGGTCCACCTATCTATTCTTATCTCAATGGATACCTAAATTTAGTGTGGAGTGATAGTACCACTAAATTAAAAAGATAATTTTTTTTTCCATATTTTTACTCCATTTATTTACACTTCTCTATGTTTCTACAACTTACTACTAACTCTACCTGTAGGTCTTACTTAGACTTGCCTAGACTGTCAAGATGTGTTTAGCCTTTCCATTACCTATTTGATACCTATTTCAACTTGAAACCTATATATAATTTACTCCCCTTCTCCTCAGATTTATTCATCCCTTTAAATGACCTCAACACCATGTATAAGCCATTAATTGATGTGCATAGACTTGTCTTGGGTCTGTTCAGGCCTAGAGGGTCTATGTAGGCCTATTAAGTCCTCTCCATCTTTAAAAAAAGATATATTTTATTGAAATATAAATAATTAATTTATTCCTCTAGGTGTTTCCAACCCTACACTCTCCTTATCAAGCATGCTCCACTACATCCCACGCTAAGAACCCAAGACCCTGCCTTTATTGTGCATGATCTTGTCTTGATTGTACAGACCTATTTGAAGGGTGAATTTCATTTTGATTAAAGTCCTAAAATTTATTTACCAATTTTTTTTAGGATTCCATGGGTTTCTCAACCATATCTCACTTCATGTCTTTAAAGACCATGGTGGATATTCACCCAAACTATCTTATTCCAATAGTCAGCTTGTGGATGGATTTATAAGGTCTTTTAACTATGAGGGAGTATCATTTGAGAAGATTGATGTTTGATGAGTGAAATTTTTCTCCATGATAATATTTATGAATTTTTTTATCCCTTACATTCTTATTGAATCCATGAGACTCCTTAACCTCACTAAACCTTTAGTATTATCTACACATAAGAGCTATAGCCCCATGTCTGCATTCAAGGAATTGACTAAACTTACCCATTGTTGATTGAGTTGAAGGTCATGATATTAATTTAACTTGATTTTTACTCCACCATGTTATTTAGAGTTCTCATTACTTATCTTTGAGGTTCTTTACCTTTTTATACCTCCTTCTAAGTTGAACACCCTATGTGTGTAGTCTACTTTCAATGGCTTGAGGTGACTGAGTGAGATTTGATATTACATAATAGATTGAGGGTGGAGATGGCTGGGGTATAGGTACATGATGGATTCAAGATATAAAAATAGAGTATGTTTTAGGATGAATCATGTATATACTTCTCAAATAACCTAAGGATCCTTTGTAAGATCTAACAAGGAGCCTACATCACATACACAATAGTCATGTTAGAAATAAGACCATGAAGAGTTCATTTTTATCTAAAGGTGACTTATTTGGATGATTATGAGGGAATATATGTTTTTTAGGATTAAAATGAACCATATTATAACCAATAAAATCATTCAATTACACTATTATACATTGAGTACCCTGTAATATGTGGAAATCTATATATAATATGAAAACATGAAGAACGATGAAGTTTGGATTTCCTTCATACTTCACACATGTGAAACATGAGTTCAAGATGCTATAGATGGTCTATGATAACTCCAATAACACAAAAAATCATTGGTTTGCATAAAATATTCAAAAATCTACCAAAACCATTGTACTTTCTCAAAATTACATAGATGGAGAAGGGTATTAGAGTGGCCAGTTTGTTAATGATTATTCATGAAGATCTAGCCATGAGAGTACTAATAAAAACCATTTATAAGAATATAAAGGGACATATTTTATCTCTCCAAAAGACTAGCTCTTGATTTTACCTTTCTTGTATGGAATAAAGGAAAACTTGACAGAGTGTCTGAGCTACCAAGGAAGCTAGTAAAGAAAGAGTAATGGTTTTGTACTTGTTTTGCATTATCTGACCCTAAAACTTATTCCATAGATTTGCACTGAACTCATTTTTAGTACCTGAATCCCCCTATTTAGACATGTCTATATAATTCTAATGTATGAGCATCACTGCATCAATGTATATATTTGGTAATTTATCATATTTTGGGTCTTTCAAGTTGTTTTTGTCATGTTAGGTTTATAGGAGTCAAAATTAGGTGTTATAACTTGTCAAAATTTGAATTAGAGTGGTAATTGGATTTTCCCACCAAATCCTTCTTTTCTGTTTTTAAACTTTCATAAGAGTTTTAAATCTTGTCTTAAGAAGTTCCAAGGTTATAATTACTGTGGTTAGGCCTTGGGAAGGTGGGAAAATATGTTCTAACACATAAATTACTCACATGATGAGTCATCATGGTGAATAGGATAGTGGTTAGGAAGTTTTCAATTTGCAAAGGTAGTTAAAAATTAGTTATAGGATTTTGGAGTCTTTTTGAAGGGATGGTTGTTTTGTATAAGATTCATTTCAGAGTCATAGAAGAAAAAAAGAGGGGTTGGATTCAAAGAAAATATGCTGAATAACCCCAAGCAATGAAAAAAGTTTTTCTTGTTTTGAATACAAATATTGTAAAACTTGTTTTTTATATGTGTGTGTAATACAAATGACTGCGTTACAAAAAAGTTGATAAAGAAAGATTTTTAAAAGATATGTATTGCAATCCTTGAATAGTTGTATTTAGTTTTCATTACATGTGTGAATTTCTTTACCTTTTTTTCAATATTAGTTTTAAGTATTTGGATGAGGAAATAAGTTGTAGACCCTGTGAATATTCATACAAGGTATATTGAGTTTGACTACATCTACATGTGCATTATGATTGATAAAAAACTTGTGAAATATTTATGGGTATTGTAGTCATGATTATAAGGATATGTTTTCACATTGGTGGAGTTCTTTGCTTGATTGAATTCCATTTTGAATGATGTTTCAATAACCCATGTCCTCTACTGTAATCTATTTTTTGCATGTCCTAATCGAGAAAGGTCATAATTTTATTGCTAAAATAACATAAGATTTCCAAAGGAGGAGATTATAATACTTGACCTAGTATTAGTGTATTAATTGAGTATATAAAGATGATTCATGTCTAATTTTTCAATCTATTTTGCAAACTAGATTGCTTATCCCTATCTGGACTAAGTATGTATAAGCAGTGAATAGATATAATATGCTAAGGGCATAACAAAGGTATTAGAGTGAGTGGTTGTTTATTGAAATAATTAATTGAAGTTGTTATAAACCATATTAAACTATGTATAGGGTTGGAATCCTCTATTAAAGTTCAAAACCTTAAAGAATTTTCCCTATGAAATCTACAATCAATGAATGTGTAATCTGAGAAACCTAGAATTGAATCAATCAATCAACAGTAACCTAATAAAGGATTGAAAAGGTGGAAGAAGTTGTATAATGTCCTAGTAGACCCTAAAAAATACATTTTATGCTTTGAAAACCATTAAAACACTTGAAAAGTGAATTTATCCCTTCTCAGGTCTATAAACCTTAAATAAATCCTTCATGTAGGGTTTGATAAAATAATGCTTGCAAAAATAGATTCCACTGGTGAAACATACTCAAACCTAGTCCTAAGATAGATGTTGATGTGTTGAATTATATTTTGTAGTTTTTGGAGGATATATGTGTGGGTCCGTACATGTATACTAGACTGTGTATAACCAAACCTCTATAAGGCCCTAAAGGGCTAATTTGAAACCAAGATTTGAGTAGAAAAGGAGGTTAGGAAAGGAATATGAAGATGAAACTTTGTAGTATACTATAGTTTGATAAAGGGTATTTATGAAAGTAACTAGTTTCCTAATTTGGTTTTGTATAATCCCATATAAGGAGGAAAGAATAAGAAAAATGTTACAAAGGAAAGTGTATTAGTATAAAAGAAATATTTTAGGTGTAAGGAGTGTACAAAGGAGTTTGTGAAAGTGGTAAAGGGTCATAAATGATTGAAATAAATATGCTTAGAATCATATTTCCTTTGTATAAGCTCAAGAAGTTTTGATTCATGTTTTGAAGACTAAATTGTTTTCATGCCAACATTCATAGGTCATCATTAAATAGAGAAGACAAGTTTTGAAACCCAAAGACAAATAAGCAACATAAGGTAATTAGAGTTGAAATACATTGTTAAAGGTATTATGAGGATAATGTGTTTTTGTCTTGTTTTCATTAGGTAATGACTAGTGTTAAAGAATCCCCCTACATCATGTGGTATTAGAGCAAGAATATTTGGTGGCAAAGTATGATTTAAAGTTTTGATATTGCTGATTTAATATGCATGAAGAATTTGTGAAGTACATATTGTATTTTGGTTGAGATATGGTTATGAATAATCTAATTCAAGATTATAGGAATGGATGCAAAGGCTGATGGTATGAGAGGAGAGGTAGAAATATAATTTTAAGAAAAGAAAGATAATGGCAAAGCCCTCAGCCAAAAAGGCTTGAAGATAAATAAAGAGAGCCAATGAGAGATCAAGAGATAAGATCATAGGTGAGATTGAGAGAGTCCTATAGGTAGGAAAAGAGAGGTAAATAAGTCCCAAGTGAGTACAAGAGAGAGATTGACTCCAAGAGAGAGAGAGAGAGAGATAGAGAGTCAATTGAGAGACTCAAGTGAGGTCATGATATGGAAAGTAAGAGAAGGCTTGGCAAAAAGAAGAATAGGTATATATGAGGCCAAAAAATTAATAGGCATCTTAGTTGATATGAGAAGAGAAAGATTAGAGAGAAAAAAGGCCAAGGTTGAGAAAATCCACTACAAAGAGAATATGGTGCATGAAGACACCAAAAAGAGGATTGAGATGGAGAAAGAGATAAGTGAGATGAGGCATCAAATAGATGAGATGATGACCAAGATAAAGTATCTCAGAGAGATTGTGAACCCACATCTTGGATGGGTTATTAAGAAAAATCCAATAGAATGGCCAATCAAGAAACATGTGAAGAAAATAAGAATGCAAGCAAAGATAGAGGAGAGAAATAAAAATAAATTGTGATGCAAATAACTCAAGAGAGAAGATTGTAGCCAAGAAAGAAAGGAGGAAAACCAAAAGGTATAAGGTATTCATCTAAATGTTATTTTTGATGAGAATTTTGATTTAAACATTGAGGAAGATGAATTGTATACAAATAAATTGAGGTTAATAAATGTATTGGTGGAATGAAAATAAAGTATAATAACATATGATGAGGTGTTTGACATATGTGAAGGTACAACATTAGAGAAAGAAGAGGAACCACAGGTTAAAGTGCTTGTATAGATTGAATTATAGTAGGTTAAGGTGTATTGTTTGACACAAATGGAAGATAAAGGTGAAAAGGATTAGTATAAAGTAGAATAGAAGATGTTGTTGCATATAATGGAAAGATTAGATGATTTGAGTCTCATAGGAGACCAAGAAAATATCATGTCAACTGAGTTGGAACTAAGAGCAATATTGATGCAAGATGAAGAAAGAGAGTTGGTAGTTAAAGAGAAAGTAGATGAAGAGGTACAAGATGAAAATCAAGAGAGAAAGTAGTAGGTTATTTTGAATGACATGTTTTTTCCATGTGCAGGTTATTGGAGAAAAATAAATGAGTAGTAGTTACCAATGAATAGATTGAAGAAGCAAAGAAAGAGGAAGAGAAAAAGAAGAGTGAAGTAAAGAGGAGCCAACATAATCAAGTGTTATAAAGGCCTAGGTATCAAAAATAGGCCTTGGGATCTAGGTGGATATGAGCTTGGATGAAAGATGCTACAAATAACATGATTGCTAGATCATTTACAACTTTCATTGAAATTTTTTTCTCACTCCTCGATAGTATGATGTAGGAGCATCACTGTGCCAATGTATATATTTGTCAATTTGTCATATTTTGGGTCTTTGGAAAGGTTTTTTTAAAATGTTAAGTTTATAGGAGTCAAAATTAGGTGTTAGAACTAGTCAAAATTTGAATTAGAGTGGTAATTGGATTTTACTGCCAAATCCTTCTTTTCTATTTTTGAACTTTCATAAGAGTTTTCAATCTTATCTTAAGAATATCCAAGGTTTTAATTAGAGTGGTTAGTCCTTGGGAAGGTGGATAAATGTGTTATAACACATACATTACTCACATGATGAGTCATCATGGTGAATAGGATAGGGTTAGGAAGTTTTCAATGTGCAAAGGTAGTTAGAAAGTAGTTATAATATTTTGGAGTCTTTTTAAAAGGATGGTTATTTTGTGTAAGATTAACTTTAGAGTCATATAAGAAATAAAAACAAGGGTTGGATTCAAATAAAATATGTTGAAGAACCCTAGGCAATAAAATAAATTTTTCGTATTTTGAATACAAAGATTGTGAACCATGTTCCCATATGCGTGGGTAATGCAAATGACTGTGTTACAACAACGTAGATAAAGAAAGATTTTGAAAAGATATGTATTGTCATACTTGAATATTTGTATGTATTTTTCATTCTATGTGTGAAGTTATTTACCTTTTTGTCAAGATTGGTTTCAAGTATTTGGATGAAGAAATATATTACAGACCTTGTGAATATTCATATAAGGTATACTAAGTTTGAATACATCTACATGTGCAATATGATTGAGAAAAAACTTGTGAAAGACTGATGGGAATTGTATTCATGATTAGAAGGTTGTGTTTTCAAATTGGGGTGGTTATTTGCTTGATTTAATTCCATTTTAAATGATGTTTTAATAACCCCTATCCTCTGTTGTATTCTATTTTCTATATGTCCCAATGGATAAAGGTCATATTTTGATTTCTAAAATAACACAAGATTTAAAAATGAGGAACTTATGATTCTTAACCTGGTATTAGTGCATTCTTTGAGTAAAGCAAAATGATTCATGTTTTAATTTTTAATCCATTTTTCAAATTGGATTGTGTATCCCTATTTGGACTAAGTGTGCATAGGCAATGAATAGATAAAATATGGTAAGGGCATAAAAAAGGTATTAGAGCAAGTGGTTATAGATTGAAATAAGTAAGTGAAGCTATTATAGACCATATTAAACTATGCGGAGGGTTGGAATCCTCTATTGAAGTTTAAAACCTTAAATAATTTGCCTTATGAAACCTACAGTCAATGAATGTGTAATTTGAGGAACCTAGAATTAAATCAATCAATCTACAATAACCTAATAAGGATTGAAAGGTGGAGGAAGTTGTATACTGTTCTAGTAGACCTTAATAAATATAGTTAACACTTTGAAAACCCTTGAAACACATGGAAAGTGAATTTGACCATTCTCAGGTCTGTAGACCTTAAGGAAATCCTATGTCTAGGGTTTGATAAAAAATTGCTTGTAAAAATAGATTCCATTGGTGAAACATACTTAAACCTAGTCATGAGATAGGTATTTAGGTGTTAAAATATATTATGTATTTTTTTGGAGGATATCTATATGTCTTCATATGTGTATACTGAACTATGTATAACTAGAACTCTACAAGACCCTAAAGGGATATTCCAAGGTGATTTGAGTAAAAAAGGAGGTTAGGAAAGGAATTTGAGGATGAAACTTTGCAGTATACTAGAGTTTAATAAATTCTATCTACAAAAGTAACTAGTTTCATCATTTGGCTCTATACAATCTCATACAAGGAAAACATAAGAAAATGGCTATAAAGGAAAGTCTAATAGTACAAAGGAAAGATTGTAGGTGTAAGGAATGTACAGAGGGGTTTTTGAAAGTATTAAAGGGTCCTAAATGACTAAAATGAATATTCTTAGGATCATAGTTCCTTTATATAAGCCACATAAGTTTTGATTCATGTTTTAAAGACTAATTTGCTTTCATGTTAGCATTCACAAGTCATCATTGAATATAGAAGATAAGTTTTGAAACCTAAAGACAAACAAGCCAAATAAGGTAATTAGATTTGAAATACATTGGAAGAGGTATGATGAGGAGAGGAATGACTGGTTTTAAGGAAGCCCTTTGCATCAAATTTCATACAATATGTAGGAAACACCTAAAAACTCTATTTTTCCACCATTTTCTCCATATTTATGAGCTATAACCACCATTTTAGGGTATAGAGGGGGAAAAAGGTCAAATGGAATTTAAAATTGATGTTAAAAAATTAGGAGTTGAAAGGACACATGTTTGCTATGTGTGGGCCCCACTTTACTAGTGGGAGGTGGAAATTAGTCTAAAAAAGGAACTTATGTGATGTTAAACAATTAATGGTGAATTATGGTAATAAAGGGACCTCTTTCAAGACCTTCTTAATGTAAAGTTTTATCAAAACCCTATCATTTCAAAGGATCTTAATGCAAATAGGCTCATAATCAGGATTTAAGGTCATTTGATGAATTTGGGGGGGGGGGTTATATAGGCTTGAGACTTCTTGAGTAAGATATATCAAGAATAAAGACACTAAAAACATAACAAAAAACCTTCATAATTAATATTGGAATTATTTTCCTCTCACTCCAAGACCATCATGAGGGCTAATACATCAATAAAATACCTCCAAATAGATGTGACATATGAAACTCACAAGTAGACTATATGACATTCTTAATCAATGCTAGAAGACAACCAAGAGATATTCATGAGATCATAACAAGCTTGGACACTGTAGATAAGCTAAAGGAGGGGTCTTATGAAATTTTTTGATGGTAGCAGTTGACATTTGGATTTTTAAGGCCAAAAATGTCAATATTTTTGGTGACTCTGAGGGGTGACCAGCCTGTTGGTCAAGAGAACCCAGACCTTTGTCATGATCATGATGACTCAAACATAACATTATAAATTGAAATAACCTTATTAGACTACCAAGGAATTTGTAATTTATGGCACTCTTATGACTAAAGTAACAACAATAAGAAATAATAAGGATACTAAAGGACTAACACCTACACCTTATAAACATACTTAACATCTAAGAAGTAAACCTAACAAGGACACCAAGACAATAAGGTAATAGAATAAAAACTTGTGTGTAACACACTTATTGAATCATGAAAACAAACTACTAAAAAAAATCTAAATTACAATTCATATCTCCTCTAGGATCAAAAGGGAAACTCCTTTAATCAAGTTGTCTCCATGAGGTTAAGTTGTTACATGATGATAAAATTAAAATTAGGTATTGTATGTTGTGGGAAGACTCCCACTTATAACTAAAGATAATATCATATTTAGGGCTTCTTAAGAGAGTGATTAGACCTTCTATCTCCATCCCTAGGTGCATGAGTTGACTAGGTGAGCCAAACACCCAATCATACTCCTCATGCACTTACCTTCTTTACATCAACAATCTGATTTCTGCCTCAGTCAAATGTTACTCATGATCAAGTTGAGTAATTTGAAGTTGTCCTTATGTTATGGTTGTATGGTTATCCTATAAGGGAATTGTATCTTATTTCATAATTATTTTAGGCCATGAGTTTATCTTCACCTCTAAGAGTGAAAAGGTATTTCTAGCTAGAAGAAGAAGCTGGTAACCTTTTGTGAAAACATCAAACAAGTCATTTCTACATAGGACAACTTCTTGGAGTGGCATGCTTGAAGGGTTTCTCCCTTCTTGATTGATGAAATTGGATTATTCAACATGGAATTGCTCCCAACATGATTTAAGGGTATAATATCCTACCTCTATGATGTCAAACAAATCACTTAATTGATCTTTTCAAGTTCCTTAATTGATATTTTCAAGTTCATTCATCCTTAACAACCATTTGATGACTTAGTAAATGCTTAGAGTTACCTTGTTCTCCATCCTCATTAGCTAGTTTATAACTTTATCCCACAATTGCTTCAAGTTATTAGGGACTACTATGATGAATGGAAGCTACCATATCATCAAGAAGGTCTTGAAATTCATCCTCATCTTGATTAGATAATGTGTCTTTATTTTATAGCTCATCTAGTCCTTACAACCCATCTTCTTCTACATCTTTAAAGGTTGAATGGTGTCCCTCCTTACCAAGGGGTGTCCCAATGACAAGATCCTCTTTAAGATCATTCAAATCATCATCATCAGCTACAAATTCACCTTGATTCTCTTTATTCACCTCTTCAAGGAGTGGTGTAGTATATTCTTGGAGTGAATTTAAGAGAGATGACATGTATGCCTCATTTTCTTTATTCAGTTGTTTATTCTCAACAATCATCATCTCCTTATTCTACACATTACTTTGGATGGATTTACATGAAGGAAATTTCTTAGGATCTTGAATGATCTTAGGCTTTCTTGACTACTCTTCTCTCTCCCTTATCTGTAATACTTGTTTCCAAGTTATAAACTTGGGCTTAAGAGTCCCTTGTATTGAGTACACTACAGTTTGGGGAATGAATGGAGGTATTTGCAATTGAGATTGTGTTTTTTATTTACATGTTATGAATTTATTTAGATTTTTATCTATAGCCTAATTTTTTTTGGAAAGGTAGGATTAAAAATCAAACCTTTACTGATCAAGGGTCTACTCATGATGACTAGTTCCTTTGATTCATAATCCCCCCCCTCTTGTGCTCTCTCTTGGATAAATTTACATAATGGGAAAGTTGAGAAGGATTGTGAGGGGTTATGAGGGATTTGACATTCAATTGATTGGATATTTTTAGGTGTGATGGTTATCTTAGCATGATACTAATATGGGGTGGAAGAGGGGAGACACTATTGATGATGGTAAGTCTATTGCCCTTCATACACTATTAACTTCTCCTCAATCTTAGAAATTAGACCATATATATCAAGCATGTCACTATTGAATCTTGAATGACCCTCCCTCATGAAATATGACCACTCTCCTTGGTCTATTATAATGAAGTTCTAATAAGATTAATTACATGCTTAAGGATTTCTTTCCCATACCCTTTTATTGAGTCAATGTTTACCATGTGTCTCTCATAGTCTACTAGGGTTTATTTAAGGCTAAATATGGATTAAATTGGGGCATGAGTGAGCTAGTAAATAACATCATGGTGTTATTATGACTAATTAGATTGATAATTGGACTACTAAGGAGGTAGATAAGGCTCAAGATGGGGTTGATATTATTGACAATAAAGAGACTCATCATAAAGATGACAAGGGTGGATGTATGGCTGATAGGTGTTAGAATAGACTTGATATGGATCATGATGGAGTTGGAAAGGGTCATAAGGTTGTTAATAAGGGAGTGGATGATAGAAATATTCCCCATGTATAGACATTATTCCTCATTAAGATAATTTATAATAATGAAACTTTTACTAATAACCTTGCCTACCCTTAAAGTGATGACTTTCCATGAACTTTGTTATCAACTTATAACTACAATTTGGCATGTGAGTGATTGAAACTATTGACATGATTGTAGATGTTACTACTAAATTTCCTTAGCTTCCAAAATTTCCTCAAAGGATGCCAAGGAATTATTAAAGGCACTTGAAATTTGGTCCCATCGAGCATGCCAAAAATTTAAGCTACCCAAGTTGTACCCTCTTGAAAAGGATTGTTCAAACCCTCCTCAAAATTAGACTAACATGGGATTGACCTATATGCTATGGGTTACCTATTGTCTAGGGCAAACCTATAGATTTAGGGGAATATATCCCATGATTTTTCAACTAATTTATCCTTTTAAGACCTAACTTTATTGGGATACAAAGGGAAAAGATATTTCTTAAAGTAAATCTACACTAAAGTGGTGATGTACCAACATGATTATTCATCCACTCAAATTGGACTCAGACAACACTAATAGACTAAACAAATAACTAAGCAACCATATTCCATAATTATTATGCAAGAGTAATTAATGTGGAGGTTATGTTATAGAATTTGGATCCAAAGTTATGACAAGAACGTCTGCTATGAGACTCTTACCATTTAGATCACACTTCAAACCTTATCACCAACACTTATATGCACCACATTGCCGCATAAGACATTATGTTGGAATCTAAGTGAACATGGACCTTCAAAGGAGAGAGATTAATCACATATGAAAATAAAAGCAAGTGTAATTCACTAAACATCATATGAAAATATATGAAATAGTCATTCATTAATAGTACAAGAGGTCTCATGGAGTGTAAATTAGGCAAAGTTTACTCATGCCCAAGAGAGGGATACAGTACAAGGCCATAAATATTGAATAAATGACATAATAAAAGAGAGAGAGAAGGAGAAATGTGGGATTTAGATGTAGATAATAGGTTGTAACTAACCATAGTACACTCTATCTATGGTTACATTAGTTACAAATAATCCTCTTTCAACCTTCCCTATGCTTATCTCCTCTTGATTGAGGTCTTCAATGGATCTTATGTGTTAACGGTAGTAATGGAGGATTTAAATAACCCATTTTATTCCTTTAAACACGTGGCCATTCCCAATAAAGGTCAATTAATCCATCTTGTTATAGTTACAAAGTGCAAATAAGGGTAACTAGGCCTTCAAGAAGTATTAATAACCTATCTCCCATTTGTACATGTTGACCAAGCTTAGTGACTGCCTTCTCCTTCATGATGGGTATGAGAAGTGTCTTGATAATATTTAATGAACTAGTTAAAAGGTGTTATAAATCTATATGACCTACTCCAGTTCCCCCCCTATGCCATTCTTCAACTCTCTTTAACTAGGTAAGCCAATTACACCTATTAGGCCTAGTTGCTTTATTGTGTGTGTGTTGGGTACCTTGAAACTTGGAGAGAAACCTTAGAGTATATTGATATGTGTGTTATATGTATGGATCAACATCATCAACCATGATATATGCTTATAGAGGTGATAGGCACTTGTAGATTCACTTTTCCTAGTTGACCAATCTACCTTTCTCTAGTATTTATAGACTAACTATTTTTAATGAACTTGTAGAGGAATTTATAGATAAATTATTGGACATATGTATTTATATGATGAAACAAGTGACTAAAATTCTCTTCCAGTGATTAGAAGCTTCTCAAATAGATCTGTAAGCTTCTTTTTACTCATTTTCTTAAAAAAAGTACTATTTTTTTACCATTCCACATAGATTCCATATAATCAGGTACCATGACCATGTCATAATCTAAATTTACTTAAATTTATATGTTTTTATCATACCATTATAGGGTGAAAGTCTGAAAAATCTCATGTTTTCCAAAATTGGGTCTATCTAGGGTTTTAGAGAGGTTTTGGAGGTCCAAGACTCTTAGTAATGATTCATAGAGTAATAAATTCTAATGCAAAACTTATTTTCATGGATTTGAATTACACTTACCCTTTCAAATTATCTAACAAAATTGAGTTCCCATGTAAAATATAGGCTAAGATATGTACATAAGGAAGTGAACTATGAACTCTCTGTAAGCATTCTGGATATGGTAATAGTCTTAACAATGATTCATAAAACTATCCACCTAAAACAAACTCTTTTCTACATGAATATTAAGTATGTTATGGTGCCTAAATGTTTCTAAGATAATTTTACTTGAGTGTTCTTGTGATGAGATATATGAACATCTAAAGTATATCCTAAGCTAATTGTGGAGGACTATGGCGGTTGAAACTATGAAAACTATGAGTTGGGACTCAAATAAATTTTATTTGCATTATATTGTCTAAAACAACTCCTTTAGGCTCTATAACACCTTATATATCATCTTATGGTTATAGTTTTTCTATAATATCTTGTATTTACAATTGGGTTAGAGGTGGTGTCTCAAATCCTTGAGATGGCTTTGGGTTTTGTGGGCTTCAACTATGATTGAGTCACTTTGAGGTGGATTGGTGGATTTAGAATTATCAGAGCATGTTTTTCCACCTTCTTCCACATTTAAATTATCATCTTCAATGATTCCATTATTTTTCAACATCCAAACACCTCCATAACTTCTTATGCTCTTAGGGTTTATAATCCATGATGATAGTTTGACCCTAAGGTGTAGGTTCTTGGTTTTTTCCTTAGTTTTCCAAGTTTTAAATCTCATGGGTACCCCTAAATATTACCTCCCTTTTCTCATAAAGGTTCACCATCTCACAATAACTCCCCCACATCTCAAAATAACTCCCCCATTGTTATTCTTCTCATCTTTAAGCACATGCGTATGTAGGTTCAATCTTAGGCCTAAAAGACCATTAAGCTCCTCCTCTAATTCTCATCAGTGAATTATCATTATGAGGTCTTTGTTATTCCTTTCTTATTTCATTTTTATACATCTTTAGACCTTTATAAACTACCTTTGGATGCTTATACCTTTATCATGTTCTCCCTTGCTTGGGGTTTCTTGACAATCAAGTCTATGTACCCTAGGGTCTGAGTACAATGATCTAGTCAACCTATCTTGCATCTATCATCATCATGGAACACTTAAAAACTTTTTCACCTTGTGATATATTTGTTATAGACCTTCAAATCACCTTAAAGGTAGATGTCTTTAGTTTGATATAGGTTTGTGTACACTAATTTAGGCCTAAAGGCCTAATAGGTCATTTAGATTCATTTTCCCTTGGACATAAGATTCTGAAATTTGAGATATTGTCAAAATATTTAATTTACATCCTAATTATTTCTATCCTAGATCATCAACTTTACCCAAACAAATGTTCTCAACTTGTACACACATGCCTATTTAGGCCTATTAGGCCTAATAGGCATGTTTGGTCCACCTATATATTATTATTTTAAGGGATACCTTAGTTCAATGGGGAGTGATAAGATCACTCAGTAAATAATATAAACACCATTTTTTCATATGTTTACTCTATTTCTCTGCAATGCTCTATGTTTCCACTACTTAATACTAACTTTACCTGTAGGTCTTACTCAGACTTTCCTAGACTGTAAGGATGTGTTTAGATTTTCCATTACCTATTTTATACCTATTTTACTATGAAACCAATATATCATTTCTTCCCATTATCCTCAAATGTCTTCATCCCCTTAAATTACCTCAACACCATGCATAAGCCCTTAATTGATGTGCATAAACTTGTCCTGGGTCTATTTAGGCTTGGAAGGTCTATGTATGTCTATTGAGTTCTCTCCATATTAAAAAAAGGATATATTTGATTGAAATATACACATTTTTACTTTATTCCTCCATCTATTTCCAACCCTACACTCTCCTTATCAAGCATGCTCCACTACATCTCATGCTAAGATCCCAAGAACCTGCCTTGACTGTGCAGACCTATTTGAAGGGTGAATTAACTTTTGATTTAAGGATTAAAATTTTTTTACCAAAAAATTTTAGTCTTAAATGGGGTTCTCAACCATATCAAACTTCATGTCTTTAAATACCATCATGGCTCATTCATCCAAACTACCTTATTTTGGCATTCAACTTGTAAATGGCTTTATTAGGTCTATTGACTATGAGGGAGTCTCATTTAAGAATATTGATTTTTAATGAGTGAAATTATCATCCATTGTCATATTTATAAAGTTTTTTTTCACTTATATTCTTATTTAATCCATTATAATCCTTAACCACATTAAACCTTTAGTATTTTCTACACATAGGAGCTATAACCTTGTGTATGCATTCAAGGTCTTGGTTGAGCTTACCCTTTATTGATTGAGTTGAAGGTATTGATATTAATTGACCTTGGTTTATACTATAAAATGTTATTCAAATTAATCATTACTTATGTTTGAGGTTATTTACCTTTCTATACGTCCTTCTGAGGTGAACACCCTATATGTGTAGTCTACTTTGAATGACTTCAGGTGATTGAGTGAGATTTGATGTTGCATAATAGAATGAGGGTGGAGATGGATAGGGTATAGGGACATGATGTTTTTAATATATAAAAATATATTGTATTTCAAGATGAATCATGTATATACTTCTCAGATAACCTAAGGATCCTTTGTAAGATCTAGCATGGATCCTACATCACATACACCATAATCATATTGGAGATAAGACCATGAAGAGGTCATTTTGATATGAAGGTGAGTTATTTGGATGCTTATGATGGTATATAGGTTATATAGGATTAAAAACATTATAAAACTAATGACATCATTCACTTACACTATCAGACCTTGAGTACCCTGCAATATGTGAAAACATATATACAATCTGCATACATGAAGAAACATGAAGTTTTTTTTACCTTCACACTTAAAAAATGCGAAATAGGAGTGAAAGGTGTTGGAGATGGTATATTAGGTCTCCAATAACAAAAACCAAGCATTATTTTTCATAAAATGTTCAAAATTATACCAAAACCATTGTACTTTCTCAACCTTAAACAAATGAAGGGTATTAGACTGGTAGGTTTGTTAATGATTGTTCATGAAGATTTATCCATGAATAAACTAAAAAAACTATGGATAATAATTTCAAGGGACATATTTCATCTCTCCAAAATATCATATCTTGATTTCACCTCTCCTATACATAATGTAGGAAAACCTCATAGAGTTTTTCAGCTACTAAAGAACCTAGTGAAGAAAGAACAACTATTTTAGACCTATTCTACATTATCTAACCCTAAACCTTATTCCATACATATATAATAAACTCCTCTACATTAATTGACTCCCCCTTATACTGAACTATCCATACAATTTCATAAAATATGCAGGAAGCACATGAAAACACTAATTTTCCACCATTTTCTCCATATTCTAAGGTAAAAATAGGGAAAAAAATTTAAAATGGCATTTAAGATTGATGATATGGTATGGGGAGTTGAAACGACACATGTGGGGTCCATTTTGATAGTAGGGGGTGGAAATGAGTCTAAAAAGGGACCTTATGTGATGTGAAATGCTTAATGGTGACTTATGATAACAAGGGGACCTATTTCAAGACCTTAGTAATGTAATTTTTAATCAAAACCCCATCCTTTAAAAGTATATTAATGTAAATGGGCTCATAATTGGGATATAAGGGTCATCTGATGACTTTTAAGGGGTTATATAGGCTTGAGATTGCTTGAATAGGATAGACCAAGAATAAATACATTGAAAACATAACAAAAAACCTTCATAAGCCATCTTGACATTAACTTACTCTCATTCCAAGACCATCATGAGGGTTAATACATCGCCAAAAGACATCAAAATAGTTTTGACATATGAAACTCACAAGCAGACTATATGACATTCTTAATCAATGTTAGAAGACATCAAGGAGACATTCATGAGATCATAACAAGCTTGGAAACTATAGATAAGCTAAAGGAGGGGTATTTATTAAGTTTTTGATGGTAGGGGTTGACATTTGTCATTGTAAGGCCAAAATGTCAACATGTCCCTGAACCTATCTTTTAATTCTAACCTCATAATCCTTATGAATGTCTAATATAAATTGAGGTATTTAAGGGGCATGATTTTTAGCTTGGAAAACATCCCATTATTAATTATTACTATCATGCTATTTAATTTATTTCAAATTATAATGATCTTTCTATGAAATTAATGTACACCTTTGGAGAGGGTTCTTCAGGCTCTCTTCCATTAAGTCTCAATATTGGGACAACCCCAGGTTATGGGTAACCTATGTTGGGGTTAAACCTTTGGAGTAGGCCAGTTTCCTCTTTGATGCTCACCTAAACTAACTCTAAGCTAATGCTTCACAATAAAAGGGTTAGAAAGGGGATAAGGGCTCCTAATAAAGTTAACCAAGTGATGCACCAAACATAAAAGGGAAACTCCCATAAGATTGAACCCACACTAGATTAACACAAGACAATACTAGCTCACACAACCTCAAGATCAAGCTACTTGCATAAGTATTTCATAAAAGATATTCAGATTAGAACACTAATCTAGACCTATAAGCAACATTTAAAACTCCCTAAACAAGGTCAAAAATGAGGATAATGGATGAGGAATATTCTCCTTCACATAATGCCATCATACACAACTCACCAAACCCAGACTCAAGGTAAGAGATAGGTCAAGAAATTCCTTATTGTATCAAGAGGTAGTTATTACAAATGCTTGACAAGGTCAATCCTAATCAAGAAGAGCATACTTTATAGTATCTCAAAGAGTATCCCTATCTCCCAAAAATATAAAAATTCTAAAATCTAAGAACCCCTACAAAGGATAAGAGAATGGGATATAGGATAAGGGAGAATAGATAAGAGGTAACATGTTTTGAGAATAATTAATGAGCTACTATTGTCTTTAATGAATGCCCCACCATGATTTGGTCCAATCAAGATGTAATCCATCATGGATAAGATAGCTTGCCTTTTTCCAAATAGCCTTTGAGCAATACATTAAAAGACAAGAGTTTTGCCAAAGATGGTGATTCATGTTCCTATTTAAGAAAAGAACCCTTAGTCACTCTAGAAATCTATTAAATGCTTGAGCTGTTGTTCTAATCATCTGATCTCTATCTTTGATCTTCTATGCATCTTTCTACTTGGCTTCTAAATAATGACAAAATCCTCACATCTATAAACCTAACTGAGCTTTAGTTATGTCTATTTTGAGTGGCTATCTATTAGAAGCATGGCTTAGGACATTCCTTCACTGATTACACATAGATTCCACTCGCTTTTACAACTAGACCTGGATTTACTATAGAGGAAAACCAATGTAAGATTATTGGTTTTCTTATAGTCCATATAGATGGCACTTTTCTTAATACCTAGTCTCTTTTACAACAAGTTGCCACCCTTTTAGCCTATATTAGGTCTAAAAGACCTATTTTACCTCTATGGATCTCTGCTAGTAATGATTGGTCCTTGTTAATTATCTTGGTTCAACTCAGAACAAGCTTGAGCTCAGTTTCATGTATTTTCCACCAGCTTAGGTCCATTCATTTTCTTTACTCAAGTCAAACTACTCCATTGACCTTAGTAAAAAATTTATTGGCTCAATCCTTTGTTTATTGGCTACCAAAATTAACTCAGATCATTGATCCTTTGACTCAACTCTCTCTATTGGATATTCTAGGTACGAACAAAGATGAGCCCTCAGATCTATCTTTCAAATTTCAAATTTGTCCCTAATGATACCACTTGTAAATCTTATGTTTATCCTCAAGATCCTATCAATATATAACCACATATACTTATACCATGTGTCAATCTCTCAAGCTCTTTGAATGATTGACCCATCTCAAACCATTGAATCAATATGTATGATCGAGTGAGGACTATTAGATCTACTAGGATCCACTATTTAATAACCAATGACTATTTGATGATCTTAAAATTAATTTCCTCACTCCCATTAAATGATGTTCACATGACCATCATTGACATTCATGTGATCATCAAATGTAACTCAATAAGAGATGTTTTACTTTAGTTTAAACTTGATGTCTATGCGACCGTAAAATGTGTTCCTGAGCCTATCAGATGATGGGCACATGGACATAAATTTTAAGCTCCAATTGTATTTTTAAAATTAAATGGTTATTTTATAAGGCCTAAATTTGACATTAACATAAACATTTCACCTTGCAAGTCCATCTTTAAAAGCTTATAGCTTGAGCTCGAAATCTTGTGTAGACTTGGAACTTTCAAAGCATGATCTTAGCATGTAGATCTATAATTATGCATGATCCACTTATCATTCAAGGCTTCTCAGTGAATATATTAAAAGCATAAGTTGACTTGTAACTTTATAACATGTTCCTTGTATGTAGATCTATAATTATGTATGATCCACTGGTCATTCAAGGATTCTAGGTGATGGTCTAATAAAAAATGGCTAATTATGGAAACTTAGCAAATTATGTTTGAGGAGCCAAATTTAAACATGCATAACTTTTGTCATGCTTAGATGCATGGCCTAAAACTTAGTGCATTACAACTAGTAACTAAGTTAAACAAACCCATCTAACCATTTTCTCTTGATACTACCACACGTGTGAGTTATAACAATATCACATTAACCACTTGGATTTATTTGAGCTTCTTTGTAAATTGGCTAAGTATGGAAACTTAGAAAAATTTGTCTAAGAGGCCAATTTTGAGTCTTCATATCTTCTACTATGCTTAGTTGGATGATATGAAACTTGGTGCATATGTTGTTGGCACAAATATGAATAGGCCCATATAACCAATTCTTTTTAACTCATCCACACATGGTAATGATGCAATCGATAATCTACCTATTCATAAAATATATCACTAGACCCAAAATGTCTAGATGAACACAATGAAGAACTAGATGAATGTTATTCACTTCCATACTCATACAAATAACTCTTGACATCCCATAAGTTCTTTACAACACTTTAGACTTATCCTTTAGAAATTGGAAAATTACACTTTGAGTGAGCTTAAAGTGTTTCAAAGATTTATGAGAAAACATATATCCTTGAACCACTCATTCAATCCAAAACATTAGTTCACCTAATCTTTTATTAGTAACCAAGTCTATTTGGGAATAATCTTGGTGTGTGGGCTAAAAATTGGCCAACATATTTGGTGACTCATAGGGAAGCATGAATTTTATGCTCAAGAACCCAAACCACTTGCCTTGTCTAGTCCATTAGGCATGGAGTCATTAGCCTCTGCAACTGAGATGGTTTAAATGTGGATACAAGATTGACCCTTTCCAAAACTTCCTCTTGACATAACAAGGACAAAAGAACAACAACAAAAGTAAAGGTAAGTATACATAGGCACTTATAGGAAGGAAAAAAATTAACCTAATGAACAAATGTGCACCAAAACACTTGGAAATAAGCATGAAAACTACTCTAATATGTATAAGGTTATGATTTACATGTACCTTCCACCTATTTCAAATGGAAAACTTTGAGTGTCATTCACTTATGATAAACTAGAATGAAAAATACCTTACTTTTGAGATCTCATGATATGTAAGCTGAGATGCCTAGTTGTTGATCTCTGTGGCATGCTCTCAAGTGGATGAAATGGGACAAATATGTCTCATATATATATATATATGTATATATATATATATTATATATATATATATATTATATATATATACATATATATATATATACATATATATATATGTATATATATATGTATACATATATATACATATATATATATATACATATATATATATATACATATATATATATATACATATATATATATATGTATATATATACATATATATATATATATACATATATATATATATATACATATATATATATACATATATATATATATATACATATATATACATATATATATACACATATATATATATACACACATATATATATACACATATATATATACATATATATATATATACATATATATATATATATACATATATATATATATATATATATATATATATATATATATATATATATACTAGTTCAATTTCTTATGGCTTGCCTCATGTTAGACTATAGAAGACTCTGCAACCTTCTCATTTGATGGCACCATTTTATGCTCTGAATGAAGCACATGTGATGGATCTTATTTGACATTCTAAAAATGAGCCAAGTACCTAATAGGGCATCCTTTTGTCAATATGAATGTTGAGCAGTCAAATTTTACCTAGCTCTTATGTTTTGATGCCCCATTATTATGATCCTCAGGCATAATCAAATCATAATTTCCTTAGAGAGGAGTATATCCCACTTCTAAGACCTTAAAAAAGTCTTCTAACATGACCATAGTTGAAATAGAAACTCTTATGACTCATTAGGATCATGTTCAAAATGCAAATTTTAACCACCTACTTCTTAGACCTACTTACCTAAAGGTACATATGTGTCATCCAATATTGAACATAAATCTTCAAGTTCATCCCAAAAGGTAGCAACCTCTTGGTCATATGTAGGGATGTCAATATCAACCTCATCAAGACTTAATCTATATTAGTTATATTGGTATTCTCCTTCTGAAGATAGTGGAGGTTCCTTTTTTCAAGCAAGGTCTAACTCATCATGTTTTGGGCATTATTTATTGGTATGCTCATAAAACTAAATCACTTGATCACTTGAGATATCTTCTTCATCAACCTTATTCAAGGTTTCATCTTGACATTTGACTACAAATGATGGTTGATCCGACCATCTAGGGTCCAAAACATTAAACTTATCTTACCCAAATTTATGCTCTGATCTACTTTCTTCTTATTCCAAACTATTAGGGTTGTCTTTATTTTGAACCTCATCTTGAAGTATACCCACCTCAGACACTTGGTCTTGATCCTCTTCTTGATCTATGTAGAATGGACCTTGAGTATTCAATTCAAAATATTCTCTATTTTCATCTTGAGGGCTGTCCTCATCAAGATCCATTTCATTAGTATCAAAGCCATGCTAAGAAGGTTGGTCCAAGCCTAACTTTTCTCCTTTTGGATGAAGTGGATTTCCTATCATGATCTATGCATCATAGACACTTGTGTTATACTATTTAGGATCATCTATGACTACAAGCTCCTCCTTTATCTTTTGTAAAACAAGTTATTCCTTTATGAGGGAGATGATGGGAGGGTGAAGAAGTTCACCTTGCTTATAGCATAAGAGATCATCCTTCCAACTAGGGAACTAAAAATCTCTTTTAGGCAACTCTTGAGGAAAGGAGAGAGAGTCTTGAAACTATTGTACACAAAGCTCATTGAGTTGAGCTATGGTTACTTGATTCATTTCTTGCATAACTAAACCTTCCTCTACCAGGATTGGCTCTTGGACTACCTCAACTAACACCTCCCTTTCCTTATTTATGTCTTCCTTTACTAATTTCCATAAGGGGAATGTATAAGACTTGGTCACCTTCTCTTTTTCCTAAATGGATGTGAGAGAGGCTGGTTTCAAAAGAGAGGGTATAAAATTGTTTGGGTCATATGAGAGGATCCAAGTTGGGATATCTTCATGATCTTGAGTGAGAATGGGCATAGGGGTAGGAGAGGGAAAACTAATTGGCTTAGGCTTGACATATTCTTTATCCCATTGTTCAAACACTTATTCAATGTAAAATACCCACTCTTTCATCTCTTGCTTCTCAACATGTGGGTAGTCAATTTCTTCAATGGATTCCCATACATTCTATAACTCTTGCAAGAAGATCTTTATCCCTTCTATGGTGTGAATATGGAATTCTTGTCCAAGCTTGACTCCCTCCTTGATCTTCATGATTATTCTTCTTAGGTCTAATAATACCTCTCTAGGTTTTGACAAGGATGGACTGAGACAAGGTTGGCTAAGAGGTTCTTGGAGGGAAGAGGGAATATAAGGTTGGTCTAAATGAGCCTACTATACTTCATAAGATATTAGCATACTATCTGCATTTTAGACCATTTTTATTATAATTTATGTGTCCTCATTCTTTCAAGATGACCATCATTCACTTTCACAAATTGGCCATCTTTCCTTCACTAACTAAAGACCACTCCTTGATTTTTGTAGATCATGGATAGGGATGACTGGAGAAAAATCTAAACCCTTACCAATCTCCCTTATCAACTCAATATAAATTGCTAATGCTTGGTTGACCCCTGATAAGGATGTAACATGGTAATCTTAATCTTGATAAGGGGAAGTAGAGGACTAATTTGAATGCAAAGGAGGCTAACCTTAGTAATATGTAGGGGTAGAAAAGGACAAAGGCCATGATAGGGATGATAGACTATTTGAGGGCCACTTGGGGGAACATAAACACTTTTTGCCTGATAAGTATGATGTTGAGGTAGAGGACAAGTATATTGATCAAAATATGATTGATTGTACATAATAAATTATGATGATTAGGCACTTAGTTTGGCTAATTAACTAGTTGATAGATTCTTGAAGTCACCATTGATGTTTTTATAATGCCTTCAAAGGTTGATATATAGAATAACAACATCAAAAATCCTTCCACTACTTTGGACCTTAGTCTCACTAGGCATGCCAAAAACTATTATGACATTAATGTACACCCTTGGAGAGGGTTATACAATATCTCTTCCATTAAGTCATAATATTTGGACAACCCTAGGATGTGGGTAAGCTATGTTGGGGTTGAACCTCTAGAGTAGGTTAGCTTCCTCTTTGATTCTCACCTAAACTAATGCTAAGCTAATGCTTCATGGGAAAATGGTTAGAAAGGGAATAAGGTATCCTACAAAAGTTAACTAGGTGATGCACCAAACTTAAAATGGAAACTCCCATAAGCTTTAACCCACACTAGATAAACAAAATATAATACTAGCACACACAATCTCAAAGTCAAACTACTTGCATAAGTATTTCATAGAAGAGGTTCAAAGTAGAAAACTAATCTAGACCTTCAAGAAACATTGAAAACTCCCTAAATAAGGTTATAAAGGAGGATAATGGATGATGAATATTCTACTTCACACAATTTCATCATACACAACTCACCAAACACAAACTCAAGGCAAGAGATAGGTAAAGAAAGTCATTATTAAATCAAGAGGTAGTTCTTAAAAATTCTTTATAGGGTTAAGCCTAATCAACAGGAGCATACTTTATAGTAACTCAAAGAGTATCCCTATCTCCTAGAAAGATAAAAAGTCTAAAATATGATAACCCATACAAAGGAGAAGAGAATGGGGTAATATAGGAGAAGGGGAAAAGAGAGAAGAGGGAACATGTTTTGAGAATAATTAATGAGATGGTACTATCTTTAATGAATGCCCCACCATGCTTTGGTCCAATGAAGATGTAATCCATCAAGGATAAAATAGCCTTCATTTTTCCAAATAGCCTTTGAGAAATATCCTATTTTTGAAAGGGACCCTTAGGCACTCTAAAAATATATTAAATTCTCAAGCTGCTACTCCAACCATCATATCTCTATCTTTGATCTTCTACGCATCTTTTTACTAGAATTTTGCATAAAGATAAAACCCTCACATCTATATACTTGACTAAGATTTAGTTGTCTTCTTTGGGTGGCTATCTATTAGAAACATGGCTTAGGACATTCCTTCATTGATTACACATACTTTCCCCTTTCTTTGAGAATTGGACCTAGGTTTACTATAGAGGAAAACCAATTTAAGATTATTAGTTTTCTGATATTCCATATAGATGGCACTTTTCTCAATATCTAGTCCTTTTTACAAAAAGTTTCCATCCTTTTGGCATATATTAGGTCTAAAAGACCTATTTTACCTCTATGGAGCTCTACTAGTAATGCTTGGTCATTATTGTTTATCCTAGTTCAACTTGGATCAAGATAAATCTCAATTCCATGTATTTTTCACTAGCTCAAGTCCATTCATTTGCTTTGATCAAGTCAAAATACTCCATGACCTTAGTCAAAAATGTCCTAGCTTGGTCCTTTGTTCATTAGCTATAAAAATTTACTTAGATCATTGACCCTTTGACTCAGCTCATTGCATTAGATTTGCTAGGTACAAACAAATGTGAGCCCTCATATCTTTCTTTGAAATGTCAACTTTATCCCTACTAGTACCACTTGGTAATCCCACATTGATCCTTAGGATCCTATCAATATATAGCCTCACATGCTTATTCCATGTGTTAATCTCTTGAGCTCCTTAATTTTTTGACCCATCTCACACCGTTGGATCAAGATGTATGATTGAGCGAGGACCATTAGATATATTGGGACCCATTATTTGAAAACTAATGGCTATTTCAAAATATTAAAATTGATGTCCTCATTCCCATAAAATTAGATTCACATGACCATCATTAATATTTGTGTGACCATTACATTTAATCTCAACATGATTTGTTTTGGTCTTTCTTAAACTTGACATCTGCATAATCCTTAGATATGTTCACAAGCTCATCAAATGATGGGCATGCATACATCAATTTTAAGCTCCAATGGTATTTTTAAAATTAAATGATTATTTTATAGGGCCTAAATTTGATGTTAGCATAATTTTTTCACTCTACAATTCCATATTTAAAAGTTTATAACTTCATCTAAAAAGCTTACGTAGACTTGGAACTTTTAGAGCATGTTCTTGGCATGTAGATCTACAATTATGCATGATCCACTGGTCGTGTAAGGCTTATAAGTGAAGATATTAAAATCATAAGTTGGCTAGTCCATTTGCTCTTGTGCGATGTCCTAATGATGATTTGGTAAAAAATGGCTAAGTATGGAAACTTGGCAAATTATCTCTGAGGAGACAACTTTGAACATGCAAAAGTTTTATCACATTGAGATGCATGGCTTGAAACTTAGTGTATTGAAACTAAGGAATAATATAAACAAACCCATATAATTATTTTATCCTAAGACTAACACATGTGTGAGATATAAAATTATCAAACTACCCACTTGACTCTATTTGAGCTTCTTTGTAAATTGGCTAAGTATGGAAACTTAGTGAAATTTGTTTGAGAGGTCAACTTTGAGTTTTCATGTCTTCTAATACACTTAGTTAGATGACCTAAAACTTGGTGCATATGTTCTTTGGATAAATATGAATAGACCCATATGACTACTTCTTGTTAAATTGTCCACACATATAAATGATGGTGTCAACAAATTGCCTACTTAGAAAATTTGTCACTAGACCAAAAATGTCTAGATGAACACAATGAAAAACGAAATGAATGACATGCACTTCCATACTTATCCCAAATTCTCTTGACATCCTATAGGGTCTATGCAACACTTAAAATTTTCTTTTAGAAATTGGAAAATTACACTTTAAGTGAACTTAAAGTGTTTCAAAAGATTTGTGAGCAAATTGAGATCCTTGAACCACTCATTCCATGCAGAACTTTTGTTCACATACTCATTTATTATCAACCATGTCTATCTAGGCATAATCTTAGCATGTGGGACAAAAATTATCCAACATATTTGGTGACTTGCAGGGAAGAATGCCTCCTATTCTTGAGAACCTAGACCACTTGCCTTGTCTAGTCCATTAGGCATGGAGTCATTAGCCTCTTCAACATATGTGGTCTAAAACTATATACAAGGCTAAACCTTTCCAAAACATCCTCTTGACACAACAAGGAAAAAAGAACAACAACAAAATCAATGGCAAGTGCACTTAGCACTTGTAGGAAGGAAAAAATATAACCTACTAAACAAATGTGCACAAAGACACTTGGATAAAAGCATGAAAACTACTCTAATATGTACAAGGTTATAATTTACCAATACCTTTCACCTAGGTCAAATGGAAAACTTTAAGTGTCATTCAGTTGTGATAAATTAGGATGAAAAATACCTTTCTTTTAAGAGCTCATGATATGTGAGTTGATATTCTTGTGTAATAATCCCTTTGGCATGATCTCAAGTGGATGAAATGGGACAAACATGTCTCCAATATAGACATACTAGTCTATTTTTTCAAGGCTTGCCTCATATTAGACTATAAAAGCATCTACAACCTTCTCATTTGATGGCTCAATTTTGTGCTCTGAATTAAGCATAACATGTGATGGTTCCTCTTTTTCATCCTCCAAATGAGATAAATACCTAATAGGGCATCCTTTTGTTAATATGAATGTTGACCATTCATATTTTACCTAGCTTTTATGTTTTGATGCCCTATTATTATGCTCCTTAGGCATAATTAGATCATAGTTTCCTTGGAGAGGAACATAGCCAACATTTAAGACCTTATACAAGTCCTCCAATATGACCAAATTTATAATAGAAACCTTTGGTGAATCATTAGGATCATGTTAAAAATTCACATTTTGACCACAAGCTTCTTGGACCTAATTACCTGAAGGTACAGGTGTGTCATCCAAGCTTGAATAGAAATATTCAATTTTGTCATAGAAGGCAACCTCCTCTTGTTCATATGAATAGATGCCAATATCAACCTTATCAAGATCCATATTGGTCTTCTCCTTCTGAAGAGAAGGGAGGTTCATCTTTTCAAGCAAGGTCTAACTCATCATGTTTTGGGTGGTCTTTACTGGTATGCTTATCAAACTACATCACTTGAGCACTTGAGATATCTTCTTCATCAACCACATTTAATGTTTCATATTGATCTTCAACTATAAATTAGGGTTGATAAAACCATATAAGCTCCAAAACATTACACTTATCTTTCCCAACTTTATGCTCTGATATGCATTTTTCTTATTTTAATCTATCATGGCTATCTTTATTTGGCACCTCATCTTGAAGTGTACCCACCTCAAACACCTGGTATTGATCCTCTTCTTGATATATGTATAATGGACCTTTATTAATCCATTCAAATTCTAATCTATTTTCATCTTGAGGGTTATCCTCATCAGGGTCTAATTCATTAGTATCAAATCCATACCAAGAAGGTTTGTCTAAACCTAAATTTTCTCCTTTTGGCTGATATGGATTGCCTATCATGATATCTTCATCATAAACATTAGTGTTATCCTCTTTAGGCTCATCTATGACTATAATATCCTTCTCTATCCTTTGTAAAATAGGTTCTCCCTTTATGAGGAAGATGGTGGAAGGGTGAAGAAGTTCACCTTGCTTGCAGTGTAGGAGAGTATCTTTCTAACTAGGGACCTTGAAAGATTTTTTAGTCAGCTCTTGAGGAAAGGAGAGAGAGTCCTAAAACTCTTTTACACCAAGATCATTGAGCTGAGATATTGTTGATTAATTCATTTCCTACATAGATAACCCTTCCTCTACCAAGACTATCTCTTGGACTGCCTCAACTAACACCTCCCTTTCCTTCTTAATGCCTTCCTTGATTGATTTCCATGAGGGGAATATATAAGACATGGTCACCTTCTCCTTTTCCTAAATGGTTATGGGAGAGGGTGGTTTCACAAGAGAGGGTATGAAATAGTTAGGGTCATAGGAGAGTATTCAAGATGGGATATCTTCATGCTCTTGAGTGAGAATGGGCATAGGGTAGGAGAGGGAAAACTGATTGGCTTAAGATTGGCATACTCTTTATCCCATTTCTCAAACACTTCTTCAATGGAAAATACCCACTCTTTCTTCTTTTTCTTCTCAACATATGAGTAGCCAATTTCTTCAATGGATGCCCATACATTCTATAACTCTTACAAGAAGATCTTTATCCCTTCCATGGCATGAATAGGGAATTATTGTCTAAACTTGATCCCTCCTTGATCTTCATGGTTGTTCTTCCTTGGCCCAATATTATCTTTGTGAGTTTTGACAATGATGAAATTATACAATGTTGGCTAGGGGGTTCTTGGAGGGGAGAAGGCACATAAGGTTGGTCTAAATGAACCTATTGCTCTTCATAAGATATTACCATACTATATACATTTTAAAACATTTTTATTATCATTTTTATGTCCTTATTCCTTCAAGATGACCATAGTTCACTTTCAAAAACTAGCCATCTTTCCTTCACTAATTGAAGAACACTCCTTGATTTTTGTAGAGCATGTATATGGATGAATGAAGAAAACTATAAAACCTTACCAATCTCCCTTATCATCTCAATATAAACTATTAATGCTTACTTGAACCCTGATAAGGATGTAACAGGGTAAGCTTGGTCTTGATAAGGGGAAGTAGAGGACTAATTTGAATGCAAAAGAGGTTAACCTTGGTTATATGGAGGGGTAAAAGGAGGATAAAGGCCATGGTAGGGTTGATAGGTTGTTTGAGGGCCACTTGGGAGGAACACATAAACATTATTTGCCTAATAATTGTGATGCTAAGGTAGAGAATAAGCATATTGATCAAAATATGGTTGATTGTATGTACTAGATTATGATTATTAGGCACTTTTTTATGCTGATTAACTAGCTGATAGATGCTTCAAGTTACCATTGATGTTTATGAAATGCCTCTAAAGGCTGATATGTACAATAAAAACATCAAAAATCCTTCCACTACTTTAGACTTTAGTCCCACTAGGTGTTCCATAAATTGGTATGACATTAATTTTCACCCTTAGAAAGGGTTCTTTAAGATCTCTCCCATTAAGTCAAAATATTAGGACAACCCCAGGTTGTGAGTAACCTATGTTGGGGCTAAACCTCCAAAATAGGATGGATTCCTCTTTGATGATTAACTAAACTAATGCTAAAATAATGTTTCATGGGAAAAGGGATCTTATAAATTTAACTAGGCAATGCACCAAACTTAAAAGGGAAACTCCCATAAGCTTGAACCCACACTAGATCAACAGAAGATAATACTAGCTCACACAAGCTCAATATCAAACTACTTACATAATTATTTCATAGAAAAGGTTTAGATTATAACACTAATCTAGACCTACAAGTAGCATTGAAAACTCCCTAAACAAGGTCATAAAAGAGGACATTAGATGAGGATCTCCTTTACACAATACCATCATACACAACTCATCAAAAATAGAATCAAGGAAATAGATACGCAAAGAAAGTCCTTATTAAATCAAGAGGTAGTTATTAAAAATTCTTGATAGGGTCAAGCCTAATTAAGAGGAGCATAATTTATAGTATCTTAAAGAGTATGCCTATATCCAAGAAAGATAAAAAGTCTAAAATATGATAACCCCTACAAAGGAGAAGAGAATGGGATAATATAGGAGAAGGGGATAAGAGAGAAGAGGGAACATGTTTTGATAACAATTAATGATTTGTTTTTGTCTTTAATGAATTCCCCACCATGCTTTAGTCCAATCATGATGTAATCCATTATGGGCAAGATACCCTACCTTTTTCCCAATAGCCTCCTAGAAATAACTAGAAGATAAGAGTTTTGCTAGAAAAGGTGATTCATGATCCTATCTATGAAAGGGACCTTTAGGCACATTGAGAATCTATTAAATGATTATGGTATTATTCTAACCATTAGATATCTATCTTTGATCTTCTATGCATCTTTATACTTGAATTTTTCATAAGGATAAAACCCTCACATCTATAAGCTTGACTGAGCTTTGGTTATGTTTGCTCTGGGAAGCTATCTGTCAAAAGCATAGCTCAAGATGTTCCTTCATTGATTACATATAGCTACCCCTTGCTTTTAGAATTAGACTAGGTTTAGTATAAAGGAAAACTAATCTAATATTATTGGTTTTCATATAGTCCATATAGATGGAACTTTTCTCAAATCTTGGTCCCTTTTATAACAAGTTGCCACCCTTTGTCCTATATTAGGTCTAAAAGACCTATTTTACCTCTATAGAGATCTACTGGCAATGCTTGGTCCTGATTGTTTATCCTAGTTTAACTCAGATCAAGCTCAAACTTGGTTCCATGTATTGTCCACTAGATCAAGTCCATTCATTTGCTTTACCTGAGTCAAACTACTCCATTAAGCTTAGTAAAAAATGTCCCATCTTGATCTTTTATTCATTGGCTATCAAAATCAACTCAGATCATTAACTCTTTGACTTAACTTGCTCTATTGGATTTACTAGGTATGAATAAACATGAGCCCTCAAAATTATACTTGAAATGTCAACTCTATCCCCACTGGTGCCACTTAACAATCATTTATTGATCCTCAAGATCATGTTAGTCTACAACCTCATGTACTTATGCCATGTGTCAATCTCTTGAGCTCCTTAACTTTTTGACCCATCTCATACCATTGGATCAAGATGTACAATCAAGTGAGGGGAATTAGATCTATTGGGACCCACTATTTGAAAACTAATGACTATTTCATGATCTTGAAATTGACATCTTCACTCTTGTTAAATGATGTTTTCATGACCGCCATTAATGTTTGCATGATTATCAAATTTAAGATAAATAGGATTTATTTTTATTGAGATTAAACTTGACATCTACATGACCATCAAATACATTCACAAGTCCATCAAATGACAAACATGTGGATGTTAATTTTAAGCCCTAGTGGTTTTTTTAAAAATTTAATAGTTATTTTTTAGGTCTTAAATTTAATGTTAGCATGCATATTTCACTATACAAGTCTATCTTTAGAAGCTTATAACTTGAGCTAGAAAACTCATGTAGACTTAGAACTTTCAGAACAGTTACTAGAATGTAGATATATAATTGCACATGATCTACTAGTTGTGTGAGGCTTATGAGTGAAGATATTAAAATCATAAGTTGGCTGGTCCATTTGCTCCCATGTGACATCCTAGTGATGGTTTGGTAAAAAATGGCTCAGTATGGAAACTTAGTGAATTTTTTTTAGCCAAATTTGAACATGCATAAATTTTTTTGTGCTTAGATGCATGGCTTGAAAGTTAGCATGCTACAACTAGGGACTAATATAAACAAGCCTAATTAACCATTTTCTCTTGAGACTTCTAAATATGAGAGATATAACATTATAAAACTTCCCACTTGACTCTATTTGAGCTTCTTTGAAAATTGGCCAAGAATGGAAACTTAGTAAATTTTTTTTGAGAGGCCAAATTTTAGTATTCATATCTTTTACTACGCTTAGTTAGATGACCTAAAACTTGGCACATATGTTCTTGAGACAAATATGAACAAACCCATATGACCAATTCTTCTTGACTAATCCACACATGACAATGATGGCATCAACAAACTACCTACTTAGAAAATATATCACTAGACCCTAAATGTCTAGATGAACACAATGAAGAATAAGATGAATGATTTGCACTTCCATACTCATCCCAAGCACTCTTTACATCTCATAGGGTCTTTGCAACACTTTAGATCTATCCTTCAGAAATTAGAAAATTATATTTTAAGTGAACTTAATGTGTTTCAAAATATTTTTGAGTAAACCAAGATCCTTGGACCACTCATTCTATACATAATTTTTGTTCACCTACTCATTTATTAGGAACCAAGTCTATCTGGGCATAATCTTGGTATGCATGCCAAAAATTGGCCAACAGATCCTATCTAGGTAATGTTAACCAAATTTGACCCCAAGTCAAATTTGGGCCAACCCCTACTATTTTAATTTTTTTAGAATATTCCCATAGGTCTTATTGGGTGTCATGTTAGTCCATTGTCTTACTAATCCCCTCTTTAGTCTTTGTTGAAGTCCACCCCATATGCACTAGGCTAGTAAACTTGAGTTAAAGGTTGGTCAACCCTAGTCAAAGGTAATAAAAGAGTCAAGTTATGTTTAAAATGTTCTAATATGTATTTTAACATTTTTTAAGGGTTTTACAAGTCATTAAATTATCTTTCACCTTGTTTATATGCAAGACGAGGCCATTTAGTCATATTTTGACCCTTTTGATGACTTGTACAGATTTCCATGTAATAAAATTGGACACAAAGATGAGTTTAAACATGGATCATGTCATGTTCATGTCAAGGACTATTATTTTCTAGGCAAGAAGTATTTATCTTTAGTGGATGGTAGTTTTCCCTAAAAAATAGGAGCTTTTGGGCACTTGTACAAACTCCCCAAGTCCACCATTAGCCAAAAACGTGGGAATAGAAAATATTCACCTTTTCACACTCATTTTCATGTTTTTACTTCAAGGATAATGCAAAAAATCCCTTTTAAAACTCATTTTCTCATTTTCTCCTCTTGGCATACAAAGAAGGCTCAACTTCAAGTCCTCACTATAAGCTGTATAGTTAGAGTTGGAGGAAATTATTTTGGGGTTGGATAGGGATCTAAGTATATCCCAAATCTATTATAATAAGTTGAAATTTGGTAAATCCTCCATTATGAACAATTGTTAACACCTCAGGTAGCTTTTTGAAAGTTTACATTGAAGAGGGGGTCTCTTTTTGAATCTATTTCAATTTATCTTAATTTATATTGATGTATTTGGTTGTTTTAGGAGTTTACCAATACTCTAAAAAACATTACCATGGTCATTTTAGCTTTGGAGAGTTCAAGTGTCCAAGAAAAGCCCTTTTAGGCTTGTTCATGCATGCAAAATGTCATAGTCTACACCAACAGTCATCTTGGTTACTTTGAAAATAACTCTCCACTTTGAAAAAAAGTGATTTTATGTTGTTTTTATTATGCTCCTAAAGTTTAGGTTATATTCAAGTGTTAACAATCTCTTTTGTAGTGTTTGGAGAGTCTTACCCTTATAAAATCTTGCTTCTTCATCTTCTTACCTATGTGCAATAGTCAAAACTCCATCTATAAGAACATGATAATATCATCAATATGATTTTGAAGGTTTAACATGGTCCTTAACCTTTTGGGACTACTAATTTGCATTGAAGTGTTGGTAAAAGGCACATATATGCTACAAACTAGCAAATTTGGAGAAATGTCTTAGTTATGCTTGTGAAAGGAGAATTTCATCTACAAATGATACCATAAATAGCTCTTTTGGAGGTGTTATAATGGGATGATCAATAAATTTTGTGGTTCCTTGCCATAGATAATTCCTATAAAAACATATTGATGATCCTAGTTGACAAGAAAGGTGGCAAAACATCAAATTGGAAGTTGGATTGTGTTTTAGCCCTTCTTACTCTAAAATGATCAAATAGAGGCCTGAGGGGTTTTTGTAGGCCTCTCAAATTTCACCTATAAGATTATTTTAGTCCTAAAATTGGGTGGAGATATATTACCTATAAAAAATAAGGATCTCCAAAGTTTGAAGACAAAATTCTAAGTGGAAGGTAGGTTTTAAGCTCCCTTAAAATGGTTAAAATGTACTAAAAGTAAGCAATGCTATCTATAGGATTCCAAGAGAAATTTGTTGTTTAAACTATGCGTGAAACTGATAAGACTTGTAAAATTTGAAAAAAAAATCTCAAGGGTCATACCAATCAGTTCTGAGCAATTGGATTAATGACCAAAGGGGTGGCATTTAAAATGACCTTTGGAGGTCATACCCTGTCCATATAATAGGGGAGAGAGGGTACAATGAGGGTAGAGGTTGAAAATTGGTTAGGTTTTCATTTGATTTAAATGGTTATAAGAGATAATAAAGTTTATTAGAATTATTAGGAACTAAAGGAAGAAGTATAAGGACCTAAATCTTTCCTATATTCCCCAAGTTACCCTAAAACCCCACCTACAAGCTTAATTAATACCACCTACAGGCCACAAATTAAGAATAAGGAACTTGGGGCCAATTAAACAAGTTAATACTTCTTTAAAGGATATATCAAAGCAAAGTGGGGTTATATAAACTCACCTATAGGATAGGAGCTTGCTTCATTTTCTTATCAACTACTCACAGTCCATAATCACCTACAAGCAAGGTCTTGGGATTGTCTTAATCCGAGTGGATAGTGAGGCAAAAGATTGAGGTTTTGACCTTGATTTGAGTTTTAAAGGTGAGTGAAAGATACAAGGTATTTTTTTATTCTAAGACATTCATGGAGAGATATGGCATCATCAAAAAAATTTCAAACACTCCTAATCATCTACAAGCTTGGGAAGGAACATAGTTAAACAGGGTATGGGCAGTGAGTGAGAAGTGGGGTTCCATTTGTGACAAAAAGATAATATATGGATGGATATTGGAATAAAAAATGTAAAATGACCTCAAGGAACCTTTTTTATAATTTCCAAGTTCATATATGGCCATCAACACCTACAACAAGTGTGGACCAAAAAGGTTGTCTCAGTCAAATAACAACTAAAGCTAATCTTGTATTTGCAGGAGTATAGAGAAGTTTGGAGGAATAAAAATAATGGAAGGATTATCAAGAGGTATTATATATGATGATGATACTTATATGAACCTTTTTTAATGAGTATATGACAAAGAAAGACCTTCCAAAAAAGCAAAATTTAGTCAACATTCAACACCCCTACACATTATCCATCTTAAAAAGTTTAGTCTTGAAATTGGGCAAGTCAAGGACATTTTGCTTGGAATGTGAAGATAAAATTTTGTATGAATCAATATTGGGCCCATGATACACTATAAAATTATTTTATTTTATTATCTAGCCAAGAAAACCCTCTCTATTTTGTCTCAGAGTAGGGTCTTTTTTGCCTTGCACAAGGGGACACTATTGAGGAAAAGAGGTCAAATCATGAACCAGAGGCAAATAAAAGACCAAGTAATGATTATATAATATTTATTACATCCATGGAAACCTAAAATTTTTTTCTAGAATATTTCGGGACAAACATGACATCCTATACAAGGAGGGTTGTAATCAAACCCCATGGGCAGATTCAAGAGCAAGAGGCAAAACAGAGTGTCATCTTTAGTTATATTTTTTTGAAAGTCTTATAATGATTTTTAAATGTTTTTAAAATAGTATTTGAGGTTTATAAGGTATCAGAGGAAATAAATAATCAAGAAATTGTTGTTTTTGAACACAAGGTTGTAAGTAGACTCCTTGCATAAGGTTTAGGCCTAATCTTAAGAAGGAGCCATTCATGTTTATAGCTCTCAATGAGATATAATATCAATTTTTGCATGTTATTGGAGAATAGACAGAGGTAATACAACTATTAGTTGTTAAAGGAACTCATCAAGAAGAAATTTGGTTTGGGAATGGACCAAACCCCTTACAAAATGCAATAAATGGAGCTCCAAGGTCAACTTCCATCACTCACAAATTTCATGAAGTAATACATGGGACCTTGATCCATTTATTAGAGTTAGGTAATGTCCATAAGGATACTTTAGTGTAATTTTTAAGGAGGTTCAATGTGAAATGGCTATGAATAAAGGTTAAGAGTCCAAACCTCTTAAAACCCTCATTAAACCCTTGTTGGAACTTGATTGGAGAGGTAGAGCATTTTGAGCATCCAAATGAAAATGGATGGACATGAAACGACCTATATATGATATAGGAATCTTAGAGGATTTCACACATATGTTTTTATTGTATGTAATTAAATGGAGCAGAGGAAAAGAGGGCTTGTTTTCTCTGTTTTGAGTGGTGTGTAAGCTAGAGAAAGAATTAGGAGATGAGACCAAATTTTGGAGAAATATTTAATATTTATATAACTAAAACAAATTAATATAATTTCATTAAACACAATCTATGTTCCATAAATATGCCTTCACTTTCAGCCAGTCTAGTTAGCCAAACTAGTGAACATTTGGAAAAGTCGTGAAAAGCAATTAGGAAAGCATTTTAAATAATTTTGATTGAAAATGATGATTTGGTAGTATTTTAAATGTGTCATTACCTCTTTTACATAGATAATTTTTTAGGTTTTATGAGTTTTGAATGCCAAGTGGAGAAGGTACATGGAAAAGAGGCTTTTTGAAATTTGTTGAGATGATTGTGCATGTCCAAAACAATAGGAATGATCAAAGACCATAAAAATTCATGGATGATGTTTATTGTAACCCCTAATATCATATAAAACCATAAAAATTCATGTTTTACATATAAAAGAGGAGTTTTGGAAGGCAACTCAAGTCGGCAGTTTCTTATGCAAAACTAGCAATTTTGTTCCACTTTCACCTTCTTTGTGATATATTTTGAAAAGTGTACCTATTGACCTAGTATATCTCACCACACCTCTTATTCACATGAAATTTTAAATAATTTTCACTTGGTGACACATGTAATTATGTCTTTTCAACTTCTTCTTCTCTCTCTCCTTCCAAGTTCTATAAATTAGGCCTTTTTGGTCATTATTTGGGATTCCAATTTTTGGTATGGCGAATCCCGACCTAAATTGTACCTTTATTTTAAATTAATATAATGATAAGTAAGCTATTTATACTCTAATTATATATTAACTATGTGTTTAAAGTGATCCATCTTGAAGGACAACTATAGATTAAGTTCATCTTGTTTTCATGCAATCCTTGAATGTGTGGTTGTAAATGAATTCTCTCCTAATAGGTTACATGAAGTGTATGCTGCTAAAATATACCATTGAAGTGTGTATGAGTTTTTTAGTGTCATATATAACCTTCATTTCACTTGTATTCATTTGTTGAATAGTTATTTGACTTCATGAGAAAACACTAATGCCAAGGAGCTCCATTGATGGTGCGAGTCTAGTTTAAGTGTCTTAGTCCATTATGAAAATCTTAATTGTATTAATGGAAGAAGATATTGGTGTATCAAATCTTATTTTAGGTTTTATTTATGTATTTTATCTCCCTTTTAACCCATAATAGGCCATTATAGTACCATGAGCACAATCAAGTAATATCTAGGGAGCTAGCCCTTTCAATCCTAGAGACTCATCTCTCTTATAAGTTCACCCATAACTTGAGAGATGAGACACTGTTGCATCAAATTGTAGGAGATTCATATAATTTCCTAAGGTGAATTTTTTTATGACAATAGGTACTTTTGTGATCTCTAAAAGAGTGCACTTCCCTTTGAATGAGCTCTGGTCACATCTCCTAGGGTTTGGAATAGTTCAATGAGTCTTACTTCCACTTTGCCAATGATTCCAACTAGGAACAAAATCCTAGCTTGGGACTTCAATGTCCTAAATTTTTCCTTGAGATCCTCAATGATTTTATCCATTGGCCTGTTAATTTGACCTATCATAGAGATTGGGTCCTCTACAATATTTTCATCTCCCATTTAGATTCTCTTCTTGGTAAGGGAGAAGAGGTTATGCTATGTTATTGTTGATAATTTTCCCTCCTAGGCCAGATTTCAATCCTTATAATCCAAAATTTTCTCATAGGTCCCTCCAAGAGTACATGAGGCTTCCTAAATATTATCATGATCTCCAAGTGGTCTTTAAATCCTTTTATCATTATTTAGAGTTTCACTATATGTACTATGTGTTGATTGAAGAGATCCTGATATGATAACATGTTTTCAATATTAGGATGATGTGTTAATTTGTTATGAGTTTTCCATGGTTGAGTGGAAGGGTTTCAAGTACCTTTTAAAGCCTAGAGAATGGTCTAAACCATTTTTGACAAAGTTAAGGAACTTTAACAAAACTTAAGGTATTTGGAGGTATTAAAGTTTCTTGTTCTCATTGTATTTCTACTTTCCTTATCTACTTATTGTGGGAGAGGATTTGTTAACAAGATATGAAAGGTGTATTAAGTCATGTTTGGGTCTTAACATGAGCTTTAATTATGTATCCAAGGTTTACCTCTATGATCTATTTAGTCAAGATTGTTTCAAGCTTTAGTCATCAAGTACCCTTCAAACATGGTCATATAAGTTAACCTTTTAGTTGGAAAACCTTTCAAAAAAGTGTCACATTAAAATTAAGAGTCTTGAAGGGTCTCATAATCATTCCAATTCATGGTAAGGTGGTTTTATATGTAAAAATAAGTCTCTTTAGGGGTCAAATATCATTTATTCACCATGAAAGGCCCCACAAACTTGAAAATGGAATTTCAACTTACCTCCCTTTGTACCACCTAGTTTGAAAGCATTTTTTGACTCCTCATTTCCCTCCTCTTGCCCACCAATGGCCTTTAAAGATCTTAATCACGAAAAAATGTAGAAAAGGGGGGGTTTGTAGGTGTTTTTAGACATGTACAGACTTGTATGTACTTGTAAAAATTAGATGAGATCATATATCTCAAGGGAATCTCATTACATGCATTAGAGAAGAAAATCCATGAGTTTTAGAGTCAAACATTGTAAAAATTGATCCCTTCTCTCCATCATTCTCCTTGCTAGCTTTGGATAACCAGTTACGTTTATGTTGAGTCTATACAAGAGAGAAAAGTGGTGATTTAAGATTTTGGGTAGAGAAAATGGGTTTCATGACCTTCCAATCCTTATAATTGGTTTCCATATTCATGGCCCATGATTTATGGACAAACATTAAGAAGTTAGGTATTCAAAGTTGTCTTTTACATCTACATAGGGTCAATATTTGAATGGATTCACTACATTTCTAAATTGGTTAATGAAAATGGTGGTTATAATGTATTATATAAGTATTCAAGGTCTTACCACTTCACCCCTCACCATTAGTTCACATGTGTGATCTCAATAAAGCAAGGAATATCCATTCTAGAGTAGTTGCATGTTGTAAGTAGTGGTTTATTGATAATAAAGAGCCTTCAATGTATGAATCTAGAAGTGAATAGTGGTTTGATGTTGGATGATGGATTTATTAGAACCATTTAGGTCTTATCTTCCTCCCAAGCATAATGGAATCATCAATGAACATTCAACTCTTTCAAGGCCATGTCTTCAAGTGTGACTACCTCTATAGTTTGATCTCTATTAGAATTTTGAGTAGTGTCTCATTATTGATAGTGGAGGTGTTTCCACTATTAAATATCACTAAGGATATGATCTAACATACCTCATTCTTCATATATAAATCATAACCTATGAGTGGACTTCATGTGTTGCACTCTCTCATAGCCCATGCTTAGTCCTAGAGAGATATTTTTCTCTTTTGATCCCCCTTAAGCCTATTTAGAAAAGTAGAGGATCTCTGACTATGAAATTGGACACTAGAGATATTGAGGTAATTTGAGGAGTCATATGGATATATAAAGAATCTTGGGAAATAAAGGATCAAATTCAAGAGATCAGGTCATCCCAAGAAGACAAAATCAATCAAGGTTTTAATACACATAAGACTATAGTTATAGAGTTGAATAAACATTAATGGTGTGATGAGATTAATAAGGTTTGAAGGGTTATAAGGAATAATGAAGGGCCATCAACATGATGATGGCATTCAAAGAAACTATATCCTAAAAACTAATCATGGAGATCAAGGTGACTAAGTTGAGAGTTATTGGAAAAGTTTCAAAGGTTTGTGAGTATGATAAACCTAGTTTAATGTGATTATAATTATAAATTTAGCCTCAAGATATTAGTAGAGGAATAAAAAGACCCAGAGTTTCCATATACATGCTAATAATGATGAAGTAAAGTGGCTAAGTGGAAGATGGTCTAGATAGGAGATTCATAATGTATGTATAAACATGGAGGTCATTTACATCATTTTATACTATTAAAATAAACCTTATTTTGTTAAAAAAGGAATTAAGTCCATACTGACAGTCTAGGCATATCTAAGAGCACCTATAGGTAGGTCTTTGGCAAAGAGAAGATTATACGGAACCATACATGGAAGTGAAGTGTAAGAGTGAAAAAAATGTCTCTTGAATTTTTTTATAAGGGTTATTAGTCTCTCTTAAGTGCTCAGGTTATCTAAAGCAAACAAGAGCCTTGATAGGCTAATTAGGCCTTGTAGGCATAAATAGGTATGTGCAAGCTTGTAATTAGTGAAATGAGAAAGGATACACTTTGCCTTGAAATAGGGACTCTAATGATAAAGTAGGATGTGATAATCCATAACATGTGTTGTCATGATGATAATATCCTCAAGTTGAGGAAGGTAGAAACTAAACCAAGCCATTAGGGCTATATAGGTCAAATTGCTTTCAAACCCTCAAAGTGTGAAAACTAGGTTACAAGACCATTAGAAGAGTGAGGTCAGTTGGATGATCACTTGAATACATTGGTTATGATAAAATAACAAGGATATCATTAATAGTTCATATCAAGCACCAAGATAACATATTCAAGCTAACACACTCTCTCATTACACATAGATTCTTCCATGCCTGAGAGGCAGTGTTAAGAAGCTCAAAACTCCTTGGAGGAGTTATAGGGGAGAATATGGGTATTGGAGTTGTTATAAAGGGTATCCTACCCAAAATAATATCCTTGATTCATAGTTTTATCCCTACACATGTATGAACAATATTTAATATTTAAGACCACCTCAAAAGCCCTATTATGCACTATGAAGACCCTGAGGAACTACTTTCTCACACTCATAACATCAATAAGGATTTCATGGGATATAAATTAGTTTTTAAAAGGTGGAAAGTGTTGTAAAATTAATATTCCTAAAATTTTTTCTCTCATAAAAACTCCTAACTCTATGAATCATCATTAAGACCTACAACCACCTCAGAAACACTATTTACACTATTTTGGAGGTCAAAGAGGACATAGTTTTGCTTGGTACTTGTAGGAGTCTTTTCATGGGAATTAGTGGAATTTATAGATGATATATGGGGTTTTTTACTAAGTGATCTTGGAATTTATTTCTGGGTCATGCCTCCTAACTCTATGAATAATTGTTAAGACCAATGGATCCTCTAAACCCTTCTTAAAACTGTCATAATGACCTAATGGAGAAAATATGTTTCTTAACACCCTCAAATTAAATTTTTTGACCTTGGAATAGTTTTTATGGTCTTCTTAGGTCTCATGGTCACATAAATTAGCCACTAGTTTACATGTGAAGAGTGTATGGTGTATGGATAAAGCCTAGAGAGGATTGCTACATGCCTAGAGAGTGCACTTTTGAAGGCTTTTCATGGAATTAGACTATGTGACACATAAAGGAGTGTATTAGAGCCATTTTTGGCCTTAGTTAGATGTTTTAAGATTCCCATAAATTTTTCATGAGAGGTATCAAGGCATACTTACAATATTCAAACTATTTACAAAAGAGTATGAGGTAGAATTGAGGAGTCTCAAGATGTCTATTAGGCTAATGACAGATGGATAAGATGTTGTAGGACTCAAGGATGATTAATAAACCTAAAAAATTAGATAAAATTAGCTTAATGTGAATTTTATTATGGATTAAATCCACATTTTAGAGTTTTGGAGAAGTCAACTTTTGGTCTCAGATAGGTTTAGCATTGTTCATCCCAGTGCTTTGACCTTCTATTTTATTGAGGCCCTTTTTTGGTGTTTTTGGCTAAGTATCAACTTCCTTCCACTTCTACCACATGGAAATCTAATGATTATTTGGCATTAAAAATTTATTGGTTCACCCAAGAGTAGTTCCAACTCTCCATATGGTGACCTAATTCTCATTCAAGGCTAGTTCCTTTTAGTCAAAACTTAAAGTAGTGTGATTAGCTAACAAAGTAATGGGTAGGGCCCACTAAAAAATTACAGATGGAAACATAAAATTTTCACATGGTGCCTTCATTCTCATTTTTTCAAAAAAGTACTCAACTTCCTTAGGATAAGTGCTAGCTTGACATGTGGCATCATGGTGCTTATCCAAGGTAAGTTTTTTTAATCAAAAATTCAAGTAGTGCTATTGACTAGAGAAGAAGGAAAAGGGACCCACCATATAGTTTTAATAAAGAAGAGATAAACCTTCCATGTGACATCATGGTGCTTGTCTAAGGAAATGTTTTTTCATTAGATATGGAAGTTGCACCATTGGTCAAAGAAAGTGGGCCCTTATTTCCAAAAATATTTTAGGAATAGTTCTAGAGATAGACATGTGTCCCCATCATGCTTATCCTAAGAATCATAGGAATCATAAATCATTGTAGTTATATCATATCTAAGATTTTGAAGAACAACTACACTCTAAGCTAGAGTTCCTCATTCAATTACAATTGCCCCCATCATGAGTGTGAGTGCTAGGATTTCTAGGTATCATTTCCATACAAGGTCATTATGCCTATTTAAGTAGATATCATCCATTTTGGAAGGATTTGGTTGATGAATAATTATTTTTTTATATTATCAAAGAGCAACCATTTGTAATAGTCTATTTTTAGAATAGGATTAGTAAGAAGTTTTATTTTTCATTCTAAGACCTTAGTAGGTGCCCCTCACGGGAAAGGATTATACTATATACTATACCATTGAACTTTTATATGGTGTTTTTCTACCCAACATGAAGAATATGTGATGTTATGTGTCAAATTGAGTAAATATTTATTGTTGTTTGTTATTTCTATTTCCTTGCTTCTATAGTATTGATTCTTGTTTAAGTTATAGGCTTTAATTCATGCATGTATTCCTTTAATAGTCTATAATGTTGAAAGATTCAAGCTATTTTATGCAATTATAGGTTAATACTTCAAATATCTTAGCATATCACCTTAGTTTATTTTAGTTTTATTTTGCATTTCCTTCTTATCCCTTTTCACCCCAATTAGTATGAACAGCTAGATTCTAAAATCTTGGAGGTCACTTTACAGACTGTAATTTGGTCCCACATCTGTAAATCTTCCCATAAGAAGTTGTTAGCCAAGAGTGAGAGTTTTAGGCATCAACAATTTTTTTTATGGCATGCTTAATGGGACTAGACTACTAGTCTAACTAACTAGAATTCATAGTTTATGAGCCATAGACCTGTTATAGGGCCATAATTAGTGAAGAATCCATGTTTATTAACACCACCTCTAGCCGATCCAACTTGACAAAAGACCATGGGATCTAGAATTACTCAACAACATCAATAAATGGCTATCTAAAGACTACCAAGGAACTTCATAGCATGGAATAGCGGTATCCTACTTATCCCTCTAGTACCTTTAACTACATGGTACCTTATCCATATAAATGCCTTGATGGTGCTCCCTAAATTATTAGGGGAGGATTTTAAAAATGCATCAAAACATCTCCATGATGTTTTGAATGTGTGTACTATGCACTATGTCACATAAAAAATATGGTCTTAAGGATACTAGCCATTTCTTTCAAAGGGAGAGCTCTTGATTGGTATCGATCCTTATTTCCCAATTCCATAGCCACTTGGGATGACTTAGACAACTAGTTCTTTGATATATTCAATGATAAGGTAGATAAGTCATATCTTCTACAATAATTGATCACTATAAAAAGGGCCTTGCAAGAGGTTATTATATATCTCAACACTAGTTTCAAAAATAACTAGAAAAGGATCCTAATAACAACTCAACCACCCATAGGAATGGACATTATCTTCTACCTCAAGGCCTTCAACATCAACATAGCCATTATGATTCAGTCCCTCATAGGACAAACATTCTTGAATGCTTATAATTAGGGTAGAAATAAATTGATAAACACTAGGAAACTTCCCATACAACCATTGATGCTGATGTTCCTAGAAATATTGATGCTACCACAAAAATAATCCTTGATTGCCTTGCAAGCACCACCCTCCATGTATGTCTATCTCCCTACTTAGGTGAATACATCCTCTTCATCCTCTATATTAGTAGAGATGAATGACATGAAGATCATACTAAGGAATTTATCTAATGAGATAATAAATCTTAAAAGGTAGTAGGCCATGCCCCTAAAACTTCCTTTCTAGAATTAATAAGAAAAAGAGTGCCTTATTAGAATAACCTATACCAAGAGAGGCAAAGGCCAAACCATCAGGCACCAAACCATTAGGTGCCAAATCATCAAGTGATGAACCATTAGATATGATCCATAAGTCAAATTATCCTGGTTCTTGATCCTTTGCATATAGTCTCACCAAGCACAAGTAGGGAGTTAGTTTCTAGCCTAAACAACTTGGTAGATGAATCAAATTCATGGTGCTTTCTATGTAATGATGCACATGCACCTAAGAATTTATTTAGAGGCAATCTATAGTAAAAGGTATCCAAATAATGAAGCTAGGGGAATAATCTTAATTTATCCCCTATGAATATCAATCCTCAGATGTTGAAAACCTTATCTTGATGGCATAAATATAGGGAATGTCTCTAAAGGAAGAAGAAGGGATAACCCCATAACAATCACTTTTATCTTGGGTAGAAGGTGAAGATGCAATCTATGTGAGTGAGGTACCCATATAGAGATCCCCATAAGTCTAATCAGACTATTATACTCTTTTTAAGAAGAGATTGGTTGAGATCCCAAAATACTTCATAAGGTCCAAAGTTACTTTTGAGAACTAGAGACCCTAACCATCACCTCTGACATATCAAAAGTAGAGTGAAATAGCATAGAACAAGCCCAAGGACCCTGAGGTCTGACCACAAGGGTTGTATAATGTAGTGGAGCAACTAAAGAAGGCTCTAACTAATGTCTCTCTTTGGGATGTTCTATCTATCCAAGATAAAAAATCTTTGTTATAGAAAGCATCATAAGAATAAATGAAGCTTGCACAAGATATCCTATTTATGGAACCAATGCAAGACAAAGGAAAGGAAGCTAACATGAGTTCACTACCTCACATGCCATCTATGTTCATAAACTTTAAGTTAGGGGTAAGTAAGATAAATCCAGCCCCATTTTACTTAACACTCATTATGGGAAAGAAGCCGTTGCACAACTCCATGATTGATTCTAGTACCATTACTATAGTGATGCCCAATCAGATTATAGATGCACTACAACTACAATATGAACCTTTAAATAAAAAGGTTATGAAATTGGATGGGAAGATAGTTCAAACCATAGGTAATATTAGGGATCTTCCCTTAATTTTTTAATCTTGTCCTAATATCATAGTTACTTGAGAGGTTATGGTGATATATATCCCTCTAATATTTGGGTTATGTTTGTCAAGAGATTTCACCACTAAGATAGGTAGATACCTATCATTAGATTGGTCCCACTTGATCCTCAAGATTAAATATATATATAAATTTAAAGTATTATTTGAGCCACTACACTTAGAGCACATAGCAAATGAGGCTATGTTAAATTTCAATTAAACACACACTTATTTCTCTAAGATAGAGATGTATCCTTTAGAAATGCTTGAATAAGAAAGAGTGGAAAATAATGTAGGTCCAGAGGAAGAGGTCCTTGTCAGTTAATTCATCAAGAGGGATCCATTTTAAAAATTTGATGCCATTAGCCTCAAAACATATGTGATCAATGATGAAGACTAGGTCATCCTTGAGGTAAGGAAAAATATGTAAGATCAATGCAAAAAACCTAAAAGTGAGTCCAAATTTTGGACCCTACATTTTAATGGTGAAAAATGCAAAACTAGCTCCAGGGCCAACATCCAATTGATGTCCCCATCTAGGAAAGAGACTCTTTGAACCTTTTACTTCCAATTTGTCTATAAAAATAATTAAATTTAATATAAAGCACTAGTCTATGGCCTCAATCTTGTTGAGTGTATGGGCATAAAGAAACTAAAACTGTTTGAGGATTCTAAATTAATGGTAATATAGGTGAGAGGGGTCTCATCTCTCAATAATGTCTGAATGAGGTCCTACCACAACTAGATATGGTACTTTGTTAAAGCATTCAAATATTTTAACATTCATATTATCCCTAGGGCCAAGAATGTGGAGGCAAACAAGATAATGACAATCAATTCCTAGTTTGATCTAGTGACATATTTGTTCACCAATGAGTAAGTAGTGTGGGTGATCATCAGACTCACCATTCTAGAAAATGACCAAAATTAGAAAGTGTTAAAGAGTGATTCTTATATTTCCATGTTTCTCTAAGAATCATGCAAATTTATAGAGTATTTGTAACCAAATATTGAAGAGGTCTATGGGGATCATATTGTAAGTTGAAGATCAACAAACTACCAAAGGAGCTCATCACCCTAGAGAATCTATTTGGCTTTGATGATGCTTGTAACTTTAGATGGAATTTTATCATAGATTAAGGTGACTACTCTAAAATTGATGTTAGAGATGGAAGATAGATGAAATTTGGAAAGGAAGTTCCCTAAGGAGATAAGGAGTGATTAATTTCTTTCTATAACAAGTATAAAGGGGTCATGGCATGGACCTATGATGATTTGTAACCAATCATGCAAATTTATAGAGTATTTGTAACCAAATATTAAAGAGGTCTATGGGGATCATATTGTATAGTTGAAGATCAACAAACTACCAAAGGAGCTCATCACCCTAGAGAATGTATCTGACTTTGATGATGCTTGTAACTTTAGATGGAATTTTATCATAGATTAAGGTGACTACTCTAAAATTGATGTTAGAGATGGAATATAGATGAAATTTCGAAAGGAAGTTCCCTAAGGAGATAAGGAGTGATTAATTTCTTTCTATAACAAGTATAAAGGGGTCATGGCATGGACCTATGATCATTTGAAAGGATATGACCATGAGGTCATACAACACACCATAAACCTGGTGGAATGAGCCAAAACTATCTAAAAAAAGGCTGATAAATCCAAACATTGAGTCTCTTATGGCTCAAGAGTTGTAGAAATTGATCGACTCAAGAATTATATACCCAATCAAGCATTTAACTTAGGTATCTAACCTAGTTCTAGTGAGGAATAAGAATAGAGATAATAGGTTATGTGTGAACTTTTGGGACTTAAATAAGGTGCCCCTAAAGGACCACTACCCCATCCCTTTAAAGGAGTAGATCCTCTAGATAGTAGTGGGTGTGGAAATGTTCTCTTTGTTGGATGGATTCTCAAGATATAACTAGGTGTGGGTCAATGAAGTAGAACATCATAATACCACTTTGACCATAAGGTGGGGGAAATTCATGTATGTGAAGATGCCTTTTGGCCTCTCTAATGTAGGGCTTACCTTATAATGAGCCATGGACATAACCTTTAAAGGCTTAATCAACATGATCATCCTTATCTACTTGGATGATCTCATTGTATTCTCCAAGAAGAAATAAGACCACTTTGATTATTTGGAGAAGGTTTTCCAAAAATATCAAGAGTTTGGGGTATACCTCAATCCCAAAAAATGTGTTTTCAGAGTCTCAAAATGCAAGTTGCTTGGATACATGGTGTACAAAGAAGGAATTACCATTTATCTAAAAGAGTAAATGCTATCAAGGACCTAGCCTTATTAGTAAATAAGAAAGGGGTCCAATCTTTGTTAGGAAATATTAACTTCATCAATAGGTTCATCTCTAGCTTCATACGATTTGTGAGGTTAATCACACTAATTTTTAATAAGGACAAGGCCCTCATATAGACCATAGAGGGGAGAGTGGCATCAAACAAAATTAAGGAAGTGATATATATCACCCCTGTACTAGTCAACCTTGACTTATCCAAAGACTTCATCATGTATGTCTATGGGAATGAAAATAGCCAGGTAGTTATGTTAACTCAAAAGGAAGAAGGAAATATAGAACACACCATTGATTTCTACTTAATAATCTAATATGGGTATGAGGTTAAGTATAATTTCATTGAGAAATAGGCTTTTTCCACTGTTGAGGGCCTCAAAAAAATTAGGCACCTTGTGGTGGGAAGTAAAATTATAGTGTATGTGGCACATTCTAACATTAGGGAATATATAATGGAAGGAGAAATCATAAAAAAAAGGGTTAGGATAACTAAAGTTATCCAAGGAGGAGGGCTATGTGAATACTTGGCCCAATGCATAGGTGCTCCGATAGAAGAATAAGGCACACTAGAAATAGTTTTTATAAATCAATATGAAATTGATGGGTCTTAGGTTGCTAAAAAAACCCATTTCATGAAAAATGATTGATATCTTGATGATCTCTCTACATATAAAAGGTGATTCTATAGGTTGTAAGGGGTTAGCTACACACAAGTCTAGGGAATATTGTTTAAGAGAAACTTCAATGGAGAGTTAATTTGATGTGTTGATAACAACCAAGCTAGTAAGATCCTCTAGGACATGAATTTCACCCCTCTAGGTGGCCATTTATTAGCAAAGACCACTAAAACCAAAATAATGCATGTATGATACTATTGGCCAACCATGTTTTTGGATTGCCATCAGGTGGTCAAGAAGTGTCAGTAGTTCCAGTTCTTCCTGGGGAAGCAAAAGAATTCAACCATGCCATTAAATATAATCATGACTGATGAACGTTTTGCACAATGGGGCCTGTATTTCATCAAGATGATCAATCCCATCTTAATAATGGGCCATATATAGATACTTATGGCCATTGATTACTTCATTAGGTGGACTGAGGTATCCCCATTGAAGGAAGAAATCTAGAATCTTATCCTAAATTTCTTCTAAGAGCTAGTATTAAGGTTTAACCCTTTGAAAATAATTATTTTTGACAATGTAAAGCCCTCTTCAGTTCCAAGATTTTTGAATTCATTCTCCATAATGGTATTTTATTGAATACTTCATCCAATTACTACCTACAAGGGAATGAATTGGCTAAATAAACAAATACAAATGTAATCAGGATGATCAAAAGGATGGGCATTGATAAAAAAGGGAGTAGAATATGCATGTGAAAATGGCTCTATGGGTTGACTGCATCACTTCTAAGGAAATACTAAAGACATCCCCCATATGAACTAATATATGGGAAGGAAGTGGTCATGCCCATATAAATGGAGATTCCTACTTTATAGCTTTGGAAAGCTATTGAGATTGTGAATAATTGAGTGATGGAGGCTAGGTTGGCCAAATTACTTAGCCTCCATAAAGCAGGAGAGAAAGTGGGTGATGTGAAGGTCACCTAAGAGCAAGTAGTGAAGTGATGGTTTGATAAAAAATATCAAACCCGTGATTTAAAATAGGGGACTTGGTCCTCAAATATGATCAAAGGTCCACAAAACTAGGCCAACATGCAAAGTTTGACTCCCTTTTGAGGGGATCATTTCACATATTTGGTGATAGGAAAGGTAATGATTTTAATTTTGAGGATGAATAAGGCAACACATTAGAGATTTTACTTAATGAAATCAACTTGAAAAAATTTAAACTAATTTTTTAGCCTTCTCCCTGTATATAGTTAGTTAGTTTCCAATTTGCATGTGTGTTTCCCTTATTTTTTATTTCCCTTTATTCATTCATTTTCATTCTTTTTTGTTGTTTCTTTTTAAATAAGTGTCATTAACACAAGTGTATCATCCCATCACTAGGTGTCCACACCCTATCTCTCCTTGTTTTCAAAACATTATTTGAAATAACATTATATACCCACTCCTCATACCATTAATGTTAGATGCTCCATACTACATGACCCCTCATGAGGATCACCGTAAAATATCTTTAAAGTTGCTCCTCAAGTACGTGTGTTACCCTTAACATTTATGGGGTGCCTGAATTCAAAATTTTCATGATGATCACATAAATTCCCCCTATCCTCATCAAGATGAACACATAAATTCCTTAAGAGTTTTAAGAGCATTGAATGATTGAATAGAGTGTCTAGAGAGAAGAGAGATTTGAGCTAGGAATTGTAAGAATTTGTGAGTGGGAATTGATATCTAGTGCCTTCATTAAAACAAAGAGTGAATTCGAGAAGAATTCATGGGATGGAGACTTCTACATCCTTTTTAGGAAGTAGGAGGTATCCAAGGAAGCATAGAACCAGTGATTTAGGTAGTCATAGGGACCTTCCCCCACAATATGCAATAAGTAAATCATAAGCTTCCATTTTCACTTAGCTAAGGCCTAAAGTTTTGAATGTCAAAATTATAGCCAAGGGGTGTTATAGGGACCACACATTAGTCTTAGATTATGCAAATGATATCTTTGACCCTAAATTGGTTAAAAACCTAAATAACTTGAGAGAGGGTGCCCATGCCTAAATAATCAATAAGGTTTGAAGGAATGACTATGAGTCATTTAGGTATAGAATTTATAACTACACACTATCCCAATATATGGTTCCCCTTGTGCACCCATGCTTGTAAATAATCACCTTATGAATAGATAGATATGATGCCAATGCTAGCATCATTACATGCAATAACCACCTAAAAGTAGATATTAGCAATGAATAAATAAGAAAGATGCTCTGACTCTTGAGTGACCCCAACATTGATGCTTATAGTATGGAGATCCTAAAAAATGTCTAGGACACCCATGTATATAAGATGGAGTTCATCAATTTACTCCTCCAGATTAACTACACTAAATCACCTCCTCTCCCATCACTCTCATGAGCTTTAGGATTAAAGACATGAAAAATGCCATTTATATGTTGGAATTTGTCATAGAGATGGACTTGGATGATCACGTCATCAATTTCCAATTGGCAGAGGTCTTCCTATTGAAGACAATGAATAAGGAGAGAGTTTACAAGATGGAATTTTCAAAGGCCATCACCATTTCCATTCACATTAAGCTGGTGAGCTTCTCTACATAAAATACCTTTAGGTATTCCTCCTTCTTCCTTTACATGATCTCATATCATAGCTCCCAGTTCTTCTCCACCTACTTCACCTTGAACTCCATTCAGATGAGTACCCAAGATAACATGGTGATCCCCATCTCTGCATAGACCCATATCCTATTAGTCATTTAAGATTACTATGAATTTTTAGAGTCCTTCCTATTTTTGGTCCTCATTGACCTTATCTAGGAACCCATCACTTTTAGAATAACATATTAATATAGATCATGGCTCACCAAAAGTAGGATTCTAGCTGATTGGTTCCTCATGGCTTATTTCACCTTCCTTTCGGTTTATGGATTCAAGGATGAGCCATTCTAGCTCTCATGCCTACTAACAGATATAGCTTTAACATTAGAGTTTCTTCACCAAATCAAAGGAGTGGATTTCATATACAGTGTAAGGTGGAAGTAGAAGGGCCTGTATGATGTCCCCTTCTCAAAAGGAGGCATCATGCTGGTGAAAAGGTTGTAGGAATTCTTGCTCACGTTCAAGCTTGCTGAGCTCAACCTCAACTAGATAAATGATAAATGAAGGTATGACCTAGCTAGCCTCATAACCACTTTAAATATTTACACCCCATTTAATCATGAGCTCAGACCATACCTTGAGGAATGAAGGTCACCGATGAAGGAGGATATCAAATATTACATGTATCTATCCAAGATCTCATCGAACACCTATAAGTCATGAGAGTCTTTTTACAAAGTGGTTCAAAAGTTTGAATCTGTGAAGAAACTAATGAAGGGGTTAAGGGTGTATATCATCTAAAGGGAATATAACTAAGAGAAAATAGATGCCTATTAGAAATATAGGTAGGAAATCAGTAAGATCAAAGTGAAATTTAAAGACATGGACATGGAAAAGACATTTGAGAAACTTTGGGATGAACACCATGAGGAGAAGGCCCTAATAAAAGCTAGAATTATCTATCAAAGAAGAAGACGAGGAAGAGGAAGACACCCCTTTGGAGAAAGAAGAAGAGGTTTTAGTGGTCTAGAGGATTTCAACCTAGCTACCTCCTTTATATCCATATCTAATCACCCCATAAGAACAAGTCTCTTCAAGGCATATTATGATGGGGTCATCTCAGTGTAGATGGAATGAGGCGTAAGCCTTTAGTTCTCCCATTAAGCCGCAACAAAATAAGCTACAATTTTCCTAACCCCTTATTTCTACTTACACATCATTCTTCAATCCCTCATCACCATTTACCATTTATATTAAGATCATGCTAATTTCATCCACCCATCCCTTTTCATCCATATCATAATCTATTATGGTATAATTTCCTTCTACCCCACTTTGTGGCTTCTTACCTTTCTCTCCTTCTACCTTAACCTTTCACCTATTCATCCTCAAAGGGATAGAGTCTATTTCTTCACAATAGAAAATGATAATTACTTTTAGCCTGTCACAAGGATCTCCATTTGTGGGAAAAAATATTTATTCATAGGAGTAGTTCCATCAATAGATTGAGGCTATTATAAAATCTCAATTGGCCTAGGTAGAAAAAAAAGAGGAAAATAGGCTAATGCCCTATAAATGCATTATATGTGGTCATTATTTTACCTAACACATTAATCCGTAATTATTTCACACATGGTACCCTAATTAGTCAAGCCACAATAATAAATATAATTGGGGGATTACATAATACAGGCCATCAACCTTAATCTCTATTAGGCCATACCCACTAACATGGTCAAACTAATGGAGGAAACACATAAGTTCATAACTATGGACTACATAAAAGAGGCATGATGGTTGGATAAGAGAGAATTGGAATTCATGATGGTGAAAGGTATGGTCAATTGCCTTAACATCGAGGCCAAGGCAAAAGACACGAATCTCAACAAAATGAGGTCTGACCTTTAGAGCCACATCACCACTAAGAAATTATAGGTAGAGGCCAATTAGAGGGCCCAACTATGGATTCAAATAACTAAACTATAGACTTAGGTAGATGGTATAAATAAGGAAAAGATGACCATGAAATCCAAGATACAAGAAAAGGAGATAGATCTTTCACAGACCCATCAAAATCTCTTAGATTCTAATAGGGTGTATTAATAATTATAGCATCAAGCATAATAAGAGTCCTCAACCAAGGACTAGTAAATCCTAAAACTAAAGAATGACCTTTCAACCTACTCTTAGACTATGAGCATCCTCCCCATGATCTAGTAGTTATAAATATCCTATTAGGAGAGGATTAAAAATGTAGCCACAAACTTGAAGCTGATACTTAGTTTCATCATAGATTCATAGTGGCTAAGTGTGTAGGTGAGAACATATATTGGCTAGGTCCTTGCCTTCATGTCCCCTAAGGTTTAAGACTCATATCTCCTTATCTATAAGCTTTACAATATAATAGATGAGCTAATACAAGTGACAGGGGTGGCTGATCATAGGTAGGTAATGGTGAAGGTCAATGAGTTCCTAAGCTATAATAAGGTAGATATAAAGTGTAAAGGATTCCAAAATTCCTTAGAATAGGTAGTCTAGGATATTTAGGGGCATATCAAATAATTATTCTAGTTGGGACTCCCCTCCCCATTCCTTATGCATAACACCATCCTCCTAGAGGTCAAAATCAAAGAACTAATAGAGAAGAAGTAGGGTGACTAGACCATTTTCATGGCTCTCGGTTAATCACTAAGTGTTTTTGAGGTGGAGATAATATTGTAGCCACTTGCGTATCTAGAGTTTCAAATGCTAGTAGTTGTTTAGGGTTTGAGAAATATCTCTTTCAAGGAGATTATACATCTATACAGAGCCTTTGAGGCTATAAAAAATAAGGCTCAACCCAAGGAGGAAGAGTGGGTACCTTTGAAGGATACTCTTCAGAATTTATAATTATTACAAGCTTCATCTTTTTTGTGTAAATTTTGATTTAACTAGTTTAATAACTATAGTTTTGCATTCTCTCATCCATAAATATATGCCCTTATGAGTCTCTAAGAACTATGGATCAAATCCACATTTGAGAGTGTTGGACTAGTTGGCTTTTGGTCTCAGATGGGTTCAACATGGTTCATGCTAGTGCTTCAACCTTTTATTTTCTTGGAGCCCATTTTTGGTGTTTTTGGATAATTATTAGCTTCTTTCCACTTCTAGCACACAGTAGCTCAATTCTTGTTCGACATGAAGAAGTTCTTGATTTACCTAAGAGTAACACCAACTCTCCATGTGGTGACTCAAAACTCATCTAATGTTGGTGCCTTTTGGTTAGAAATTAAAATAGTGTCATTAGATAAAAAAGTAATGGGTAGGGTCCACTAAATAGTTATAAAGGGAAACACAAACTTTTCATGTGGTAAACTTATGCTCATTTTTACAAAGAAGTGCTCAACTTCCCTAAGATAAGCATAAACTTGACATGTGGTATCCCAGTGCTTATGCAAGGGAAGTTTATTTTTTTTAGACCTTCAAGAAGTGTCATTCTATGGAGAAAAAATAAAAGGAACCCACCATATAGTTATAATGAAGAGGAGATGAACCTTCCATGTAGCATCACAGTGCTTGTCTAAGACAAGTTTTTTCCATCAGATATGGAATTTTCACCATTGGTCAAAGTAAGTGGGCCCCTATTTCCAAGATCATTCCAAGAATATTTTTAGAGATAGACACATGTCCACACCACATTTATCCTATACATCATGGGCATCATAAAGCATTGTAGGTGTGTCATATCCTAGATTCTAAAGATTAACTGTAGTCATGAGCCAGAGTTCCTCATTCATTTGTAGTGGCCCCATCATGGGCATGAGTGCTAGGATTTTTATATGTCATTTCCTCACAAGGTCGTTGTACCTATTTAAGCAGAGTTCATCCTTTTTGGAATGGATTAGTAGATGATAATTATTTTTTCTATTATCAGAGCGTAGCCATTTGTAATAGTCTAGTTATAGAATAGGCTTAACAAGTAGTTTTTTTCATTCTAAGACCTTAGCAGGTGCCCTTCATGGTAAAATGCTATACTGTATACTATGCCACTAGACTTTTATATGGTTTTTTTATACCCAAAATGAAGGGGATGTGATGTTCTTTGTCAAACTTAGTGAATATTTATTGTTGTTTGTTATTTCCATTTACCTACTTCTATAGTATTCATTCTTGTTTATGTTATAGGATTTGATTCATACATGTGCTCCTTTTATAGTCTATAATTTTTATATATTCAAGCTATTTTATGTAAGTATAGGTCAATACTTCAAATAACTCAATGTATCTCCTTAGTTTATTTTAGTTTTATTTTGCATTTTATTCTTATGCCATTTCACCCCCAATTAATACGAAGAGTCAGCTTCTAAAATCCTAGAGGTCGCTTTATAGACTACAATTCGATCCCACATTTGTAAATCTTCATATAAGAAGATATTAACCAAGAGTGAGAGTTTTAGGCATCAACAATGATCATTGATAATACCACTTATCATCTATAGATAATTAAGATGATAGTTTCAAAGATAAGTAATGAACCACTAAGATAATTAAGTGCTAGGAGGTCTTTTCTATGCCACTCTCTTGGAGACCATGATGAAATGAAGTAATTCACATGTTAGAGGAATTATTGAGAATTATTAGATTCTCATTTTTCTTTTTTTAACTTCCTAATGAAAGTGACATGTGTCCATTGACTTGTATCCAATATACCTCTTCTCTTATTATTTCACTTTTTTATAAAAGCAACCTCTTTTATCTTGTAATGTAATCCTTGGTGGAGTATGGTGAAGACATACCCCACCAAAAACTTGTCTCTACCTCTGAATAATGAATATATGTTATTTCTAGCCTTCTCATATGATTAAAAATGGTGAATATTGATGGTGATTGATGAGTGTTAGTGGTATCAAGTAGAATCCCTTCATTTGTCCCATTTCCTTAACTAGTTATAGGTCGGTGTATTATCTTGTCATGTCATATTAAGTGTGTTCATGGACTTGCATTGGGTTATTATGGAGTTATGATTTATTAATTGTCTCTTAACAAACCTATTGATCAACCCCTGTTGGTTCTTATTAGATCTCATCTTCATATTGAAACACTCAATCCTAGAGGCCATTGTGAGTTAGTACATTAGTTAAGATTGTGTTCAATTCATAGTGTAGGATAGGTAAGTGAAATATGTTTATATTGGTACATCACCTCCATTAGAGTAGGGTTATTTCATATTTCTCTCTCCTTTCTCGCATAAAAAAATAGTAGACTTAGTGATTTGAGCATAGATGATGCATCCTGGGAGCTATCCCTATAATCTAGAGGTTTAGTCAACCTAAAGGTTACCCACAACCTTGGAATAATTTCATGTGTTACCCCAAATTTGGAAAGGTCTGATCAATCTTCTCTTAAGGGTGTAGTTTGGTGGTTAACAATTATAACACACCTGATGAGAGAGGAATTTCAATAAATTAAAGAGTTTTTGGTGTTACTATTTAATTGATATCCTTTAGATTCATGACCTCAAGCACCAATGGTGACTCCCAACATGTTAATCTAGTCTTAGTGGTCTTGGTATGCATTATAGTAGAATTTATTTCTATTTTGTCATCTTCATGAGGTGTTTATGGTAGAGGTTGAAGTAGATTATAGTTTCAACCAAGTTAATGAGTTTTATCAATTCTATCATGATCCATATCAGCCTCACCATGATCCTTATCAACCTTTACATGACCCGTACCAACCCTATATTCCTTATCACCAACAATATGTTGACCATTACTAGTCTTATGTTAAACCTCCTCAACCTAGTTATCAGTCCTACATGCCACTTCCCACCCAAGTCCACTTATTTATAAGTCTACCTATCTTCTTGATCAATTTTGACAAGATCATGATATTCCTAGTCAACATAGCCATGTTCCAAATCAGTCCATCTCAATCCTTAATAAAAATCTCTTGGGTTATTAGATATATATGGTTAGGATTAATACACAAAGGTAGTATGGTTAAGAGGTACCTAGTCATCTCATTGCATCAAATGTGTGTTATCTGATGGAGAGTCTCATTCCATCAAATTTAGAGAGAGTGATCATATATTATGAAGAAGAATAAATAAATACTCATTAGTGGTATGTTAGAAATAGATGGCCTAATTTCAATCATAGAAGAGAAGATAGTGGTTCATGAGGGGTAGTAAATCTTGTATTAATAGCCTCATGTACCCTATCTTATTCCATATCAGTCTTCTTTTGATCAACCCATCCTTACTAAAAAGATTGAGTTAGATGAGTTTCAACACCTTCCAATTTCCCCATAAGTTTCTCAAGCTTTCCCTAATTGGAACTCTATTCGAGAAACTATGGAAAAGAGGGAAGAAGTTCTTGTTGAGAGGACTAAATATCATGATTCAAATTAGACTTGGAAGAGACATTTCATTCCTAATCAACTTGAGGAGATTTATGATCAGATGAGACTTGATTTTAAAGCTCACCTAACTAGATAAATTGAAATTGTAAATGAACATTTATCTCAATCAATGGAAGTAACAAGATCAATAGAATCTCAAGAGAAGGCGGTGGAAATATTTCCCAATCCTTCATTAATCTCTCAAGCTACAACACATGTTTTTATAGAGGAAGATCCTAGTGTCAAAGTCCCAACTTGGAACCAAGTAGTGAAGTCTTGGGAGAAATAAGAAGAAAGGAGCCAAGATCAAGACATTAAAGTTGAAGAAAACCTTGAGCCTAGTCAAACCTCCCTCCCTCTTCCCTGAAAATCCAAATCCTTCCCATCTTGGAAATATATCCAAGAGGGTTTTCAAAATAATAAGGAGGATCTAGTTTATGAGTTTGAATATAAGGATATAACTATTGAGGATCCTCAAGAAGGTTATTAGAAAATTGAAGTTCTTGTTGAGAATAATGAGAAGCTAGATGAGATGAATTAAGCACCTATAACCAAGATATATATTCTCTCTCCAAGAATTACTAAAATAGTCTTGGATTCCAAATTTATAAAATTTAAAGAGTGCTACCTCGACATCCAATCCAATTCCTAAATACAACAATCTCCCTCACACCCCCACCATTTTTTTGGAGGAACCTATCTTATGGGAGGAAAGTGAATAAAGTCAAGCTATAGTGGTAATTGATGAAGGTAATTCAAGTAAATTTGAGGAAGAGATTAATATTAGGACACCTCTTAGTGAAGGTAAACACAATTAAACCTTCAAGAATGCCAGAAAAGAGGAACTTCAAGAAACTCAAGCAACTACAAAATAAATAGACAACCTTAAAAAGGTTTCATTTGGTCAAGAGAAGGTATGTTTTGACACTGAGACTCCTAGTTTAATTAAATATTATGAAATCATTCCTTGTTAATAATATAAGATTTATAATTAACATAAGGTTAAAATAGTAATTAAATCAATAGATCATGATCATCATCACATGTACACTAGTCAAGAAGATGATGGAAGCCTATGGTAGTAAGATTAGAAAAATTGTAATGAGTATGAAAACCTCAAAGAGATTACACCTTGTATGGGGTAGATTGAGGATAATTTAGTTTTTAAAATTTCTAAGATTCATCAAGAAAATGAACAAGTTTAGGATGATAAGTAAAAATTTTAAATGGTTGTTATAGTAGTACCTCAGGTTGATAATCCTAAACATTATCCAAGTGAAGACACATTGATTCTTAGTGTACCTTAAGAGGATCAATGTGAAAATTATGAATACCTTGGTGACATGTGGAATCCATTTTTGGACACTTTCAAATAGTTTGAATACCTTGACAATTCACCAATTTAGATAGACAAAAATTAAGACACAAAATAAGGCATACTAGTTGGGTTGTCAAGAAGATTGTTTCAAATGAGCATGGTCAACTAGGAGATACCTATTGATGATGAAAAAATGATTTATTTTTTATTAAGTATCCAAGATTGGGATGATTATGATTTTATCCTTTAATCATATAGTCAATCCATGGACAAGGAGATGAATCAAGAAGATCTAGTTGTTACTCAAAGAGACCAAAAACATGTAAATATCTTAACATGTGAGTGTAATTTCTCAATCTATGGATAGTTACCAATTATAATTAACTCAAAATATGTCAACTTGAGTTCATGGTACCATGAAGATACAAGGAAATTCCCCTTTGACCTAGGAGGTGGAAGCTATGTTCAAGTTAGTTATTTGTAATAGGTTATTTTGTCTTGTTTCTAATAAGTGCTTGTCAACACATGTGGGTTTTTTTATTCTAATTTGTTTGGTGTGTTGTCCTTTTTTTATGTTTTTTAGGAGGGAATTCAAATATTATTTTTTTCAAGGGTCTTTCAACCATAATCAAGGTCTTACTTAAAGAATGAGATAGTCAGTTTGCTTGACTAACAAGCAAGTCAACTCCTCTAAGTTGGCAAGAGTGTTGATAATTTGGCCTCTTAGGCCAAATTTCAACCTATATAATCCAAAAATTTCTAATAGGTCCCTCAAAGAGTACATGAGACTTTATAAATCTTATCACGATCTACAAGTGGTCTTTAAATGCTTCTAGCATTGTTCAGAGTCTCACTATATGTATTATGGGTTGCTTGAAGAGATCCTCATGTGATAGCATGTTTTGAGTTTTAGGATGATGTGTTAAGTTTTCATGAGTTTTCCTTGGGTGAGTGGAAGGGTGTCAAGTTATTTTTGAATCCTAGATAATGGTCTAAACCTTTTTTGACAAAGTTAAGGTACTTTAGCATAAATTAAGGTATTTGGAGGGATAAATGTTTCTTTTTCTCATTGCATTCTTGCTTCTTTAGATACTTCTTATTTGAGAGGATTTTTTAACAAGGTGTGGAAGGTTTCCAAGTCATGTTTGGTTATTAACATGATTTCTAAGATTGTATCCAAGGTTTTCCTCTATGGTCTACTTAGTCAAGCTTTTATTTCAATCTCTAATTAGTCCTCCAAGTCATCAAGTGCCCTTCAAACATGTCACATAAGTTAACCTTGAAATTTAAAATCCTTTTGAAATAGTTTCATATTGAAATTAGGAGTCTTAAAGGGTATTATAACTATTCCAAGTCATGACAAGGTGGTTTTATATGCAAAAATAAGTATCTTTAGGGGTCAAATATCATTTATTCACCATAAAAGGCCCCACACACTTAAAAATTGAATTTAGAATTCCATCCCTATGTAAAACCTATTTTAAAAGTGTTATTTACTCCTCATTTCCCTCCTCTTTCCCACCAATGGCCTTTCAAGATCTTAATCATGAAAAAATGTAGAAAAGGGGGGTTTTACAGGTGTTTTTAGACTTGTATGGACTTATATGAAAATTAAAAAATAAAAGGAGATTAGATATATTAAGGGAAACTAATTTCAAGTATTATAGAATAAACTTCATGAGTTTCAGAGTCAAACATAGAAAAAACCAATTTCTTCTCTCCATCATTCTCCTTGGTATCTATGGACAACTAGATAGGTTTATGCTCAGTCCATGCATGAGAGATAAAATGGAGATTTAATATTTTGGGAAGAGAAATGGGGCCTCTTGAAATTAAAATAATTTGAATTGGTTTCAAAATTTATGGCCCATGATTTATGAATAAATGTTAAGACTTTAGGTAGTCAAAAATTATCTTATGCATCTACATAGGGTCAATCTTTGAATGGTTTTAGTGAATTTATGATTTGGTTGATAAAAATTGTGGTTTTATATGTCTTTTATAATTATTTTAGGTATATCCACTTCACCCATCACCATTAGTTCACATGTGTGAGCTCAATGGAGCAAGGAATCTCTATTCTAGAGTAGTTGTAAGTTGTAGGTAGTGATTTTTTGATGATGAATATCCTTCAATGCTTGAATATTGAAGTGAGTAGTGGTTTTATGTTGGATTATGGGTTTATTAGAACCATTAAGGTCTTATTTTCCTCCCAAAAAAAACATAGTCATCAATTAACATTTAACTCTTTCAAGATCATGTCTTCAAGTGTGATTGCCTATGTAGTTTGACCTCTATTACAAGTATGAGCAAAGTTTCTCATTATTGATAGTGAAGGTGTTTCCAATATTGAATATCATCAAGGATATGATATAACATACCTAAATATTTATCTAGTAATTATAACCTATGATTGGACTTTATGTGTTACACTCTCTTACAGTCCATACTCAATCCTAGAGAGAGACTTGTTATCTTTTGATCCCCTACAGGCATATTTGAGAAAGTAAAGGAAATTAAACTATAAAATTGGAAACTAGAGGTTTTTAGGTACTTAGGGTAGTCATAAGTATCTATTAATAAACATTTAAAATTAAGGATAAGAGTTAAGAGATCAATCCATCCCAAGAAGACAAACTCAATCAAGGTTTCAATACACACAAGATTGTAGATGCAGAGTTAAAGAAACATTGTTGGTGTGATGAGATTAAGAAGGTTAAAAGTGTTAAAATTTAAATTAATGGTCATAAAAATTCTAATTTAATTCAAGTAAATAATTAATCATCAAATAATAATAATCTCACTTCTCATATGGGCTCACATAGTCAAAAACCAAACTATATCCTATAGAGTAGTCATGAAGATCAAGGTGACTGAGTTGAGAGTGGTTAGAATTTTTTTTTATGTATATGAGGATGATACCTTAGTTAAATTTTATTATAATGATGAATATGACCTTAATATGTTAGTGGAGGAAGAAATCCACACTTACTCAGTCAAGACCTAGAGTTTCCATATACAAGCCAGTCATGAGGAACCGAAGTGGATAAGTGGAAGATGGTCTAGATAAGAGATTAATAGGGTTTAAAAAAATATAGATTTAATTTGAATAATTATATACTATTAAAATAAACCTCAAAGTAATAAAAAAGTAAATAAGTCTATACTCACAATTGAGGCAGATATGAGAGCACCTACAAGCAGGTCCTTGGTGAAGATGAGAGTGTAAGGAACCGTACTTAAAATTAAAGTGAAAGAGTGAAAACAAGGTATATTTATTTTATTTTTATAAATTTTATTATTATATATTGATTTCTTTGTTTCTCTCAATAAAACAAGAGCCTTGATAGAGTAATTAGGACTAGTAGACCTAAATAGGAATATACAGACCTGTCATTAGTGAAATAATAAAAATATGCACTTTAAATTGAAATAAGGCCTTATGATCAAGGAGGATGTGATTATCCATAAAATGGGTTATCATGATGATAATATCCTCAAGTTGAGGAAGGCAAACACTAAACTAGGCCATTAGGACTACAAAGGTCTAATTGCATTCAAACCCCTCAAAGTGTGAAAACTAGGTTAAAATACCATTGGGAGAGTGAGGATAGTTAAATTATCACTTTAATACATTTTTTATGGTAAAATAACTATGATATAATTCATATTTAATATCAATAATCAATAAAACATCTTCAAGCTAACTCTCTCTCTCTCTCTCTCTCATCACACACATAGTCATCCATGCTCGAGAGGCAGTGTTAAGAAGATCAAAACTTAGTAGAGGAGTTTCATGGGATAATACGGATATTAGATGTGTTTTATGGGGTATCCTACCAAAAAATCATGTAATTAATTATTGGTTTTATCCCTACACATATATAAACAATCTTTAAGATCGAACACCACCTCAACAGTCTTGTTTGCACTGTGAAGAGCCTGAGGATCTACTTTCTCACACTCTGACATCAATAAATATTTGCATGGGATCCAAATGAGTTAATATAAGTTTTATAGGGTTTTAAATTTCATATTATTTTAATTTATTCTTTCATAAAAAATCTTAAATTTACAAATCATCATTAAGACCTCCAACCACCTCAAAAACACTTTTTGCACTATTTTGCAGCTTGAAGAGGACATAATTTTTCTTTATTCTTGAAAGAGTGGTTGCATGGGATATTGGAATTTATATATTATATAGGGGTTTTTTTAATTATTTTTCTTGTAATTATTTTGTGGTTTAGGAATTTTAAATCTTTGAATCATTGTTAAGACCAGTGTGGAGCCTCTAAATCCTTCTTAAACCTCTCACAATGACCCGATTGAGAAAATGTGTTTCTTAACACCCTTAAATGAAAATTTTTAAACTTTAAATGGATCATGGTCACCTAAATGATCCATTGGTTGTAATGTATAGAGTTTTTGGTATACAAATCAAGCCCAAAGATGATTGTTATAGGCCTAAAGAATGCAATTTTGAAGGCTTCTCATAGAATTGGAGTAGGTGAGCTTGAAGGAGTGTGCTAGAGCCATTTTTGGATTTAGGTAGACATGTTAATATTTACCTAAAGTTATAATTATAGGTCTCAAGGAATAATTTAATTCTTCAAACTAGTTACAAAAGATTAGGAGGTGGAATTGAGGAGTCTCAAGATGTCTATTGGGCTAATGACATATGGATAGGATGTTTCAGGACTCTAATATGATTGACACACCTAAATAATTATATTGATTTCTTTGTTTCTCTCAATAAAACAAGAGCCTTGATAGAGTAATTAGGACTAGTAGACCTAAATAGGAATATACAGACCTGTCATTAGTGAAATAATAAAAATATGCACTTTAAATTGAAATAAGGCCTTATGATCAAGGAGGATGTGATTATCCATAAAATGGGTTATCATGATGATAATATCCTCAAGTTGAGGAAGGCAAACACTAAACTAGGCCATTAGGACTACAAAGGTCTAATTGCATTCAAACCCCTCAAAGTGTGAAAACTAGGTTAAAATACCATTGGGAGAGTGAGGATAGTTAAATTATCACTTTAATACATTTTTTATGGTAAAATAACTATGATATAATTCATATTTAATATCAATAATCAATACATCTTCAAGCTAACACACTCTCTCTCTCTCTCATCACACACATAGTCATCCATGCTCGAGAGGCAGTGTTAAGAAGATCAAAACTTAGTAGAGGAGTTTCATGGGATAATACGGATATTAGATGTGTTGTATGGGGTATCCTACCAAAAAATCATGTAATTAATTATTGGTTTTATCCCTACACATATATAAACAATCTTTAAGATCGAACACCACCTCAACAGTCTTGTTTGCATTGTGAAGAGCCTGAGGATCTACTTTCTCACACTCTGACATCAATAAATATTTGCATGGGATCCAAATGAGTTAATATAAGTTTTATAGGGTTTTAAATTTCATATTATTTTAATTTATTCTTTCATAAAAAATCTTAAATTTACAAATCATCATTAAGACCTCCAACCACCTCAAAAACACTTTTTGCACTATTTTGCAGCTTGAAGAGGACATAATTTTTCTTTATTCTTGAAAGAGTGGTTGCATGGGATATTGGAATTTATATATGATATAGGGGTTTTTTTAATTATTTTTCTTGTAATTATTTTGTGGTTTAGGAATTTTAAATCTTTGAATCATTGTTAAGACCAGTGTGGAGCCTCTAAATCCTTTTTAAACCTCTCACAATGACCCGATTGAGAAAATGTGTTTCTTAACACCCTTAAATGAAAATTTTTAAACTTTAAATGGATCATGGTCACCTAAATTATCCATTGGTTGTAATGTATAGAGTTTTTGGTATACAAATCAAGCCCAAAGATGATTGTTATAGGCCTAAAGAATGCAATTTTGAAGGCTTCTCATAGAATTGGAGTAGGTGAGCTTGAAGGAGTGTGCTAGAGCCATTTTTGGATTTAGGTAGACATGTTAATATTTACATAAAGTTATAATTATAGGTCTCAAGGAATAATTTAATTCTTCAAACTAGTTACAAAAGATTAGGAGGTGGAATTGAGGAGTCTCAAGATGTCTATTGGGCTAATGACATATGGATAGGATGTTTCAGGACTCTAATATGATTGACACACCTAAATAATTAGAAAGGAGTATCTTAAGGTGAACATGGTTATCTAAAATTCCACTTGACATCTCTATATAATCAAGAGAATAATTTAAAATAGAATTAATGAGCCACTAATACAATTAAGTGTTAAGATGTTTCTTCTCTGCCACTCTCTTAAAGACCACTATGGAATGAAGTAATGTGCATGTTGGAGGAGTTATTGATACTTATTACACTCTCATATTTCTTGTTGTAACTATCTAATACAAGTGACATGTATCCATTGACTTATATCCAATGTACCTCTTCATTTCTTCTCTCACTTTTCTATACAAACAACCTCTTTTGGCTTGTAATGTAATTCTTGGTGGAGTACGATGAAGCCATAACATACCAAAAACTTGTCTCTACCTATAAAAAATGAATAGATGTTTTTTATATCCTTATAATATGTTTTTAAAATATTGAATAGTGATGGTGGTTGATGAGTGTTAGTGGTAGCAAGTAGACTCCATTTATCCCATTTCCTTAGCTAGTTGTAGGTTAGTTTATTTTCTTGGCATGTCATATAAAGTGTGTTTATGACCTTGAATTATATGAGTCTAGAGTTCAAATTCATCAAGTGTCTCTTAGCAGACCTATTGATCACCCCCTCTTGGTATTTTTTGGATCTCACCTCCATATTGAAACACTCATGCCTAAAGGCCATTATGAGTTAGTGCATTAAGCTAGCTTGTGTTCATGATCATATTACATGATAAGAAGGTGGAGGATGTTTATATTGTTGCATCATCTCCATTATATTAGGTTTATTTCATGTTTCTCTCTCCCTCTCCCCCAAAAGTTAGTATACTTAGTGATTTGAGCATAGATGATGCATAAGGGGAACTAGCCCTATAACTTATAGGTTTAGTCCACATAAGGGTCACCCATAACCTTGGACTAATCCCATGTTACCCAAAATTTTAAAATTTTATAACAATCTTATCCTAAGTGTGTAGTTTGGTGGTTAATAATTATACACACAATTGGGTCCCCATGGTGGCTAAAGTTTTGGTTCATCACCATCTTCATCTGTTTGGTATCTCTATCAAATTGGAGATGGATGTCTAGATCTCCATGGTAGATAATCTCATGTCTCTATGATCTTTAAAATTCCTTGGGACAAATCCATCATTGTCCTCCCATAGTTCCTAAGGATATTAACTATGAGACAAAAAAGAAGTGGATGTTGAAGGCATGGGTGGAGGTGGAAATAATGGAGGAGATATATTAAATGGTATGGAATATGGAGGGGGGATAATGGGTGAAAATGGAGGAGTGGATAGGGAATATTCCCATGAAGACAAATATGATATCACTTGGCCCTAAGTAATATGGACCTAGGGACTAATTATGAATGGGAGTTGGTTGCTCATCCTAAAAGAGAAGATGGGAGAATTGAATCTAATTACTTAGGAACCATGTGTAGGATAGAGAGAGAGAGGCCCAAGATGGTATTGAGGGTGAAATAGGAGGTTGTACTAATGGCTTAGGAATAATAAACTTTGGGTGCTTAGTAGACTTTTATTGAAGGCCCATTTGTGATGATAATACACTTGGAGGAGTGGAACCAAACCTAGCATGTGGTATAAAGAGGTGTAGTATACTTTACTGATTGTTGAAGTTAGTGAGTTTCCAAGGGTCACTATGTTTGGACTTGTTAAATCACAAGAGGTTATAATATTAGGGGATTCATGCACACTTGGTATCAAAGGAACTATAGGGGATGTTAAAGTAATGGGAGGGAACACGGTTGTAGGGGAAGTCAATATGATTGTATGAAAAAGATTTATAACACTGATAATGATTGTTCCAATCACCTAATCTAATCATGGGGAAATTTTAGAAGTGGGTCAAGTTGATAAAATGTAAATTAGATGAGCATATAAAATTGGAACATTTAGGGCTATATATATTAATAGAGTGGGGGATACTTGGGTAACATTTGCAAGGTAAATTTCCATAGGGGAAGGTTTTGTTTGGATTGAAACACTATGAGGTACAACAAGCTACTATTTATTGATGCTAAAGGTGAGAGTCTCTAGCTCTAGAGATGTTGAAGGTTAGGCTTGAGGGGAGTTGCCTTGAGATTTAGAGCTACTAAAAAGGTGAAGAACACATGCAACATGATATTGGCCTACCTGGTAAGTCCTTATAGGTGAAGTGGAAGTTGAATTCATTAGAATTATTATTGGGGTCCCTTATAGGACCAATTCATAAATATTTCTTATAGTTGTTGAAACCTCCATAATAGATTATGGAGGAATGGACCTTTCATCATGTATGGGCTTAGGTTTTATTTTTTGGACTTTGTATAGACATATCACTTCTAGCATCATAATTACCTTAGCATCATTGGTAGGGTTGAGGTGGATGGCATCATCTTAGTGGTTCTGATGATGTTAGTTTATGTTTACCTTATCCCAATAGAGTTTCACATGAGCCTTCACCTTGCCCTAAGGATCCCATTACATATAATCATATTTGGGGAGATTAAAGGATTTTTTTCATGGCCGTAGACTACATGGAAGGGAAAGTATTCTAGTCATGATGCCCTATGATTATGGGGAGTGATGGGTAAGAATTTTTTATTTTGATGGGAAATACACCATTTATGCCATTGATGAGTTGATATGTGATCTATTTCCCTACTAGTAAGTCAAGGATGAGGTTGGGAGGCTTAAAGGAGGTCCTCAAATTCCTTATACTTTGATGGCTATGTGGTCCTAGTAGTATTAGTAGGCATTGATGGATATCATGAGGCCTTGATATACTCTGATAGCCTTATCATAAGTGTTTCATTTATATACAGGTATAATATAAATGATCATAAAATTCCCAAATAAGGTGGTTAAAATGATAAATGTATAGTTTTTCAAAGACCATGTGGATTGGGGAACCCATAGACCTACATTGGGGAAACATCATACTCTTAAAGGCAAAGGTGCCATATGTAGTGTCAATTAGATAGGACATCATGTAACACTTTACCTTGGTGTGAACCCTAAGAATCTATTAAAATATGTTAAAAGTGATGATGTCCCCAATATTTGGTACATGATTCCATTTAAGTATGATGTTATGCAAGGAGACCTAATATTTATTGATATAAATGATGTCACATGCCCCATATATGAGGTTGAACAACATCATGTATATGTGCACTCCCTATATGAAGGTATTGATAGTGTAACACTTAATATACTCCTTTATTAACCTAGCATTCAAATTCCTAATCTTAATCCTAAAAGGTCTCATAGAGGTTTTGGTTCTTCATCCATGTAGTGGTGACTTCATTATCATACATAATTTTTTAGTCATGGAGGTTGTAGTAGTTTTTGAAGGTATCCTTAGAGATATATAAGATTTGAAGTCCTTAACTTGGAAAATGAATGATTTCATTGGTGCACTTGTATTTTTATATTTTATTGGAAAATATATCTTAGTAAGGGAAGACTTCAGGCTTGACCACTTCTTTGTGTAGGCATGAGGCTCTGAGAGATATTAGGTCACTTATGAACTTGATATCATCTTACTTAGGCTTGTCATCATTACTAGGTCTTTGGATATTTTAATTTATATTAAATATTTCATTATAGTGTTTTAAATGGATGACCCATAAAAATAATATATTGTATATAAATTCTTGATCGAGTTTAATATTAGATGCATATTCCACCATTTATAAATGTCACACTTTTATTTGTGAAATAATTTTATAGAGATGTGCTTCAATCTTTGGTAACAACTTGGTAGAGTGATATTATTGATTTTAATCATGTGGAACAAATAATGGTGATCCCTAATTCATATGTGATATTATAGGGATTTGTTATATTTTTCTAATAATGGTATCATTGGCTCATAATATGTGAATTAATATGTAAGTTTATGGCCTAATTTTTGAGTAGCCATTATTTGGATTTTGTTTATATTTTATTTTATTTAGGATAAATATTAATTGGATTAGTTAGAAACAATGGGGCATTTAAAGGTGTCTGATTGTGAAATACCCAAATGGATCAATAAATGTAAATAGTGTCATGGACACATACCCAACCTTACCCTTCATGACACCTTAGATAAATTTAGAACATTCTAAGTGTTAAACATATACAAGTGTAATATGGTGGTATTATTGGTTTGATTTAGTGTGGATTCTCCAAGTTTATGATAATCCTAAGTGTGTAGGTACACATGTTGATATTTGATTGGATTAGGCCTCCTAAGCCTCTAAAATCTATGATGACTCTAGTTGTATGGGTACACATGGATATCTCTAATTAGATCAAGCCTATAATAGAATTGATGAAATTTGGTGTATGGGTACACATGGGGATATGTGATTGAATTGAGCCTCTTGAGCCTCTGATAGCTTTGATGAATCTCAATGTACAAGAACACATAACTATCTATGATTGGATTAGGCATCTGATAGCTATGCTGATTCTATATGTACAAGTAAACATAATTATTTATGATTGGATTGGGCCTCTAATAGATATAAAAACTCTAGATGTATAGGTACATATGATGATATCTAATTGGACTAGGCCTCCTAAGCCTTTAATAAATCTAATGACTCCATGTGTATAGGTAAACATGGAAATATATGACTAGATTGAGACTTTGACAACTCTGAATACTCTAGGTATATAGGTAGACATGGATGTCTTTGATTATATTGAATCTCCCATGCCTTTGATAACTATGATTATTTTAAGTGTATGGGTACTAGTGGAAATCTTTAATTAGATCAGGCCTCTCAAGCATCTGACATCTCTGATGACTCTAGGTGTATAGTTACACCATGGTGATATATGGCTAGATCTATCTTCCCAAGGTTGTGAAAGTTCTAAAAACTCTATATGTATGGGTATACATTTTGATATCTAGCTGGATTGGGTCTCTTATCCTTTGACATCTCTAATGAATCTAGGTGTATTTAGTGACATTTCATTAGATGGGGCCTTGAAAGCCTCTAACATCTCTAATGAATCTTAATTTATAGGTATAAGTGGTGATATATGATTATATCAATCCTTCTAGGCCTATGATATCTTTGATAAATATAAGTTTAAAGGTACATATGAAATATCTCAATCAATCAGGCCTCTAATTGCTTTGACAGCTCTAAGAACCATGAAATGTATAAATACTAAATCATTCGAAATAATTTCACAAATGAATGGATACTTACCTATCAAAAGAGGACCTCTAGGAGGGAAAAAAATAGAATCTATGGCATATATATTTTATATATTTCTAAGAGGAAAAAATGTTAGCACCTAAAAAGTAATTAATTATAAAACACTTTAAAAGCATGGTTGGACTAGCCTTTTTGAAACAAGCATCTCATAGAATATATTCAAATACATACTTATGGGCTTTGTCATGACTCAAATAAAATATTAAATGTTAGGATACAATAGGTTCACAAGGTATTGAATATGAATTGGGTCTAATAAAGGAGAAAAACATTAATATTTTAGACTTGTAGAAGTCCCCTTTTCTTTTTTGAAAAGGGGAGTGTTGGTCACAAAAAATGGAAACTATGTGGATGAAATGTTGTCTAGTTTTTATAACTTAGAACTAAAATACTTCAATTTATGTCATGAAGATTGAAAATGGAATACATTTTGTTATAACCAAAGAATAAATGAAGCAACTAAGTCTGACTCAACATATAACATACTAGGTTTTATTTCCTTCAATAGGTCTTATAATGTGAAAAATGATTCTTTTCCATTTATACCCCCTTTTAAATTTATGTAAAATCTTATAGGTGACATAGGTGTTTATAATTCATAAAATGTAAAATTTATTCACATATGGTTTGGAATGGGAAGGCTCATGCATTGATATGATTCCAACCAGGCATATACAACCCTAAAAACGATATCTTTGGTACCACTCCAAGTCTTGCTCCATTTCCATCTAGAGTAGAAAGCCTATGATGTATATTACGCAAATCACCCTTTTTTAAAAAATAAAAATTAATATTTTATTGATATTTTCAAATTGTATTATATTATGATAATTTTATAGTCTTTGATCTATAATGATTGGGAACCAATGCAGCCAAGATAAAATATTATTTCAGTGAGTTATTACCTCGCAAGTAGAACCCTTTCCATCTTTTGAACTCCAAGTGATATCTTAGTGTATTTAGTATAGGGATGACCTATTATTAGTATTAAAATTGTTATTAATTCACCTCCTTAGTGTTGAATAAATTATTTCATTCTTGTTTGATATTGTAAAAGACATTTCATGTCAATCATATATTTAATTGTGAAAAATGTTTTTATGGCTCTTATTTCATGGACTATGTTTTCAATGCTTCATCAAAAATTTGAGGGGGAGTCAAAATAGGGGACATAGGTACCATGGTGAAATTCTTAGGGTTGGATAAACAACCAATTTTAAATGATTTTATAGGAAGGCATTAATGGGTAGGAATGGAAAATGAGAAAAATACAAATAAATAAAACAAAAAACATGACAAAAAACAAACACATAATATAAATTAGCCTACTCTAACACCATGATACCCATAAAATACACTTACAACTAATTTGATATGATGGTGGATATCAAATTTGAGAATTAATGCTTTAAAAACTATACATTTACAAGTAAATAGAAAATTCTCCCTTGTAGATGTTTTAGTCTAAAAGCATTTTGTTCCAATAACTCATAAATGTGATATGTGCCAATCTAGAGGGTCCAATTTGGAAGTTAGCCTTTATTTTCATAGTATTTTTCAAATAATAGGAATAGGTTATATATTATTAATGTCTTCACTTTGACCTTCTTGTTGAACCATCTCTTGATAGTGTACTAATGTTTTCTGAGTATCTAGAGAGCCTAATTTCGTGTGTCTTCCATTTAAACAATCTCCAACAACCTTGAATTTTACTTTTGATTATTATCCATATATTCCTACATGAACATTTAAGTGGGAAGTTTTTGGGTCATCAAGAACATCGAATATAATAATTATACCTATAGGAAGGGTAAATTTATAAGGACCCACTTGTATTTAGTGAAGTCAATGTAGAGTGCATACTTTAGCAATGAGGGCCAATATCTATGCCACTTATCTTAATATTTATTATTTGAATCCATTATATTTTTATTTATAAACTTACATAATCTATTTCCATATAAATAATAATTATATGATAACTTAAAGTTGGTATTATTCTCATATGCCCACTCAATGAGTTTAGCTGATTGGAAAGATAGGCCATTGTCATAGACAAAAGAGACTAGTGTGTTGAACTACATGATTATATTCTCTTTAAGTAACTTTATCACCTCATTAGTGTATTTTTTCATACTGGATATATCTTCCATCCATATTATATATTAACTATGAACTTGTGTCTAACTTAAGAGTTTAGGTTGATGACTCAAATGAAATCCAATCTTCATTGAGTAAAGGCCTATCACAGGCTATAGTGGCATTATCGTGTGAATCTTCCCCTTGGATTTTTTTGGAAATTAATAGAAATTGAAAACATGGTTATGTTAATATTTTAATATTATGGGAAAATAATATCTAAATCATATTTTATGGGACTTTTTTTTCTCTTGAGGGGTGGTCACTTCCCAACTTTTCATGGAAGATAGTCATAACTTCCTTAGCTTCTTCTCTAGACAAACATCAAAGATATATGAATTCATATTTTTTTTGATATATTACCCCTATATTTACCATATATTTACTTTTATTATTTTTATAAATCTCTATTAGGCTTTGTTGATTCCTTAGGGGTAAGGCCCATAAAACAGATAGTGGATGTTCAAATCATACCAGTCTTAGCTAGTCATCATAGATTGGTCCAGTTATAGCACAATGTTTATAAATCAACATCAATGATCAAATGAGTAATGAATTTAAATATTACCATTCTATCAAGTTTTAATTCCATTTAATATTATTATATCTTGGCCATACCTCATCCTCTATTTTCCCCTAATTCATTCTACCCTAAAAGGAGTTTTATGACCAGGTTAGGGATAAAGGCGTGCACCTTGTTTATAAGGATATAGTGCTAAAATTTATACATGGACGTAACTAAGGCATAAACATTTTTATCTAAGGTGGATTAATTAAATTCATCATCCATAAAAATTTTACTCATAAAATCTATAATATGTTCTTCTTCACTAATTTTTTGAGTAAGCATAATGCCAATGGTGTGTTTAGAAGCAAAGGAGTAGAGGTGAAAATATTTTATATATTTTAGGTTTATAAAAATAGGTAATTTAATGATGGGGTTATTAATTTATTGAAATGCCTCTTTGGATGGGGGGTCCTCTCAACTTTATCTTCCTATTTCAACATAGTGTTTAAAGGTTTAATGATCTTGAAAAAATGATATGTGAACTCACATATAAAATTAATCCTGCCAAAGAAAGATTTAAGTTATTTATTACTATTAGGGAGAGGTAATATTAAAATTATGTTAGACCATTCAAGGTCAATATATATACCCTATTTAGTGATACTGTGACTGAGGAGCTTAACTTATATGATGACAAATACACTTTTGTTTGGGTTGAGGGAGATACCATACCTTCTACATCTCTCTAATATGTTATACAATTGTTAATCATGGTCATACCTAAAATTTAAAAATATATTTAGATCATCCATATATATTATTATTAATTTACCAATCAAACCTTCAAAGGTTAAATCCATGTCACTCTGAAAAGTGGATCTTACATTAATTAGGCTAAAAGGCATCTTCTTAAGGAAAAGGTTACCCACTTGGTTGTAAAGTTGGTCTTGAATTTATCTTCCTAGTTCACTAAGACTTGGTTATACACTATGAATTCATCCATAAAGGACATCATTTGAGAGCCATTTACCATCTAAATCATTTCATCTAAGGAGGGCAAAGGATAATTGTCTTTATCCAAGGTTCAATTTAGATCCCTAAAATTGACATACAATATAATCTCTCCAATTTTTTTGAATAGGAACTAGGTTGGCAACCCAAGTAGAATGGTAAAATCAGAAAATAATTCATTACAATAGTAATTTTTTAATTTCCTTATGAATAAGGGGATATAGATAGGGTTTATATGCCATTTTCTCTACCTAAATTATCTACTATCACTTAAATGGGATGGTATGTGTTATTACACTTGGATCAAATATCTTGAGATCTTTGTATATTCAGGTAATGTTGTCTCTATATTATCAAATCAACTTATTGAGTTATTATACTTTGGTCATATTAAAATAAGGATCAATTTTAGCATATATGGGATGATCTAGGTATCCTAGGTTGATTATTGATCAATGTAATTTCATCTCTTTAGTTTGTGCTTGGTTCTATCCAAGTTGAATACTCTTTAAATCAAAATCATACCCTTTGGGATGTATTTTTATCTCAAATTAAAGATATTATCTACATCACAATACTCATAATGGGAATTATCTCTATTTGATTTATCTATAACTTGGTAACTAAAGGCTTCCAAATTTCTTATGAAATCCAATATGTGGTGATCATCATAAACAATATAATTTTTTAAACATTGTAGAGGTTGATAAATAATTGAAAACTTGGTTTTCTTACCCATGGAGAGGTGATGTTAAAGGAATTAAATATTTATATCAAATACCATGCACGATTTTTTAATTTCTTTAAGTAGGATACTTGTAATTGTAATGAACTTATGACTTGGTTGGATAATAATTGAGAGTTCCCATACACATTTAACTATATTACCTTGTTGTTTATGGTGAATTATAGGTCTAAGATCAAGGATTTATATTCTACAAGGTTATTAGTACAAGGTAATTGTATCTTATTTGATTCTAAGTGTTTATTTACTTATGGGTTGATCAATATATTTATAGTTCCAAAGCCTTTTTTGGAGCATTCCCCATAAAAGTATAGAGATCATAAGCCTAATTTTTTTGGTTCATTGTCAATTTTGATTTTCACATGTTTTGTGGATAGGATATAAATGCCAATGTCTAGAGATACTATGTTTATCTTTTCATTTATGGAATTATAATTTACGATCATGTGTTTCATCCTAGGTTATCTATCAATATGTATTTGGTTTACTATGCCTCCCCAAGGTATCCACATTTATGAAAAGTCTATGGCCATATACCCATTTAAGTTTTCAAACTAGTCCCTACTAAGTATTATCCCATATGCTTTAGGGATATCTACTAATTAAATATTCATTAACCACTAGATTATGGAATTAAATCCCAATATCATATGTATTTTCAAGACTTTAACTACCAGATTGAATTTTGATTTATCTAGTTTGACAACTATTTTATTAGATTTAATAGCATCTAGTCCTAGATTTATATAGATTCCCATAGGCATGACATTTTTTAGGATCCTAAATCAATTAATAATTTATGTAACTTCTTACCAAATAGATAGACTATGAGGAGGAAGGGAGGAAACTAAACTTTGTTATTATGTAGTAGCATATTTGTGTTTATAATATTCTATTTGGGTTGGGTTAGTTTATTTATTAAAGACTTTAGGAGGAGGTCTCATTACTCAACAATCTATGATAGCTCATGTAAAATGATGTTCACTTTGATATTTTTCATATCCTCCACTATGTTATATCTAGTCATAATAAGAACATGTTGCATTTTTTTAGTAGGTTTGGGTTCATTTACTTTTGAAATGAAGGATCATTTATATCTCTAGGGACAAGGGGGTCACACTTTATTTAGGGGAGTATATGTATTAAGGAGGGGTTATTATGTCTAACTCCTAAGATCAAATTTATTTTTTTGGTACTTTGATAAAGCATGAACCTTGTTGATGGCCTCTTAAAGTTAATTATCATATTGAATAGAGAAATTAAGGGTCTCCAACCCCATGACAATGATTAGAGGTATCAATGTACTATGGGTATCAAACAAGTTAGCAATGTTTAAATGGTTAGGAATAATCTCATATCCCTCCATCCATTTTAATTTAATATTGAAGGAATTTTAGAATTCAATTAAATACAATTCTCTGTGTTGAGAAATATTATGTAATTGACACTAGTTTGGGAATGCCATCTTGCAGATGTTGAGTTCAAGAATTTGTTTAGGTGAAGGTTTTAGTTGGTTATTAGAGTAGTTAAAGGGATGGTTGTATCTCTGGTAGGTAAAATTATTTTTTTAATTTTCCTTTCTAGTGTTTCTAACCTACCTATGTAATGCCAAGAAGTCATTATTGAACTTTTGTAACATGTGTTGGATAGCATCCAATTCATTCTTGGTAGACTCTTGGGGTATACTTTCAAAATTGTTTATAGCAAGGATAATTAATTAGATATGATATTGAGACACTACTTTGACATTTATTGGGATAAGAAATCCTAAGTGTTGGTTTGGTGTAGTATTCCTTAAAAGGAGATAGCTAGTTATTAACATTGTATGTGACATGGGTATATTTAGATTAGCATTGAAGATAATGTTTAAGACCCAAAAAATTGACACTATATTTAGGATGGATATGAACATTTGGCCTTGGGGGTTTATTTTTATTTCCATTTTTATGGCCTCAAAATAGGCTAGTGGTGAATCCACTATAATCATATCCTTGCATAATAACTTATCAATCCATGGGTCCAAAGTGTTCTTGTACATTTATAAGCCTAATTAAGTGTCTAGTCTATATAGTGTAGTGAGTCAACTATACATTCTATAAAGTTTAGCGTTGAATGTTTAGAAGGGTTCATTTTCTTCCCCCTTTATGATAAGAAACTATTCGTCTAATATGTTGGGGTTAATAAATTTCTCAAGTTAGGCTAGGAAGGTGTTTATAAAATATTCACATCCTACAATGGATTTCTTGGGTAAGTTTAAAAACTAATCATAAACAACATCAATTATGGTTAATGGGAAGAATCTGCATGATCCATCTTCATGTTCCATGTTTAGGAGGCTAAGATTTGTTTTATATTAAGTCACATGTTCTTTGGTAGTTCAACCCCCATTGGGTATGAATCATGGAAGATAACTCTCCCAGTTTCTATTTAGGTCATGGAAAACTCCAAGGACATTAATAGCAAATTGACCAACTAAGACATGGGCAAAGGATTGGACATGGGTCCATGATTATTTTTAATGGGTGGGTGGAAAAACTAGATAGAGTTACTGGGGGTCTTGGTCTTCCTCTCCTATACCTAATTTCTTAGTAAAACTATAAGGGTGAGATTAATAATTGACTAGGGCCATACCTATACCTTTTGGTATATTCAAGAGGCTCCAAATTGTTTAGTTATATAATATGTGGTTCTAAGCATCATCATACCCTCCTTTTATCACCATTTCTTATTTTTTGGTGTCCAAAAATGTATCTACTACATTAGGTGCACTAAAAGACCATGGGATAATAAAAGGGACTTTTGTCCTCTCATTTGAGGCTAATAATAGAATAGTCTAAGGCATGAGTTATAGGTATTTGGATCCATTAAATATTTTGATTGGAATGATTCTCTAAGAGATAATATTTTAACACAAAAATCCAAATACTATCTACATATACAATAACTTCATACATAAACTAATCCTCTCTAAAATTTCTCTACTCCATTAATCTTGGATTTAAAATTGGGATTCAAGAAAATTGATTCAAAGTATTAAGCAAATAAGAATCAAAAGGATTTAAAGGGTAAGGTATATAAGGAATAACTTTGGGTGAAAATGTAATTATCAATGCTTAATACTGATCATAAACCCAACTATGATTTCACTATTGTATGTTATGTTTCACATAAGTGTAAACTTTAGCCACACAAAGAGGGGAGTCAAAGGAAATATAATGTTATTAATTACTACATATTAATTTTATAAATAAACACTTACAAGATTTTAGTTAACATACACACAAAATTATAAATAGCTTATAAAAAGAGAAGAAATATATAAACTAACTAGAATATCATGTTGCTCATTATTGATAAGACACATTATTGTAGAGAGGCTCATATCATAGCCTTTAACATAAACATCCTCCCAATTTCACTACAATATTGTAAGGTACTCATAACTCAGACACAATGGAATATAATCAAAACCCATAGAATGAAAAAAACTATAAGTACATCATTTCTTTATGACTTATATTACAAATTTTTCTACCATTTAATAGTGATAAAAAGTATCATTTATAGGATTGAGATGGGATTTACCATAAATTTTTATAGAATCCCACTTTTATCCATCATGGAAAAAAAATCATAACCATAAAAAATCATGTATTGAAAGAGACAAAAGAAGGAATAACACAGGGAAATGAGACAATGGCTTTCCCTTTTAGGGCCACAAGATGAATGGAACTATTATTAATTGGAACCCTAAAGGGAAAAACTTCCTACTTACATCTAAACACCTTGTCGAGCTTCTAGTGCCTATAAAATGAGACTTTTATCTCTACACAACTTGGATAGGTTGATATATTTCTCCATAAACATAAATTTAGCCTAAGTTAGTAATTTAGCATGTGACTTAAGAGGGGCTTCAAGATAGCCCTTCACTTTATTGACCTAGATAATTTTTGAATTGGACTTTATGGAATGATACAAAATATCTCAAGACCCATATTTTTTATCCTTCACCACCTTTATCTTCATGCATGCATTGAAATGTTCAAGGTGGACCCAAAATTCATCAATGCTAAGTAGTGTGCCATTGGGGTCGAAGAACATAGTAAAGTTGTGCTTCTTTAAGTAAACAAATATTTTATCCTTGATTTTATCTAAGGTTCCAATGATAGCTTGAATGTACCTAATCTAATATTAAAATTTCATCCTCATTCTTCCTATGAATTTCTATTATTAATTTAGGTCCAATGAGAGGCATGATTTTAAGCTCAAGGAACATCCCCTTATTTATGATTACCACCATCTTATTTCATTTAATGTCAATTATAATGATCTTATCTATGCAATGTTGTTCTCTATAAAAGAGCAAAATTCCCTTTGAAATAGAGCTAGTCACCTCTCCGAAGTTTGTGAACAATTCAATGAGTGTTGATTCCACCTTGCCAATGAGGCTAACATTAAATAAGCTCATGATTTGGGACTCCAATATCCTGACTTGTTCCTTGAGATATTTTATGAGATTATTCATTAGCTCGTTTAATAAAATTATCATAGAGAATGGGTCCTCTATAATAAATTATTCACCCATATAGGTTCTCTTCTTGTTAAGGGAAAAGAAGTACTACTTTGTTATCCATACAATGGGGTCCCATATTAGGTTAAGGATTGGGTAATCATCCTCTTCATCCTAAAAATATGTCTATAAAACTAGATTTGGATGTATGGGTTTCCATGGTAAACCATATTAGGTCTTCATAAAATTTTAAGGGACCAATCCATCATTATCCTCCCATAATTCCTAGGGTTGTTAAAGATAAGGTAGCAACTGAAGTAGATGGTGGAGGCATGGGTGGATATGGAAATAATGGATGAATGATGTGAACTAGGATGGAATATAAAGGGGGATAATGGGTGAAAATTGAGTGTTTATGGTAGATACCATCAAGAATAAATACTATCTTAGTTGGTATTGAGTCACATGGACTTAAGGACCAATTATGCTTGGGAGTTAGGTGTTCATACTAAAGGAAGATATGGGATGATTAAATATAATTATTGAGGAACCATGTGAAAAAAATATATAATACTAAGATGGTGATACATCTTCAAGATGATGTTGTACTAATGTCCTAGGAGAAATCATCTTCAGGCACTTAGTAAGCTTATACTAAGGGCTTTTGTATGATGTTATTGCACTTTAGGTAGCAAAACTAGAAAAAAGCTATTGTGAATATAGGTGATTGGTGTATAATATGATGATTCCATATGTTTATGAGTTATATAAGGTTATTATGTTTAGACCTATTAGATTACTAGAGGCTGCAATAGTAGGGTGGGCATGCACACTTGGGATCAAAGGAACTATAGGGGAAGTTGGAGCAATGGGAAAGACTAATATTGGAGAAGAAATAACTATTATTATAGGAGAAAGAGTAAAAAGATATAAATGGATTGTGTCAATAACTTGGGATAGCCTAGAGTACTTATGTCTTATGATGAGACAAAAACTATGTCATTGGTGAGTTGATAGGTGATCTTTGACTCTACTAGGTGGTTAGGGACGAGGTAGGGAATTTTAAGAGGAGGTAACAATATAATTTATAATTTTATGACTATATGGAATTATTAGTACTAATAAGTAGTGATTTATAGTATTATTGCCCTCATATCCTTGACATAGGTTTTTCATTCATTACTATGTAAATAAGGGGATAAAAGTGATCTCAAATGTCTTAGATGTGGTTCCTAAAATGGAGAATGTAAAATTTGGGTAAAACCACATGGATTAGGGATCCTATAGGTATCCATTGGGGATCACCATGATATTAAAGTTAAGGGTGGCATAGGTGGCATAAACTAGATATGACATCATGTAAAAGTTGCCTCTAGTGATAACATTGGGTACCTACAATGATTGTTAAAAGTGATGATGAACCCAATAAATACGACCTTCTTACCTTAAATGATTATTTTGAGTAATGGGATCGAATATTTTTCTACATGAATTATATTACTCACCTAATATATGTGGTTGAAAAAGAACATGCATATGTGCACTTGCTCTCTAAAGGTCTTGATAGTGTAAGAGTTGATGTCTTCTTTGTTAACCCAATATTCAAAGTCCTCTACCTAATAATGTAGGTTATCATGGAGATTTTAGGTCTTCATCCATGTAGAGGTGACTTATTTGTTATATAAAATGTCATATTTGATGGGTTTATACTAGTTTTTGAAGGTATCCCAAGAGATATCTATAAATTGGATTTCTTGATGTGAAAATAAATGAAGATATCACTAAAAAGGAATACTTTGAGCTTGGATGTTACATTATAGTCCCAAGGATATAAGAGATATCAGGTCAATTATAGACTTGATATAATATTTCTACGACTCATCATCATTGTTAAGTCTCTATATATATTTAATTGTCTTGAATATTTCATTATAGTGTTTAAAACACTTGACCCCATACAAGAACTTATTGTCTCTAAAACCATGATCTAGTTTAGGATTGGATGTGGATGTTACCACTACTTAATTTCACCCTTTTTTTTATGTAGGACTTACAAATATGTTCTTTGTTCTTTGGTAAAAACTTGGTAGATGGATCTAAATGATTTGAATAATCTAAAGCAGATAATGGTGAGCCCTAATTTAGATGCGATCTTATAAGGATCTAGTATATTTCTAAATTATTGGCATTAGTGACTCATGGTATGTGAATTAACCTCTAATTTAATGACCTAATTTTTTATTAGAATTTTTTGGATTTTGTTTATGTTTAATTTTATGTAAGATTGACCTTAATTGGATCTATCAGTGGTGATGGGACCTTTCTATATGTTGAATCATGAATTACCCAATATGGGTTGATAAATGTAGAGAGTATGGTGGGTAAATGCCCAAGATTAACCCTCATAGCAATCTAGATAAATTTATATTATTCCAAGTGTTATGCATACCATGGTGAAAATAGGTGGAGTTATGGGTTTGACTCAGCAATGATTATTTATGTGTATGAAAACCTAGGGTGTACATGTACATCTGGTAATATATGATCAAATAGGGCCTCTTAAGCCTCTCATATCTCTTAAGACATTGGGTGTATATGTACACATGGTGATATCTGATTAGATTAAGCCTCCCATGCTTCTAAAAACTCTAATGACTATGGGCATACAAGTACATATGGTGATCTTTGATTCAATCAGGCCTACCATACCTATAATAACTTCGATGATTTTAATTTTATGGGTGCACAGTAATCTCTAATTGGATTGAGCCTCCAAATCCTCTAAAAACTCCATGTGTATTGGTACATGTGTAAATATTTGATTATATTATGGATCTCAATCTTATGATATCTCTAAGAAATCTAGGTGTAAATGTACATGTGGTGATCTTTGATTATATTAGGCCTATTACATTTATGATGACTCTATGTTTATGGGTACACATGGTGATATCTAATTGTATCATTCCCATAGGATTGGGATAGTTCTAATTAATATAGGTGTATGGTTGCATGTGGTGATCTCTAATTAGATCAAGCCTTCTAGGTCTCTGATAGCTATAATGACTCTAAGACCTTAAAAACATACAAAATATTAAGTCATTTGAAATCATTTAGAAAATGAAGGTCTACTTACTTGTCAAAATAGGATCTCTAGGAGTGCGCTATCTTGACTTCAAGACCAAGACTCTCATACCTGCATGTTTTATATATTTCTAAGAGGAAAATAGCTTATCATCCCAAAATAAATTAAGTATAAAATAATTTAAAATCATGATAGTACTGTTCTTTTTTAAATAAGAAGTTTATATAAGATATTCAAATATATACTGATGGGATTTATTACAACTAAAATAAAATCTTAAATATTGGGATATAATAAGTTCTTGAGGTTTTGAAGTTATATGATGTCTAATAAAGTAGCCAAATTTTGACATTAAAAACTTGTATATGTCCCCTTTTCTTTGATGAAAAGGGGTGCTTTAGTCACAACACTATTTACTAACATAAAATATAAAACATATGTAAAAGATATAAAAAAGTGAAATTCTAAATATTTTTTACTATTTTTGAATTATTGGAATGTTTTTGTATTTTCTTAAATAATTTATTTTTTAAAATGTTTTGAAATTTATTCTATGTGATATATTTGTGAAAGTGAATAATTTTCATTGGGATATTAATATGTTTTCCCTTGAGTTTATCTATGTGATAGACACCTTTGCCGAAAATTTCTCTAATTGTAAAGGGGCCTAACTAGTTTGGTTTGAATTTTTAGAGCTATAATCACTGAGAGGGGGGTGAATCAGTGATGCAAGATAATCCAAACTTAAATTTTAATCCTTTAAATCATTAATCAATCATCACAAGCATTCATAAAGCATACAAGTCATTCATAATAGTGAATCACAAAGATGATGCAAGATCAAACACACAACACATGAATTACATGGGAACCCCTTGTGGGGAATAAAACCAACTCTCAAGCATAAAAAAACATGGACTAATTTTATTATAAGATGATCACAAAGATTATAAATTTTAGTGAATCACCCACTTTACAAGGATCACCCACCCCTAAGCATGAACAAGCACCAAGTTGTTCTAGATGTTGAGCACCCACACAACACCTATGAAATAAAAAACTATATAACTCTAATTGCCTTCAAATATGATGGATAAAAAATGTATAAAACCTATCTTTCAATTTTTAAAACTCTCTAAAACTATCACACACAAGCAATGCATCCAAAACACCCTTTTTGATCACTCTAGACCTCTTCACTCATCTTCAATTTTTAATCCTACAAGTACATTATTATGACTTTAGAATTATGACCTACATTTCATAAAAAAATTACTAAACCTACTATGTTATTCAATCCATCAACTTAGCACACTCTCTCAACCCCTAAAAACTCTATCTTACCCACATCAAAACCTCTAAAAACCATCACCTTAGTTTTCACTCTTTATAAAGCCTTCATGAATACCATATTATTGGTCATCCATTAGAATTGTCTTAACCCTTAAGGATTCATATCACACCAAAAAATTGAGCATAGCATCCATGGGTCACCTTTAATTAGCTACACCTTTAAAATAGGCCTTAGTAGACCTTATAGGTCTCATTGAAACCTGTTCACTCTTTTATCACTTCATCAAGAAAATTAGAAACACAAGACCTCTTACAAATACATAGGTCCACTCTAAATGACCCTTATGACACCTTCAAGTGATTACATCCATCACTACACTCTTATATATATTTAGAACCTTCTCAAAAAATATTATTATACATAAGAACACCATGAATGAATAAATAGTAAACTTCTAAGAATTTTTTCATACTAAATATGGATTTGTCAAACCTAAAAAATACATATATATGATCTTCATGGAATATAAAACACTCCCTAAAAGATAATTTATCATGAAACATCAAAACAAATTCAAACATTCTTCTCAAGTCACTTGCATAAGATGGTCAAACACATAGTGAACTTTGGGTCTAAATATATACACTTTTATAGATAGTTAAACCTTATTATCAATTTTTATGAATGTACCTTATATTCCTTTACAATTTTTCTTTTTATACCACTATCAAATTCATTATATATCAAAAGTTATAGCTCAAAAAATACAAACTAGTTTTTTCTTTATTAATTTAAATTCCAAAGGTACTATGTAAAGCAAAAGCTTCAAACACGTGTCTCCATCTCATGAATTATATAAACTTGATGAAATACACTTAATTTATCTCCTTGCGAGTCACCTAGCCTTTAACTTCAATTGTTGATCATTTATCTTTGATCTATGCTACTGAGATTGAGACAATTGGCAGCCCACGTGCCTTATATGGACCTTTTTTTAGACTCTATGCACTTATGCTATTTTATAGTCCCACATGAAATCTTATGATTATTTTACTTATTGACCTCATGCTCATCATTATATCTCTATCTATGTTTAAATTCATATTGTTATATCTTCATCTACATGATCACTCATATGCCATTAATCCTTGATTTGATCAAGCTATATTTTGACACTTGGTAGCCCTAAATTTACACTCTATAACAACTATTTAATGAGATTTAAACTTGATGATATTTTTCACATCACTATATTCTAGATAAACTTTGTCTAAGTATGGGAAATACTACAATCTACCTAAAAATATAACTTTTCACCTTGACATCCTTTGCTAGACACCATATCAAGACTTAAAATTTGAACCACATGATCTAGGCAAAAATATGAACAAACCCATGTGTTCAATATATTTTTACACCTTCACACGTGTGAATTATAATGTCATCAATATGATCACTCAAATTGATTTTCCAAGATGACTAAGAGAACCTAAACATTCATATGACTACTCTGATGAATTCCTTTCACTTCCACAAGCACTCCAAGCACTCATAAGACCCCATAGGGTATATAAAACATGACCACACCATCAATATCACCCATAAACTACCTTACTAATTCAAACACTGAATAACCATGCAAGAACACTGAAACACACTTTTTCATTGTCATTATAACACACATGCCACCTCAGCAAAATACTTGGTCATATTGGAGACATAATTTACAACTCTCCAATAATACTTTTTCATTGATGTTAACACCAATTATAAATATTATTCTCAAACTCTTTCTCTCTCTTCAATAACTTTCTCCCCTGTTGACACAATGACAAAATGGGAACCAAATGATCTTGAGGAACTAAAATGAATTTAATAATCAACAATAGGAAGGACCACCTTTGAGAGATGATGCAAACTCCTCCTAACACTTTGTACACACTTCTTACCTTGATCTTCTCAAACATGCTCCAAACTCAACACTCTTCTTGACCATACACAACTCTTATGAAGATAAAACACACATGAACACCAAAAATTGATTGAAATCACCTTGAAAACATTAAGAGGGACTCCCCCTAAGTCACTTGAGCTTAGGTACCCTTTAATCACCTTAAAAATATCTCCGAACATGACTAAACATCTCACATATGCTCCCCCTCACATCATACATAGCTTTTTAAACCTTTTAAACTATTTAAGTTAGATCCCCCTAACTGCATACTCCACATGGATCATGACATCTTCAACAAGTCTTCTTAACCAATTTTGTTTTGACACATGGAAACCTCCATACTTTGCCTACAAACCTTCAGGACCAAAATTATTGAACACACCTTGGGAACACATACTTCCCGCTCCATAAGAAAGATATCTACTAAGAAGCATAGGTAGAGACATCCTAGCCCACAATGTCCTAGAACAACATGAAACTAGGATTTGCCCACATCTCCTCATATTCCTTTTGCTTCTTAGGCATCTAAAACTGATAGTTCTTATTCTTCTTATTATTAAGAGGAAAAACATGCTCATCCACTACAACATTATTCTTCTCTTCTAATATTTTATTACAACACATGGAGATAACTTTGATTTGTGACATACCTTTTCACTTGAAGTATTCATCTTGTAGTTTGAAACCTCATCACTAGGTATTAACAACTAATGTTCTTTATATGAAAAATTCTCAAAAATATCATGTTGTTCACTTGGATTCATACACACCTCAAAATTAGCCTCAACTAACTCCTTTGTCTTCTCCTTGAGCTTGGTCTCTTTATTCACAACATGAGCAGACAATGAAATCTCTTGGCACTCTTCAAGCTTTGTAGCATTCTCCACCACAACAAATAGACCACTTGAACTCGTAGAATCATTATGACTCACACTTTTCATCTTTGGTTTCCATGAGTTAAATTGTCTTCTTCCATGCATTCTAGGAGTTTAATTAAACTTATTTTGACTTGATGGCATTTGCTTGTAGAACCTAAAAATGTGACCAATCTTCTCATAGTTATAGTAAATCATTCTCCTTGAAGTAAAATCAACTTTCCTTACCTGATTTAGATACAATATTGTAATGTGTCATAATAATTGAAACACTCAACTTTGTTCATGTTATTTGACAGATGATTCCACTCATTCTTAGTAGGTCTTCTACAATCTCTAGCCCTGTGACCACATTGATTACAAGTATAGTAGTAACCATAGAAATTGGCATACCTCATTTCATTTGGTTATCTGATCTAATTTGTCATCATTCCACTAGAATATTCATTCCTTGACTAATGATTGGCCTTCAATGTCTGATCCTTCTTGTTCACATTAGCCTTCACATTGTCTTGAGTTGTAAATTTTTATTCTTCTTTGTAACCAAGTCCAATTATATCACTAACATGCTTTTGACTATTTAGAATGTTGTCTAGATCACTTGATCTCTTTTCAAACCTAAAAAATGACTTCAATTGACTATATGTCTTCTATAATTTAGCTTTTAATGACTCAATTTCAATCACATACCTTAAGCACTCATCTTCTTTGGATTTTAGGCTTCTAGACATAGTTTCTAATTGACTATTGAGATTCTTGACTATACCTTCATGCTCCTTGAATTATTCATCCATTCTATCCTCATACATATTGAATTGATCCTCATAGTCCTTCATTTGTGACTTCAACTTCTTGGTCTTCTTCTCAATCTTCAGATCTTCAAGGGCATTCATCAACTGAATCTTATAAGACTCTTTATTTTATTCATCATTTGTATCACTCTAAGTAGACTCTTATTGATATGAAAAACTTCCCTATCTTGCCATGAATATAAATTCATCTTCAATAGGACCATTATCTTCATTATCAAACTTAGAACACTATCTTCACTCTCATATTATGAGCTTCAATTTTCATTAGTGTAGAGAAACTTCTTGTCCTTGAAATAATTCTTTTTGTTTTCATAATTTTTGAATCCTTTATTCTTCTTATCAGACCTGAATGTCTTATTTCCTTCATCTTGGATTTCACCATGGTCTTCATCATCATTATTATTATGCTTATGAGGGAACTTATTAGTAAAGTTTCCTACCTCTCCACAACTGAATCATTTGAAGGGTAGTTTACCCTTATACTCACTTGAACCTATTTTCAATTTCATTGTAAATAAATCAATTAGTTTTTCATCATCAATACCAAATATGTCATCCTCATTGAGTTCATTAATTTAATTTCTCTTCTTCTTTGGATTCATTTCTATCATGAATGTTGCTTCTTTCTTTGGTAGTTTGTCCTCATTGTATCTTATCTCATAAGCAATAAGAATTCCATGCAATTCATCCATATTCATATGATTAAGATCATGAATTTATTCTATAGTAGATACTTTTGAATCAAACTTGAGGGAGAGAGACCTTAATACCTTTTGTACTATAGTATCCTCTTCAAGATTCTCTCTAATACCTATGATAATGTTCAAAATCTCATCAACTCTCTGTAGAAAGGATGCCACATAATCTTCTTCCTTCATTTTGAAAATCTCAAATTATCTTTGGTGAGTCTATAACTTGGCCAATTTGACCTTTAAATCCCATTCATAAATGATCTGCAATTTTTCCCTTAATCTCTCTGGTAGATATATAATGGATTACCTTGGTGTACTTAGTTTTTGAAATACCACAAGTGATGCATTCATATTTTTTGAATTGCTCTCACATAGCTTATTATCAACTTCACTAGTTAGAGGAGTAAGGGGTGCTGAATATCCATCCAAAATAGATTTCCAAATGTCAAACCATAGTGACATGATGTAGGTCTTCATTCTTACACTCAAAAAAACATAATTGGACCCATTTAACATTGGTGATTGCTTAGTAAAAATCCTCCTTGCATTTGATGACTACCCATATTATACCTTGGATCACCTTCAAGTAGTTAAAATTGAAAAAAACGTCATACTTTGATACCAATTATTAGAGGTAGAATCACTAGGAGGGGGGTAATCAATGATGCAAGATAATCTAAAATTTAATTCCAATATTTTCAATCCTTAATCAATCATCAAAAGCATTCATAAATCATATAATTCATTCATAATAGTGAATCAAAAAGATGATGCAAGATCAAAAACACAACACATTAATTATGTGAGAAACCCTCATGGGGAATAAAACCCACTCTCAATCCTACAAACACATGTACTAATTTTCTAATAAAATGATCACAAACATGAGACCTTTTAGTGAAGCACCCACTTCATATGGATCACCCACCCCTAATCATGAATAAACACCAACTTATTCTAGATTTTGAGCACCCACACAACACCTATGAAATCAAAAAATCCATAACTTTGTTTGCTTTTCAATCTGGTGGATAAACAATGTATATCACCTCTCTTTCATCCCTTCACACACTCTCAAACTTGCACACACAAGTAATGCATGAAAAATACCATTTTGGATCACTCTAGACCTCTTCACTCATCTTCAATATTTGATCCTAAAACTACACTATTCTACATTATAATTATGACCTATAGGTCATAACATAATCCTAAAATTTCTCTGGTCTTCAATCGATTCACTTAGCACACTCTCTCAAACCCTAAAAACTCTATCTTCCCCACATCAAAACCTCTAAAAACCATCACCTTTATTTTCACTCTTTATAGACCCTTTATGAATATCACATTCTTGGTTATCCATTAGACTTTATTTAACCCTTAAGTATTCTTATCACACTAATACATCAACAATAACATCCATGAGTCACCCTTAAGTAGCTACACCTTTCAAATAGGCCTCAGTAGTCCTTATAGGTCTCATTGAGACCTATTCACTCTTTTATAAATTAATAAAGAAAATTAGAAACATAAGACCTCTTAAAAATACATAGGTCCACTCTACATGACCCCTAAGACACCTTCAAGTTATGACATCCATCACTATACTCTTCTGTATGTGCAGAACCTACTCAAATGATAGTCTTGCACACAAGAACACCATGAATGAATAAATAGTCAACTTATAAGCATTTTTTCATACTAAATATAGATTTTTCAAACCTCAAAAATCCATAAAAATGATCCTCATGGAGTATAAAACATTCTCTAATAAATAATTTATCATGAAACATCAAAACACCATCAAAACAAATTCAAACATTCTTCTCGAGTTAGTTGTAGAAGATGGTAAAACACACAATCAACTTTGGATATCAATATATACACTTTTATGAACATTAAAACCTTATAATCAATTTTTATGGATGAAAATTTGAGTCCTTTACAAATCTTATTTTTATACCACTATCAAATTCATCATATTTTAAAAGTTATAGCTCAAACAATACAGACTAGGTTTTCTTTTATTAATTTAAATTCCAATAGTTACAGTGTAAAGTAAAATATTCAGACACATGTTTCCATCTTGTGCCTTTTGGAAACTTGATCAAATACACTTCATTGATCTCCTCGTGAGTCACCTAGTCTTTACCTTCAATCACTAACTATTAATCTTTGATATGTGCTACCAATATTATGACACTTGGCAGCCCCTTGTGCCTTCTATGGACCCTTGTATTAGACTCTATATGCCTATTCCACTTGGTATTCCCATGTGAAATCTTAGGATTATTTGACTTATTAACCTTGTGATCACCATTATATCTCCATCTATAATTAAATGTGTGTTGTTAGGTCTTTATCTACATGATCACTCACATGTTATTGATCCTTGATCTGATCGAACTAGATTTTGACACTTGAAAACCCTACATTTACCCTCTATAATATCTATTTCTTGAGGCTTGAAATTTATAGTCTTTGGATCATCATTTTCTACTAGAGTAACTTTGGCTAAGTATGGGAAAAACTACAATCTACTTAGAAATCCAACTTTGTATCTCAATATATTTTGGTAGATACCATATCAAGACTTGAAATTTGAACCATGTGATCTAGGAATAAATATAAAAAAACCCATATAACCATTTTATTTTGAAACATTCACATGTTTCAATGATGATTTCATCAATATACTCACTCAATTGGATTTGCCAACATGACTAGGATAACTTAAACATTCATATAACTACTCTGATGAATTATTTTCACTTCCAAAAGCACTCCAAGCACTCATAACACCCCATAGGGTATATATAACATGACCACACCATCAATAACACCCATCAACTACCTTACTAAGTCAAACACTAAATAACCATGCAAGAATATTGAAGCACATTAAATCACACTTTATCATTATCATTATAACACACATGACACCTCATCAACATGCTTGGCCATCTTGGAGACATCATTGAAAACTCTCCAACATGAATTTTATTTTTTTCCTTCTCTATATTGGTATTATTTTAGTACTAAATCACCAACATTAAATTCATGTGCTCGAACCTTTTTTTTTATATGCACATTTTATGTGATTTTGATAAACATGTAGATGCTTAATAACATGTGTGAATTTTACACTTAATTATTCCAATTGATATAATAATTTTTCATAATAGTCATTTTTTTGAATAATATACTTGAGATAAACCCGTAAAAATGATATTTCAATCTTAATTAGTAAAACTACCTTGATACTATAAACCAAAGATTAAGGTTTGGCTTGAGTAGGGGTATGAACACTAGTATGCTATTCCCATAAGGTGTAAACCACCTAATGATGCCCGTGTGTATTATATTGTTTGACTAGTTTTCCTAATGTCTTAACAATAGTTTTGTTTATCATTTTTATCTATCCATTACCCTATGGATAGTATGCTGTAGAAAAGGTATGTTTAATTTTACTTTTTTACTAAAACAATTCATTATTTTATTTTTAGATGATGATCCATTATCTATTATAATTATTGAAGGTAAACTAAATCAAGAAATGTTTGTTATCAATAACATGCATATGTTGTCTTCAGTGTAAACTCAAGTGGAATTACATCCACCCATTTGGTAAAATATTCAATGGTCATAATAATAAATTTATAGCCTCCTATAGATACCATATTTATCTTTCTAATCAAATCAAATCCATAAATGTAAAATGGCCATGGTGAAACAATAGGCTATAACTCAGGAGCCAATGTATGATTTAAATTACTCTATTTTTTTACATTAAACACATACAATATCATGTTTGATACATTCTTTTTCCATTTTGGACCAATAATTACCTTGCCATAATAATTTATCAGACATTGCTTTTCTACTAAAATGTCCTCCACACTCATTGTTATGTACCTCTAGAAGAGTGGTTTATGCTTCTTTATTTATACATCGAAGCAATTATCCATTAAAACCCCTTATAAACAAAATGTTCATAATTATAACATAATGAATTGATTCCCTCTATATTCTAAACTTTTCATTTTATGTGAAATGATCTAGTATAAATGTTATATATAGAAATTTGTGTATATCATTGTACCACTCTATGTTTACTACATTTCATGTAAAGGTAAAAACTGCAAAATAATCTATTTTAGCTAGCATAGTTGAATTTTTTTATAACTATTAGATTGTAAAATTTATGTAATCATCATTAATATCCATGAGAATCAATGATTATTCATTGGTCTTTGCATCATCATGAAAACTATCCTAATGTGGGATACTTTTGATATCACATGTTTCAAATGTTCTTTTCAATTGTTATATCATATATTTATATGGAATAAGATGGACCTCTTTTGTTTAATAATTATTTCTAATTTGATTAAAAAATAATTAGGAGTCACCATAAAATGAATATGTCTTACATGAATATTTTGTGCAATATATAACTTGATGATTAAGGCTTCATATTATTTTATATTATTTATGGATGGAAAAGCTAATCAATAAGAAAATGACATATAATATCCTTCATGAGTAAATAAAATAATACCTGCACCTGACATTTCATACATATAGATTTGTATAAAAATGTAGTACATGTGTCTTGTAATAAATGATAGGTTTCTACCTCATAATGAAAAGCCTTAGTCATTTGAAAATGATCATATCATGAAGTAGTAGATAACTAGTCTATAATAATTTGACATTTTATATATTTTTGAGATAAAATTCTTTAAGTTGTTTGACCCATTTTTTTATTCTTCCTATGAGATGAGTTTTCTTCATGAGAAAAATTAATGGGTGTTCTTTAATGATGACATGAATCTAATTTTTTAGCATACAGTGTCATAATTTTTGTGTTTCAAAGACTAATACTAAACATAAATTTTCCATTCCCATATATTTACATTTATAACTAGTTGATGGCTAAGATAATAAATTGTTCATTCTTTGTAATCATCATCATATTTTGATAATAAGACCCCCCAAGGCCTCATGAAATGTTTAAATATAAATAAGAAATGGTAGATATGATATTAGTGGCATAATCAATGGTTATTTTCTAAATATTTTTTAATTGCATCAAAATTTTACTGTAAAATTTTATCCTACACAAATTTAGTATATTTCTTGAGTAAACATGTGAAAAGTAGGGTTTTATTAGCTAAATGAGTAATAAATCATCTAATTTATTGAATTCTACTTGTAAACATCATAATTGAAGGAGGCATTTCAATAATGGATTTTAATTTTTTACGATCAACCTCAATACCATGTTGAGAAATAATATAACCCAAAAGTTTTCAATAAAATACCCCAAAAATACATTTTTGGGATTTAATCATACATTAAACTTTCTCAAACATTAAAATATATTGCATAAACTAGTAGCATTATTTTTTCAATGTTTGGATTTGGCTAAAATATCATCAAAATAATCTTAGATAGTCTTACAAATAAAATCATGAAAGATATGTGTCATTATCATTTGATAAGTGGTTTATAATTTTTTATTCCAAGAGACATAATGGTATAACAAAATTTTCCCCATGGTATGGTAAATATTATTTTTTCTTTATTGGTAGGATTAAGATTTATTTGATTATAACTAGAAAAACCATCCATGAATATAAAGGTCCCATATTCAGAAATAAAATCAATAATCATGTCTCAATTAGGTAGTGGAAAATCATCTTTTGGGGATGCTTTATTTAAATCATAAAAATGTGTGCAACATATAATGTCACCATTAGGTTTTATAACATGCACTATATTGGAAACCCAATTAAAAGGTGTAATTTTTCTATTCAATCCTTCATCTAGAAGTCTTTGTATCTCATATTTTACAATCAATGTTATCTTATGATGCATATTGATAGGATTTTCATCTAGACATAGTAGATATTATGTATTAGCATAGGTGGATCAATTCAAGGCATGTTAGAATGATCCAAATAAAATAACTTAGTGAAATCATGTATAAAATGTTGATAGGCTTTGTCTACATCATTGTAGTGAGTAATATTAGTCATGGATATTTATTTATTCCATAATTATATTATATTATTTCTTCATTAATAAATGTGGATATATTGGTGATAAATGGATCTATGTGAATGGTATTATTTATATCATGTGGGTTATCAAAATCATAATTATCACCAATGTAAGCATGAGCAGATGTGGAATAAGGAAGCCTATTCTTATGATAGAAGGAATGGATATACTCATATGCCCCCAAATAATCTAGAAGTGACTCATCATTAGAGAATTTATCTTTTTTTTTAATCTTGGGTAAAATACTCTCATGAATTAAATCTAGATTAAAAATTTGTAACTTAGAAGTAGAAGTAGGAACATGTATGCATTCTAAGGTAGATTTTATAAAACATAGTTTTTGATTATTGTTTTGTTTGTTGACTATAGATTTTTATGAAAACCCCAAGTATTTTAAATTGGTATTATTTATTATTTAATTAGTAATCAAGATGGGTTATACCTTTCTCAAATTTTTGTAATACTTAATCCCTATACCCATGTTTTAGTAAATATCTATAGCAAAAATATATAGTTGGTGGATGTGGTGTATAATTATTTGTTCAATGCAACATTACACAATGTTTGAAGGGAATTGTATCTATCACACATGTATAAATAATCATTGATTGATAAATTTTAAACATGAAAACTATATAGGAATGCATGCATATCATGTATCCAAGGACATCCCAAGATTATGTTATAATTTAAATCATTTAGCTTAACTTGGCATAGAGTAGGTAAGGTGAAAGGTACTACAATAATATTCAATGTAATTTATCCCAAGACCTTGCATAAATTTTTTATTCACTCCATTAATATTCATATTGGAAGATTCTAAATATTTATCCTCAATGCCTAGTAATGAAAGGAAAGATATATTACAAATATTAAGTCTTTATCTATTATCCACAAGTACCCACTTAACCATATTATTATACTTATATATATTAATGGAAAAAAGAGTCAATAATATGTTTGGGATGGTATATATTATTTTTAAAAGGAAATACAATGTTATTTCCATTTGATATAATTTAACACAAAGGATATATATGGTGGCTCCACATTACTTGCAAGGTTGTCACGTGTAATTATTCCAATAAAATATCTCTGTATTTTGAGGTCTCATGTAATATATCAAAAAGTAACTTTCTATCCATGACCTAGTTATGGGTTTAATATTAATACATGTAAATTATATATTTTTCATACATTCCCTTTGATGCTTTGTAGTAACAAGTAATAATTATTGATAAGTATTATTACAATGAGGGATATGCATATATACACATGTGTTAGATCTATCATGCTTTTTAAATCCATTTAATTATGGTTTGAAAAAATGTAGCAATGTACGAAAGATAATAAATAGTGACTTTCATGATGTACTTAACAAAGGAAAATTTATAATATGTGTGCATGTTGTTTTCAAAAATTTATTCCTTTAATGTTAAAATCAATCTAATTTTTGCAATGATTTTTTAATAATTCAAAAATCAAGAAAAAATCATAAAAAAACCTATAGAACACTAGGATTTGATAATAAGACTCAAAGATCAGTTCACCAAATGTTTTGGTCCTTTTTATAATTAAGGGTTAAGAAGAATATGATACTAAAAAGTGGATACAACTATTCTTAAAAGTAGGATGACTTAATAATTTCATTTATGATATTCAATTTTAGGGATGAATTGTCATAAATACTAAATATATAAAGTATAATGCTAAAAATTATTTTGATTGCACAATCACAAAGAATAAATAATGCATAGCTTATGTAATGATGCACAGATAGATCTAATATGTGTAGGTGTGGGAAAAATATTTTAGATATTTAGGAACCAGTCATCAGATTTTATAAATATTATTTTTGATTGCCTGGACACTTGCATCAATGGTACTATTTGAATTTGAATGCAACTATCTTGTACATAATATTTATTTTATCAAGATGTGTTAAACCAATTATTTATAATTTTTTGTTACTATTCATCTGATGTATCTGGATCTCATGCATATGTGATTTATCATTCTTTATATTTCAAACTTTAGATCTTCACCTTATGTTAGGTTACCATGTCAAAATAGGTTAGTGTATTCATAGTGTTAAGCTAATCTCAAATATCACTCTATTAATGAGAATTTCATACATATCCAATACTTCAATGAGGGACCCATACTTATGTATTTATCCCCTATGTGTGGGAATGTGTGTGCACAAGGGTGAAATTTACTATATGAATATGCATGTAGTGATCTAGATTTTAACTTGACAAATATGGATCATGGGCTATATTTTGAGTGCTTCAGACCTATAGTATGATTGATCATATGATTAATATGCAAATAGATGTGAATAGGGAAGAATAACTTAGTTGTGTGATTTTAAATTTAGTATTATTTATAAACTTGAGAGGTGATTACTTAATGTTTTGCTAGGTGAATCATGAGTATGATTTTAATTATATTTATACTAGCTCTTATGAAATGATCATCACCAAAGGGTTAATTAAATTCTTAGGCTAACCCATAGATGTGTAAAGATTTGAAAATTTAAGTTTTTTTCAGGTAAAGACACTTGTGTTATATTAGAGATAATAACAATGATTTAATTGTCCTACCCTAAATGTAACTATCTAAGATCGAGGAAAGTTGTCGAGGCTCAGTAATTGATAGTGAATTATATATCATATTCTAGGAATTATGTGGTTACAAGTATTATAGATAATTAGAGTAATCAAGGTTTGAATAATAAATAATTAACTAGACCCAATGAGGTGTTGAATGCAAGCCTTTTAGATGTAAGGAAGGTCAAACCTACGGGTAGACCCTCAATTTATGTTTTTCAAGTTTACAAGACTAATTTAACATATACATATATATTTAAGAATATATAGTATCTTAACCTTTTAAAGATATTAGTGTGCACATATAGTTTTGGGACCTTACCAAAGTCGATGAACCTTAGGTTAATAATTAATGAACAATTATTCTCAATAAACTAAGTGGTTTCCCCTTTGTAGCACATTTTATTGGGTTGTACACCATGATTAGACTATGTAAATTTTGACAAGGGAATTAATTATGCCATTTATTTATACAAATTTTCTAATGAATGTGTCAAAGATTAGAATATCCAAGGCTTAAAATAAGATTCATTATTTCATATAAGTAAATTTTCTATTTTCTAGAAGTATAAATTTCCTACTTTTTAAAAGTAAATTACTTTCTTTCTAAAATTAAAATTCCATCTTTCCAAAATAAAATTTCCTATTTTTAGCATAATATTTCTTACTTTCAAGAGTAAATTTATTGAATTCTAAAAAATATTTTAATTTATTATAATTTAGAGCATGTAAAGACCAAAAAACCCCCCTCAAACTAACCATGTGCAGGGTACGACATAAAAATACAAAAAGAAATGGAAGTGTTTGTATGTAGCATAAAAGATGTTACTTAGAAATAATTTTTTCTAGGAAGATGAGCTTATGTAAAAAATATTAATCTAGTATATTGACTACAAAAATAAATATATCACTTGAAATAATAAAGTTATCACCTACAACTATAGAGAACCTACTTGCAGAAGTAGAGATATCACTTGAAGCAAAAGGAGAAACAATTTTGGTTTATTAACACTAAATATTGGAGATATAAAAAGTAGAAAAAAATATTTTTTATTTGAGTTGGAAAAATATTATAAGAATAAAATATATGAGTATCCTCATACCCTTGAGAAAGACATATTTAAACCATTTCAAAAAGTGCCTCTTTTTCCACCAAACACTTAAGTATCAGGTATTCAAATCCCTCCACTGTCACCTATACTCATTTCTAAAATATAAATCAAATCCCTTATAGCCCCAAATAATACTTCAAAACCTACTGAAACCTATGACAACCAAATAAGACATATTTATTGAACCCACTCTATCACCCTAGTCAGAAGACTTTCCTCTCCTTTTAATAAATTTACAACCACTTTTCATTACACACCATTACAAAAAGCATATAAAGGATTTGAAAAATTGGTGGTGGAACTCTTAGGTTTACAAATAGCCCAATAAATTATGGGAGATAATCATTTAAAAGCTTCTAAGATCATAACATTTGAGTTTCTTATCAATAATCTTATAGGAGATACATGCATGAAAAACATCTGTCTCTCCACTCTTCCTAATTTTAGAGGAATAACTGATGGAGAACATGATGCATTCCTATTTGATTTTAATTTCCTATCTCATATTTATGATTACAATATGGATGATTAAAAAATGAAAGTTATTTATAGCCACTCTCAAATATGCAGCCCTTATGTGGTTTATGAGTTTGGGGAAGGAAGTAATCTATACTTGACAAAAGATGAAAGATAAATTACTTCTTAATTATTAAGACTAATACAAAGTAAGGGATTATATATGGAATGTCATCTTCTATATGTCAAAATATGAATATGAACCATTGGAATATTACTTAGAAAGGTTCATGTTTAGCTTGCATAAATCCAAGAAAACCGCTATGGAAGAAATAATATATCAATTTGGTATCTTTAAAAGGAATAAAGGGTAAATTCATTGAATCATTTGATTGAATGAGTATCAGAGATGTCCCATGACTAAAATTTGATTATATATGTCCATTATTAATAAATTACTCAAGATCAATGATGAATAAAATCAGCAATAATTGAAATTCATCACATTCAACATCTAAATATAGTGTACACTCATGGATCATCAATGATGGATGTCAATAATTTTATATCAGAAATGAAGTAAGACATCATCATCCATTTAGATACAAATTTAGATACATTACATGGATGGAGGAAGTAATAAGATATGGATCAAGCTTTAACTATATATTATCAAGACTGCTAGAAGAAAAAAATTGATTATAAATGTCATGTTTCCCATTTTAAAATAGCCAACATAATGTAATGAAATCCTTATACATTGGATCTTCATGACATTATAAGAAATGGAGAGAAAATATTATATGTTTTCTAATGTAAACAATAGACATACAGACCGTAAAAAGGAGGTATGTCATCTAGTTATCCATATATTAATTCACAACTTTATTACTCTCTTGATTGGCATGCATGTACTCCTTGGAGTCAACCATACCAACCACAATACCAAAATAAAAAATTGTCATTAGAAAAACCCTCAATCCCAAAAAAATAGAAAAAATAATAGCCATAAAAATAAAAAATTATACCTATCAATGGAATCCACCCTCTAAATAATGGAATAAGCCATGGCAATGGAATCATCCTTGGCTCAACCAAAACACTACCTTTCAATAGCTTCCAAAACCCCACCTATAGAAATGGATAAGATTAATGCCTAACACTCTCAATCCACATCCAACTCCACCTCCACCAATAACCCTATAATTTTCTACCCAACTTTTACCTAATCCCAACAAGAATTTAGAATAACTAACATATAATAATGATGTGATAACTCACCCCACTTATTCGATGGAAGTTGACAATATTCAACTTCATTCAAGAAATAATCTTCAAAATCCCACTCAACCCATAATAATGAAGTATCCTAAGTATATATCCAACACATTAAATAACCCACAACCATTAAATAATAGTTTTCATCCTAAACTAAGCACATCCACCAAACAAGTAGTACCAACTAGTTCTCCTTTCCTAGGAGACTCAATCTACAAAAACAAGAACCAAAAATTTGATTTTTGAGGTCATCTTAAAAATGTTTATGCCAAAATCCCATTATTATAATCAATTAAGGATGTTCCCATTTATACCAAGGTTTTCCAAGAACTTTGCCTTAATAAATATTTTTAGAAATGAAAGGATTCCAATACTACACAAGTGGTTGGATAACTTGTGGATATCATGTTGGGTAACATCATCCCAACCAAATAATTTTATCCAAGCATCTTAGTTGTGTATCTTTACATCAATGAAACCCTCATTAATAATACATTGAATAATTTAGGACATTCCATTAATTTCATGACCAAATAAACCTTAAGAAAACTTAAACCTACATGACTTTGAGAGACACAAATTATTTTATATATGGATGACTAAAACATAAGGGAGTCATAAAAGACATTATTATAATAGTAGAATCATATGAATATCATATTCATTTAGTGATATTAAAACCCAAATAGAACTTAGGTGAATACCCTCTGATCTTAGGTAGACCTTGGCTAGCTAAAACTAGTGAGTTCATTGGTTTTAGGTCTTAAAACATGCTCATTTACAATAGCAATACCAAAAAAATTGGTTTAGTATCCACCTTTTGAAACTTAATTATATGGAGAGAAATATAAATAGGTATAAGTAGAGGATGATTACCATGTTCCCTTTCAAACCTTGCTCACCATTAAACACATCCCGTTATTTTAATGAGAAGATAAAAATGCAACCACTTCCAATGCTATACAAACCATGTACACAATAAACCAACATACTAATAACATTTTTGCATGCACTCATTATCCCATTTATAATATTTTTCCTAAATAAGATGCCTCAGAGACAAAATAGGATATTAGGAATTTTAATCATATCTTAATACACACATGAATCCTTTAAAATTTTTTAGGAAACATTAAATCCATGAAATCCTTACCAAAATAAGTGGACATACTATAGAGAAAACCCATTAAGATAAACAATAAGTTGAATTCTAAACAACATATCCATCTAGTAACCATGCTTTAAAAATATAAAACAACATTTTCATGGGAATATAATGATATGTGTGGGGTACACCAATACATTTTCACTCATGATATATACATAAAGAAAGAGTGAAAACACATAAAACAACCTCAAAGAAAGGTAAACTCTAATGTCTAGGAAAATTTAAAAGTTAAACTACAAAAACTCTAGGATTTAGGCTTCATATACCCCATATTCATAGATAATCAATTTTTCCACTTGTAATTGTTCCAAAAAAGAATGAAAAATGGTGTACTTGTGTGGACTATAGAGAGTTAAACACCACCACAAGGAGATATCACTTTCCTCTCCCATTCATTGACCAAGTTATTGACACCATTTTTAAAAATAATTATTTCTATTTAATAGATGGATTCAATGGGTATTAAAAAACTAGAATTTATCCACAATACCAATGTAATACAATATTTTCATGCCCTTGGGTTACTTAGGCTTACTTGATCTTCCCATTTAGGCTATTCAATACTTGTGCCACCTTTTAAAGGGTGATTTTGAGCATTTTTGTTGATCTATCCCATGACTATGTTTAAATATATATGGATAAACTTACAATGAATACCTCACAAACATTGATAAGTTTATCTAACCTTGTTAAGATAATAGCTTATCATTGAGTCATAAGAAGTGTTACATGTTCATGCAAAAAGGAATTGTATTGGGACACCTTATTTCAAACTAAAGAATTGAGGTAGATCCTTTTAAGATAGAGACAATAATAAAAATTCCCACACCATAAAAATAACTAAATGTATGAATCTTTCAAGAACATGTTGGATATTACCTAAGGTTCATCAAAGACTTTATTGAGATAGAAACTCCATTATTTTTTTCTTCTAGGAAATATGTTAATTTTTAATGGACTAATACATGTTAGGAAGCCTTTAAAACTCTCAAAGACTTACTTATGACAACACCAATGTTGAGAGGTATGGATTGGAAGCTACCTTTTCCACATTAATATTGATTCATCAAACACAACACTTGGGGTAATCCTTGGGAAAAAGTAAGGGTCACTCAACTACATTGTTAATTTCACCAAAAGTAATATACAACATGCAAATCTAAACTACACAGTCATGGAGAATGAGTTTCTCAAATTAGTGTATTCTATAAACAAAATCTGACATTACATTATTGGTTATCATGTCTTTATTCATATTAATCATGCCTCTATTAAATATTTAATGAACAAATTAATAGTAACATGTTGGATTATTATATGGCTATTATTGTTATAGGAATTTTACATTACTATAATGGATAGGTTTGGTAAAGGTAATTTATTTGCATATTTTTTGTATATATTACATCCTAATGAAACTAGACCACTATTAGATGAATATTTTATTGGTGAACATCTCATTTATTTGAATATTAAAATTATTTGGTTTTCAAATATTATTAATTATTTGGCTTTAAGTCAGAATCCTACACATTTTTCACCCAATGAAGAATGCAATTTGTGGCTAAAAATATTTCATATTCCTATATTCTTGATACCTCTTCCACATTGAACCTAATATTATCATGATAGTATGTGTGAGAGAGGATGAAATGTTTCATATCCTTTGAGCATGTCATTATGAACCTTTTAGAATAATTTTATAAAAAATAGAATAAATTAAAAAATCCTTCCCACCAAATACTATTGGCCTACTCTTCATAGATATGCTATTACATACACTCCCAAATGTGATATATGCCAACACACAGGGAAACCCATACATCTGGATGAGATGCCAATTTAACCTTAGCTAACATTGTAACCCTTTAAAAATTTAGGTATTGATTTCATTGGCCTAATAGATACACCTTCTCAAAGTAAGGGGTATATTTTTGTATGTAAATACTACCTCACAAAATGGGTATAAGTTATATCTTTGATTCATACACGGGATAAAAAGTTAGAATAATTCCTTTATGAGGAAATTTTTACAAGATATGAAGTTACACAAGAGATAGTATCTAATCAAGGACCATATTTTATGTCTAATATAATTGTATCCCTTGTATGAAAGTATAAATTTAGGCATAATAATTCTACTCCATATCATCCATGATCCAATGGACAAGTAGAGGTCACTAATAAGGAGTTGGAGAACATTCTTACCAAGATAATAGTTATACAATACCATGATTGGGAAGAACATATTTTGGAGGTTATATGGGCTTACAAGACCAAATGTAAGATAACCAAATGATTCACATCCTATCAGTTGGTCTATGGTAAGAAGGTTGTTCCTCCTATAGAGTTTGAACTCAAGATTCTAAGGACTACTATATAACTTGTCATGGATCTGATGGAAGGAAAAAAACAAAGGGTCTTGAAAATAAAATCTCTTAATGAAATGAGAAGAGGATATATACATCACACATAAATAATTAAATTTTAAATGATTTAATGATACAACAAATTCATTAAAAAAATTAAGTTATATCCAAGAGATTGGGTATTTATTTTTAACTCCAAATACAAGGGCCATAAAGGCAAACTTTAGACTAGATGGTTAGGTCCTTATGAGATATATATATTTTTTAATAAAAAATTATTTAAGTTATACAAAATTAATTTGGTTATATTTTATTTTATGGTCAATGGACATTATCTCAAGTTATATAAGAAACCTCTTTCCAAAGATGAGTTCATTCAAAAGCTCATGATTGAAGACTAACTTCATATAGACATGGGAATCATTTGTATATTAGATAAAAAATTTGAAAAGTTTGTTGGTTCATCATAAAAAATTGTTGAAGTCTGTTCAAGTCATTTTATCCCCATTTATATAGGGTAAATACATCACACATGGAAGTTTTGGTCATAAAAATAGTTTGTTGTCTTGGCAAAATTGCATTAAAAAGGGCTTGAGTGGAAAACCAACTTGTCTATCCACTCAGGAGTAAAATATTTTTTTAAGGAAAAAAATAATTAAAAAAATTAACTATAAAAATACCAAGGTGTAAATTTAGCTTATTGATCATTTGGTATAAAATTAGAAATAATGGTCATTTTATATAAGTCACTACTAACTCTCAGTTGTGATAAGTCCACTTTCAATTGCTATAGGTCCACTTTCCATTACTATTGGTAAAATTTACACCTACAACATCCAAACCTATATGAAATCATCTACACTAATAACATTATAATATGTAAGTAGTCATGTACACTTATAACATCCAAATCTATAGGTAAACATATAAACTTGTAACCTATAGAGTAAACTTTTAGCTTGTAGGAAAATTTATTTCAACCCAAAACATCTACAAGACACTCTATTTCAACTTGTAACATATACATGAGACTCATTTATGAATAGCTATATTTACTATTTTTTTTTTTTTGAACCTGCAACATTTACATGAGTCCTTTAGTAGTCTAGATCCTCTATCCCATAGTAATTCTATTAGTTCTCATATAAGATGATCCCAAATATGAGGTGACTATATATTTTTTAATATTTTTCTAGGTAGTTTTGTATATGCACAAGCTACTACATATTCTAAAAATTCACCTCCAATAACTACTATCTCTTTCCTTTTTACAAATTTGTCATCTCCAATAACAAATTACAGCCTTCATACTCAGTTCATTATTAGTTTACCACATGATATTTTCTTTAGGGAATTCTATAATTTCATGGTGATTTTATCATACAATGAATTCATAAGTTCAAAGGCAATGAATTCAACTTCAAACTGAACATTCCAAATAAAATGTTATCACACCATTGGTGAAACGAAAATTCTCTTTAGAAATTTTAAGACAAAGTCACTAAAGACATTTTTTTCTCATAAGCTCTCAACTATTCTACATGTATAGATTTCATCCAATTGATGGCTCATGACATGTGATATCTAATGAATTACCATTATCCATCCACCACAAATAATTTTATTGGTCAAATCAATGTAATGGATTAGATACTTAGATTAAGAATATAGAATAATATATATTAATCTTATAATTTTTTTTTCTATGATTATATATTATTACTATGATGTGACTATTTATGAGTATTTAATTTAAAAAAAAATCCACCTTTACCCAAAAAAATTAGTACATTATCTTTCTTGCCATCCTAATTCCTTATCATCATCTAACATCATGTTCCCCCAATGATTTCATGCCACTTTTTTCTCACCTCATTTTTTGTGTGTACCTAATTTTCCCATCAATTTCACTTGAGTTTAATTAATTTTTATAAGTTGGGGGTAATTTCAACTTTCACATATACTCTCCAATGATATGCCAAACATACAACATAAAAGTAAATAAATGAAACCTAATTACAATGATATAATTACATTGGTTGAAGGTTGAAAATTCATTATTAATTCATACTCAAAAATGACATCATGATTCACAAGAAAGAGTGTGTTATTTTTAAACTAGTAAAAGATACAGAGGTGATACTAGTGAAGAACACATATAATAATGGGAAGAGATATATTGTGCATGTAACCCATAAAATACATAATAATGTAGAATAAACTATGGATAGTATCCATTTTTTATGTTGTAGGATGGATCATCTACATAGAGAGACTAACAAAATATGATTTGAGAACAATAAAAAAAAATTCCCAAACCTTGAGGAATGACATAGTAGATGTTAAACTGATGGGAACAAAGAGGTGAGTGACACCTCATGGAATTAATATTTATGTGAATTTATAATTCATATAAATAAAAATTCCACACACATAAAGGGAACTTAAGATAAAATAAATTATCCTAAATAAAGGGTAATCCTAACACTCCCCCTTAAAATTTATTTAGGGGTTTACAAAAAAATAAGAAGAGAATAAACATTAATGACTCTCCCCCTTGATGATAACTTATTTCAATCCTAACTTATTATAAAAGAGTAAAAGTTTTCTTTACATAATGGCTTAGTGAAAATATCATCCATTTGTTCTTGAGTAGGACATAAAGAGAAGAATTTGATTGTCTTCAACAAGTTCATGCTGAAAGTGATATTGAAACTCAATTTTCTTGGACCTTGCATGGAAAATCAGATTTTTTGCTAAGGAAATGTCACTTTTATTATCACCAAAAATTAGAGTAGCCAAAGATTGAGGGTGGCCCAAATTTTTAAGAAGTATTATAATCTAAATAGCTTCCTTGGCAGCATGATTGTAAGCTTTATATACATCTTTCATGGAAGACAAGGATACACTAGTCTGATATTTACTATTCCATGAAATTGTGATTGAACCCAAAGAAAAATATTAACTAATTATGGATTTATTATAATTAGGATCACCATTCCAATCAAAATTTGAATAACTTTCCAAAAATAAATTGTTATTTGAGGTATAATCAATGCCAAAATTTAGAGCACCTTTAATATAATGATGAATTATTTTAGCGGATTTAAAATGAGTATCTTAAGGTTTATACATTAAATGACAAACCAATCCAAAATATATATATATATCAAGATGAGTATGAATAAGATAATTTAAACTACCAATTGATTATCTATATAGAGTTGCATCAACATTTTTAGTTTCCATGCCAGTAAGTAATTTTACACCTAGTTAACAAGGGGAAGAAATAGGTTTACAATCTAACATATTAAACCAAGATAACAAGTCATTCGCATATTTACATTAAGAAATAGAAATGCTATCTTTTTATTTCCAAACTTAAATGCTTAAAAAATAATGTAAGAGACCCAAATCAGTCATTTTAAAGGTATTCTTCAAAGCATTTTTACTGCAAGAAACCATTGAACTATTACTACCAGTTATAGTTAAGTGAAAAACATACAAAATAATGATAATTATTTCATTATGATTATTTTTTACAAAAAAATTGGGATCATTGTAACTACAAGTAAATCCTTGAGCTATGACAATTTGATATTTTTATAGTACCATTCTCTAGGAGATTGTTTAAAACCATAAATATATTTGTTTAACTTGTAAAAAATATTTTCATTACATTTATTAATACAATCAAGGGGTTGAGACATGTAAATTTATTCGTGAAAGTTGCTAGTTAAGAAAGCACTCTTAACATCCATTTGATAAATAGGCCAATACACGTGAGTAGCTATAGCTAAAACAAATTTAATTGTGAGAATCTTAGTTGCAAGTGAAAAAGTTTCATTATAGTAAATTCTTTCAATTTGAGAAAAACCTCTATTAACTAATCTAGCTTTATATTTATCAACTTGATTATCATAATTAAACTTACTTTTAAAAAACCATTTATATATTATCAGATGATGTCATTTAGGGAAAGGGACTAAGTCCCAATTGTTATTGGAAATCAAATAATGATATTAATCATGCATTCTTTTTTTCCAATGAGGGTGGCCTTGAGCTTGTTCTAGTATTGTAGGATCATTATTTCTCATAAGTTTAGACATCAAATCATAATTAAAAAATTGTTTCTTAGTTCTACACGTAACATTAAGATCTACATCAATTCTAGAATCTTCTAAAGTAGTCTTGGCCCACTTAGGCATAGTTTTGGGTGGAGAGAGACTTGAAGGAGAAGGATATTTAGGAATAACATCATTACGATCATCACTTGATTCAAAATTAAAATAAATATAAATTATATCAAGAGAATATGAATTGGAAGCACAATCAAGTACACCATTTTTAACAATTCTAATATCCCTTTAATATTTATTTTATTAGTTTGAGGATCAAAAAACCTATAAGATTTAGATGATTAATCATAACCAAAAAATATAAAAGTGTTTGTTTTAGAATGTGACTTATTTCATTTTTCTATGGGAATATGAACAAATGCATCATAACTAAAAATGCGTAAATTATTTAAATTAAGTTTTATACCACTCTAATATTATTCATAGATAATATTTAAAATAACTTTAGTGGGAGTCTTATTAATCAGATAGGAAACAAAATACATAGATTGAACCCAAAATTTATAATGCATATTTTTAGCATGAAACATACACCTAGTCATTTTAGTGATAGTCCTATATTTACATTTAGCAGCACTATTTTGCTCAGGTGTGTAAGAAATAATTTTCTCATGTTTAATACCATGTTGCTTAAAGTATGAAAGAAAATAATTGTTAACATGTTTAGTGCCATTGTCAGTTCATAATATGTTTAAATAATAATGAGATTGTTTTTCAACAAAGGCATGGAACTCAATTAAAGCATCTAAAAATTGATCTTTTATTTTCAAAAAGTAAATCCAAACTCACCTAGTGAAATCATTAACAAAAGTTAAAGTGTAGTTTTCACCAATAATATAAGGAGTTTTCATAGGGCCTAATAGGTCATTATGAACTAATTGAAACTTTTCATTAGCACGCCAAGATTGATTCTTAGGAAAATATTCTCTATATATTTTACCAAACATATAACCACTATAAACATAATCCAATGGGAGGAATTTTAGGAAAAACCTTGTACCATACTAATTTTATTCATAAGTGATATACTTTGGTAATTAATATGTCATAATTGTTCATGCCACAAGTTAGCATCATTAGAAGCAATAAAATAATAAGAAGATGGTGAATAATATCAACTAGTAAACTTGAATAAATTATCATTATCTAAAAAAGTAGTAGCAACTACTTGAAATGATTGATTAGAAGATTTAAAATAAAAAGTGTCATTAAATAATTATACTTTATAATCTTCATTGCATAATTAAAGAATAAAACATAAATTTAATTTTAAATCAATAATAAGAAAGACATCATGCAATTCAGTATTAGATATTTTAACCATTCATATGGCTTTAACATTGAAAGAATCATGATTTACAAGACTTAAATGATTGTTAGAAATATATAGTTATAAAGAAGTAAATAAATTTTCATTACATGTCATATGTTAAGTAGCACCAGATCCCAACAATCCATTCAACAAGAGAAGCACATAAAGCACAAGTAAAAGTAGATCTAGTATTAGAATTCTATTTAAATTGAGGCTTAGTGTTACTAGTGCTAGCATTGTCTTTGAACTTAATCTTTCCACTTTTAAAATGACATTTATTTCTAAAGCAATGATATTCATCATGATTATTTTTGTCACAATAATTGCACTCTAACATTTTCTTAAGTTTTGAGTTAGATTTTTGATCTTTTTTATCACATGTATTATTGGACTTATCATGTTATTTATCATTATTATATTAGTATTTATAAAAAAATCATGTTCATTAGTATTAAGAATACCAATTTAAATTAACTTTTTTTTTTATGTAATAAAGTACAAAATAAATCAGACATCAACTGAGTAGATAAAATAAGAAAAGCTAATTGTGAATGAACATTTGTAATAAACTATTAAAATGGTTGAGGCAAATATTTTTTCATGATAATATGAATTAAATTCAATTCTAAAAGGTTAACGCCTAAATCAATTAGTTGAGAATACAAAAGAGTGAAATTTAATTAAAAAATCAACCATAGTTTTGAAGTTATTGTATATTAAAACATATAGTTGATCTTGAATTTGAATTTTACGAGATTCATTCATAATGTCATAAGTAGATTTAAGTTTATACCAAGAAGTGGATGCAATAAGATGATTATCAATGTGCACATGTAGTTTGGGGTCATGGCCATGCCGATCAATCCCAAAGCCTCATCATTTTTTAATTTCCATTTTAGTTGAAATTTAATGATAGTAGTTTGTTCATCTATTTTGGGGTCCATAACATCTACTATGCACACTAAGTGTTTAAAAGTGAATATTAATTACATATGTAATTTACATAAATAGTAATTAGTGGTTGTGAGTTTAAATTTAGGCAATAATTGAGTCATTATGTCATGAAATCTCACATAATAATAGAAAGTGAGTAAGAAAGAAAGAATCACTTAAAATGAAGGAGGTACGAAGGAGGGAAAAAAAGTAAGAAAATTAGACCTAGCCTAAGTGAAAAATAAATGTTAAGGACAAAACAAAAGCCAAAAAAGTTTAAAAAGTGCACAAAAGTTGAGAAATAACAAGATGACAATAAAAATATTCAAAGTTGTAATGAAACATATAATAACTATTTTAGGAGCTTTTTAAGCTGAGCAATTTTTTTTTGTAAATGTAAGCCCACACAAAAATGTCAAATTAATATATTTAAACATGAAAAAATTGCATAGATTATACAATAAGGTGATCTTAAAAAAATAATTTGATTAAAGAGCTCACAAATACCAATAAAAGTTGGTGATTTTCTTATTGGAAAGATTTTTTTTTGTTTTGATATATATGTGTGTGTGTGTGTGTGTGTGTGTGTGTGTGTGTGTGTGTGTGTGTGTGTATGTATATATACACACACACATATATATATACATATATATATATACATACATATATATATATACATATATATATATATAAATATAAATATATATATATATATATATATATATATATATACATATATATATATATATGTATATATATACATACATATATA
>JARHVA010009593.1:30000-67500 GCA_037957365.1 Torreya grandis | reverse complement strand
CAAATTTTTTACAAGATCTGATAAGGGCCATAATACTTAGGGGATAGTCTTTTGTCCTTCTTTTACTTCATAGACATATGATTATATGCTTGAAAATGGATAAATACCCAATAACCTATGTCAAATTATCATTCAATATGATGTTGATATACTTGTTGCTTCATTATAGTTTTTTCCATTGCTAAATTCTCATGTAAGCTAACTAGCACCTCCTGTTGATGGCAAAGGTTGTCCTCAATAAAAACCTTGGGATATTAGGATATGAATAGGGGTGATACCCATACAATTAAAAAAATATAGACATTTTTTAATAAGTTTGAAAATAAATTTTATACCACTATTCAACAAGTGGTAGCCAATGAACCCATTTGTCTTGTTTGTAAGAAACAAAAAAAGAAAGATACCCTTTTATACATTTATTGGATACCTTTGTTTGTTCATAAAATTAAGTCTGATAAGATGAGATATGAGGAAATTAGGTTCCAAAACATTCAAATAATTAATTCTAAAAATTACTATTAAATATGGAATCTTAATCACTTACAATGATCTTTGGAGTACCATGCAATTTTTGATCCATATTGAGAAAAGTAAAAGCTATTGTACTAGTAATGAATGGTTTTGATAATGAAAAAATATGAGTATACTTAGTAAATCAATCCAAAACTAACATGATAAAATTTTTACCCTTAGACCATGTTAACATAGTAATGATATCCATAGAAACCTCTTCCCAATGTTGGCTAGGGATGGATAAGGATATAAAATACTTAGGGTCTTACTAGTTTAACCTTTATTTTGTTGACATACCATGTATTCAACCACATATTTATAGACATCACCAGTAAGTTCTTCTCATAATAAATCTTTCTTGATTCTATGATATGTTTTACAAAATATTGAGTGACCTACCAATGGAGATGAATGAATTTCCTATAGAATTTTATTCTTAAGGATAGAATGCTTATAAAGTTATAATCTATCTTTATACCATCATGCTTTCCCATTCCATGTATATTTTTAAGAACTAATAGAACCCTACTAAGTATTTTGAATCAAAACATGGGTAGAACTATCATTCTCCCATTATGATCTTTCTTTCTCTAGTTAATATGTGTGATAAATAGTCATTACATTTAATAATGCCTCAATTGATTCATTCCTCTAGGATAGTGCATCTTCCACCACATTCTCTTTTAATTTCTTATATACTATTTAAAAATCATAAACTAAAATTTTTAGTCACTGATATTTGGTTTTATTTAGAAGATAATCTTTGTTCTAAAAAATATTTGAGGCTATCATGATCAGTCTTTACTTGAAAGTGATGACCAGTCAGATAAGGTTTCCATTACTTGACTGCATGCAAAATAACCATCACCTCTTTATCATAGATTGACTTGAGCCTGTTTGTTAAATTTATTTTTTGAGTCTCAAATTAAAGTGTTTTTCCTTATTACATGAGTACATACCCCATGCCATATCCTGATGCATCACATTCCATAACAAAAATTTTAGAAAAATCATGACTATCCAAAACTGGAGTAGTGCACATATCCATTTTCAACTATTCAAATTCCTTGGTAGTTATATTAGTCCATTAGAAGTATTATTTATTCAAAAAAATATGTGAGTGGGTCTATTATACTACCATAATTTTTGACAAACCTATGATAGTAACTAGCTAGACCTAGAAATCCCCAAAGGTTCTAGAGTGTCTTGGGAACCTGCCACTCCATCATCTCTTAGATCTTTTTAGGATCAAATTTCACTCCATGTGAAAAAATATGACCCAATTATTCCACTTCTCATATTGCAAAATTAAATTTGGAAGTTTTTTCATAAATATGATGTTATTTCAGTACTAAGAGTACCTATTTGACATAATTCAAATGGTCTTCCCAACTTTTGCTTAAATGAGGATGTCATCAAAAACACCAACACAAACTTGCTCAAAAATGGTTTGAAAATAGTAATCATCAAAATATAAAATTTAGATGGTAAAACTTTTAGGCCAAAAGTCATGACCATAAACACATAATGGCCTTCATGGGTTCTAAAATTTGTTTTAGGTATGTCCTCTACTCATATTTGAATTTGATGATACCTAGAGCAAATATATAACATGGTAAAATAATTTGCACCATATAATTCATCTAGAAAACCATCAATTATTGGAATAAGAAACTTTTATTTGATGTTGTATTTGTTTAATTATCTATAATTTGGGCACATCCTCCAAGTATCATCATTATTCTACACCATGACCACTAGTAAGGAATATTCACTTTGGTTGTGTCAAATGATTCTCGCCTCCAACATCTCTTGCACCATATTTTCAATTTCACTCTTATAGGCATAGGGATACCTATAGGGTTTCATGGTGGGTGGTGTACTTATAGGAAGTATTTTGATGGCATGATCATGCACTTAACTTGGTGGAAGTCCTTTTGACATTTTTCCAAAAATAATAGAATGGTCATCCAACATTATTCATAAATTAGGATGATATAATCCTTGGTTGGTTGAACTTATATGAAAAAAAACATGCCATATATCCTTCAACACATTTTATAAGAATATTTTTCATCTAATTGGAACTAACTATTTGTAGATATTTATCCCATAATCCATGTAGTTTAAATGTCATGCCTTCCAAATGGAATATCATGAATAGTTCCTAGAAATTCATCTCAATAGTGCCTAACATGGTGAGCCATTGAACTCGTAGAACAATGTCATCTCCTCTCATGGGAATATCAAAAATAGGATAATATAATAGGTAATCACCCATTATAAGCTTAATACTATGGAATTTTCCAAAATAATCGACAGTACTACCATTTGTAATCATGATCTAAAATTATGGAGATGGGTAAATGAAATAGTACAAATGAGTAACCAACTTACTATTGATGAGTTTTTATGTATTCATAGAGTCAATAAACATAATGAACTTTTACTTATTAAGGAAACCTACCACCTTAAGATTTTTAGGAGTACTAATACTAGAAAGTGCATGACATAAAATAATAGGTTGAAAATATTTTGATTCATCCTTAGGTTCATCCAAACCTGCACTTAGGGTTCATCATCTTCATCATCCTCATTTGTTCCTCTAATTTTAAAAATATATATTCTTATCATAACTATTTTATTTTTTCATTTTATATCACAAAAAAAAACATAAAACTTTTGCATGTTTCTCCTCAATGTTCTAAGGGGTCAATTTAGTAGGCTAAGGAAATGATGATACTATGAAAGTGCATTCATGGACATTAGTGAAAGGTATTCATTAGAGAATATATTTTATTTTTCCATGCATGCCCTTGGGATGGATTTAGATACTAAACTAGGAATAAACATGTGAGCCTCCAATTGGATACTATCCTTGAGGCCACCTAAAAATAGGTCAGTTATGTTTTCCTCAGTGAAATCTACCACACATAAGGAGAGATTCTAAAATTGATGAATATAATCCTTTACTGTCCTTATTTGGCATAGTTTTTCTAGCTAGTTGAAGTAATTTTATAGTTAATTGTTGCAATATTAGAGTTTCTCTTAAGAAAATATAAACTAGGAAACTGAGACACCCTTTTTTTATTTTGAGCACATAACTATCGATACCAAATGAACTGCTTAGGTTCCAAATACAAAGTGGCCATTACAAAATTTTATGAGCATGGAGTTTAATGTAGATAAAAATAAATTTTAAATTTGAGTGATCCATGTGAATGGATCATTACCATAAGACTTGTGCAAATCCACTTTTAGTAATATCAGCTTCTAACCAAAGATTGGTGTTGTGATTTTTTGGAGTACGAGAACCAAACTGGACTAATGTAGGGTTATTTTAAAATGGCTAAGATGTAAATTTGGTCAAGTTCCCAATTATTTTTTGTAATTTTTCCCATAAGCCATTTAGGTCCTCTCTCATCTCCATGATTTCCCCTTTAACTTCATCAATGTCATCTTTCTTCATCATACCATGAAACTCTTACTTATGTTGTTTAACTACCTCTAAAACACATGGATAAAAAGTTATAGACTCTATTCCATAATTTTGAGGAGTTTTAGGAGTTGCATGCCCTTTACTACATCCATGATTGTTAAGACCATTCATGAACAAACACTTGGAGGGTTTCAGACCCAAAAAATGTATAGCAGTAGATGAGACTGTTGTCATCACCTCATAGAGATGAATCCAACGACTTGTTAATGTGCACAAGGGTGAAAATTTTGGCTTGAAAAAGTGTACCATCATAATAAATCATTGCAATCATCTCAAAAAGATGAAACCAATGATTTTTAATTTACATAAGGTTAAAAAATTTCCAAACTTTTTGTATTTTTTTGTAAAAATATCCATGAACAAAACTATGATAATGGAAAAAATCAATTATTCCAAGATCATAAGTTTTGTTTTTTCAACCTTCTAGTGCTCAGGATGCTAGATATAAAATAGTTATGACACATAAACATTGCCAAATTGAAGCTCTAATATCACTTGTAATGAAATTTCTTGGATGATTCCTTGGAATAGAATAATATATCATATAATTAAGAATAAAATAATTAGATCCATAAAAATAACTGGTAAAAGAGAAAAATACTTGAATATTATGACAAAGCCATTTAAAGATGGAAACCTACACAATAATTCAATAAGAACAAATTTTTCAATATGGTGATAAAAGACTAACCACTACCTCCCATATATACTTTACTTATCCATGGTTCTTACATACACTGACCATACTAAGAACATGGATAAATGTCATAATATAATATGAAGGTGTGTAAGCCACAAGTTAGCCACACATATCCCTACATGCATTATAGGTTAAGGGTGTATCAATTTCCTAGGGTTTATGAAAAGTCTATGCTAATGTTGTATTGTAGATATCTCCCTAGAATATATGCTAATGTTGTCTTTTGATTTATTTAATGAATATATCAATGGAATGGAAGAACAAAAGGATTTTTTATGTGAATTTTAATATCAAGAGTTGGTAGTCACTAGTAATAAAGAGTGGAACCCTAATTTATTTATGGGAGACATAAAAGTTATGGCTGATTATTCCAATCTTATAAATGAGCTAAGAATAGGACAAGAAATGGTGAGATATTATAATATAGATACCTCTACCCTATTAAGTTTCATATAATAATTTTTATTTCCTAACAAAATTATCAAGTAATGGTATAATCCTTTTCAAGACCATGGTTTTAATGTTGTTGTTCAAAATTCTAGGAAAGAATTCATTAACCATTTCATTTCTATTTCCAAAAATATTTTTAAATAATCCATTATTGGTTGTGAAATGAGATGCGGAGAACTAACACCATAGTTAAAAAAAAGGGAACCATACTCTATTCATAGTTTCAAAGAAGAAAATGGAAGACTTACCAAAATTATAAATTGTTTAAAATATATACTAGTTAGATGGATAAGCATGTAATTTAGGATTATAATCATTTGGTATTATATCCCATATTAAACTGAAATAGGATAAATAAGTGAATAGGAGGAATTTAAAAAATGGGTATTCTTATAACAAAGTTGGGTATACCTTCCATGAAAACCCTTGTGACTTAAAATCCATGTGTGCCCATTTCATGTCTGATTCCTCTTCTACATGTCCCTCATTATCCACATTTTAGGTCACACGAGACATGAAACATGATGAGCCCCAGTAATGGTCTCATTTATGTCCAAAAAATTCCTAATTTATTCCTTTTTTTTTATAGTTTTAATTCCAAAAGAATCATTAATATGATCATGTACATATGTCATATATACAATGGAAATCTTAAGTTTAAATATGTTATGTCTAAGTTTTCTAATATATTTCAATGGTTTCATAATGGTTTATGTTTTCATGGATAATACGAGTGGAAAGATATGTGTTATTATGTTTAAATTTGTTAAAAACATTCTATAATAAATAACCATAATTGTTTATATACATTATAATGTAGAGCACCCATAGAAACTAGGGAGCACTTGCAAGAACTAGCTGAGTGCACCTATAATAATTGGCTGAGTGTACCCATAATAACTAGTTAAGTATACTTACAATAATGGGTGTATGTGATGATTTGGTAGATCACAACAAAGTTTCTAGTTGTCAATTCTAAATATATTATAACTCATTAAATGGTCTCCAACAAACATAAAACATGATGATAAGTTGTTGTAACTATATGAGAACACCATTAGATCATTCTCTTCATTTACGTATTGTATGATCATAAGGTTTTAACCATATCAACACCTTATTATCTTATTTTGATTTTTATAATTATATAGTTATAACTATTATATATTTTAGTATATAATAAACACCTCCTCTCTCTTGATAGAGGAATATTTGTATGTGATTATGAATTCCAAATTAATACTATCATAGAATCATAATGAGTGAATATATTGTAATCATTTGTAATTTACTATAACAATCATTATATTTCTATAGACTTTGATACATGCAATTGAATTGATTTGAACTAAATAATTCATAACTAAGGAAGGGATCAAAAGCACATTATAACCAAGTAGGCCCCACTTTTAATGAGTTGTTGTGATAATCCCATCTGTTGAGTACATATTTTACATTCAAGTTGTGTGTTTACATTTCTAGCTATGTGTGTTTATCTTTTGATTATTATAGATTAATCTCATTATAAATAATTATTATTATATATAGTTGATTAACTATATTCAGTTCAAATACATGAATATTTAAAAATAGTCTTAGTTTCAGTTATGTATCTTTCCTTTCATGCAAGAGTGCTTACATTCTATCATTTACAATTATGCAATGTGTGTTTCTTATATGAAAACATTAGTATCTTAACCTTCTATAAATCCTAATGTACACATAAAGTGTCAAGACCTTACCAAAGTATACATACCCCATGATGATAGTTTAATGAATGATAATTCTCAATAAATTAAGTTGTTGCACCTATAGAGCACATTTTTTTGGGTTGTACATAGTGATTGGATTGTGTCAAGTTTAATTGGGGAATTATTATGCCAATCACATGTCATTAAAATAAATAAATATATGTATATGTTGACAATTTAGTTTTTTTATGAAAATGAATAAAATGAAAAGAATTAATGAACTATTATGTTTTTGTTATCAAATAGAATCCATCTTGATAAATCATCTATATTATGGAATGGGTATCCACCCACTTTAAGAGTTTAAATATGTAAACGTGGAATTAATTTATGGTCATCAAAATGAATCTAATAATTGAGAAGGGATAGTTAATAAAATTAACTTGGAATGTTTTTAGAGTATTATTTTAGTGAACATGTAGCTTAGATGTCATTAAAATGAATCCAACCAATTAAAAAATAGTGTTGTGCACATGTTCATAAAGTTTGAAGCCAACCATTATAATTTAATGAAAATCATTGTAGTGCAACTTGGATGTTAAAAATTTAAGGTCTTAGAGGGTTAGTGATCTAATCTAAATGCAAGCCATTAAACTATATTTGGTCAACCTAGATCCAAGTTAATATATTTAGGTTTTGCGATCAACTTGAATTTGTCTAAGTTTAATATGTGTGTTGTTAACATGCCTTTAAGTTAGATAGACTTTAATTATTATTTGACATTTTAAGAATTAATGTATTTGATTAGATGTAGTTTGTATAGATACATCTCATTCAGAGATGGTTCCATTGAGTGGAAAAGAAGATATGAAGAATGGTTTGTAGAGATTTGTTGTCTAGAAAGCTATCACAATGACTTTGGTTATTTTATTAAATATCAGGGGCACATGAAGTTGTTGGAATTGTATTAGGTTTGAAATGTATTTATGAAAATTTGATTGGTATTCAAGTGGAGTATATAAATAAATCAACAAATTCATGTTAATTAATTCAAATGGAGTTATAAGCGGAATTGTATATAAAAAGTGGTATGGTTCATTTTATCAAATGCCAAAGGGATTTATAATATTCCTATAGTTGTAAAATATAAATGTATTTAGATTTTGATAAATGTGGTGTGAAAAATAGTCAAAATAATTGTAATGGAATTGTGAGTGTACTAAAAAAACCTTATTAGTATGGATTTGCATCATTTATTGCTCATTATTTGAATATGGATAATGAATTTGATAAAATAAAATTTCATTCAAAAATGTTTACTTTTATGAGGAGGTAAAACCTAGTAACTATTGAAAAATATACTTCAATATCATAATTTTTTGAATTCAAATATTTAGTATGAAAAAATACTATTTTAAAAAAGCTAAAAAAGAGTTCAAAAATTATGAATCTTCAGCAACTCATGAGATTCAATTTTTTTTTGTAAAATAAAAAATATTTCAAAATTAAAATTGAGCATTATCACCTAGTACCTTTTAAATACCTGCATCAATATGATAAGGACAATGATGACCAATTGGTTCACTCAATGCTATGTAACAAAGTTCATCTTCAAAGGGTTGAAATAGTGCTATATTTCAAGAAAACCAATGATTAAATTGTAAATATAGAGTTTTAATAGAATGCGTATGACCTAGAGACTTATTTTTTATATTATCAATTGGAAACATACTACAAAGCACAAAAAACTATATTTTTAAAGCATAGTGTTGCATATGTACATGATAGAATCAATAGAGGTTTAATCATATTTTAACAATGAAGGATATAATAGATAAAATCATCAGTGTTTATAAACAATAGAATGTGGTGAATAAGGTATGGGTTTGCACCAAATTTATTGACCAACTATATGTCAACCTAGAATATAGAGAGAAGACCACAACAACCTAGTACTAGCCATGTAAAGACATAAAATTAGAAGGTACTTAATTATGATTGTAATTAACTATAAATAAAATTAGGAAATATATTTCAAGTAAATTTCTAACCTATTATTATAAAGTTTTGAATAAGGTCTTTCAAAATTAAATCTTGAATATTCTTTTATAAGCATAAAATAAATAAATTGAATGATTAGCTCTAGTTTCTCCTTATGCCATATAATATATGGGGAAAATGTGAGTTTTTTTTAAAACTCTATATATGTGGTGGGATTTCATGTTGTCCAAAAAGATATCGTGATCTAGATTTCAAGCCAAATTTTCTTGACAATCTAATTATAAATATTTTCAAATGAACAAGGGGAATGTCTTCATAAGATCAATCCATACTTGCAGATAATGTTTTAAGTCAAGAAGTTTATCTAATACGAACCATTTAACCTATTATCAAATCAAAATTTCTAAGTTCATTTTATAAAATAATAAAACAAGATAAACTAGAAGGTCAAAATCAATGTTATTTAAAGTTGTGAATGCCATAAGAACTTGATTCGATAGAGTACACTACATCTAATGTTGTATAAACATTCCATTAATGATATCCACTTTTATCATCTTTAATAATAATTTATATATTGGAAAGGAAAATGTAAAATAAAAAATAATGCTATAGGTAAAGAGAGTCAAAAAAATTGAAGAAATAATAATGTCAAATGATGCAAAAATACTTATATAAATGTATATATCATCTTTCAGGGATAACACTTAGGTGATGAATGAAGATACACATGAGTTAATATGTTAAATTTATTTTCCCTTTCAAGTGAGTAGAAAATTGATAAGATTAAAACATCATCTACCTCCAGTTAGTCCTAAAGTTGTTATTGTCGATTTTTGTAAAGTTGTAACAAAAATCATAAAAAGTGATATTTTAGATCCTTTCTCTTGAATTGGTTCTAGTAAACTAGTTTTAAATTTTATCTTTATTTTTATAATGGTAAAATAACACTTGTATTTTAAATTTTTTTGCATCTACATGGAAATTTTTAAAAACATGAAAGAAAGCATTTCAAAAGGATTTTATAGAATTCTATATGGTGAAGGTGGGTTTTAGGGATTCTTTCTTACTTATGGTATATATCGAATTCATAATGAAAACAATTTTTTTAAGGAAGGGACAATTGAAAAAAATGATTGGTCACATGCATGGCCCTTACATATTATAAGCCCAACAAATATTGGGATTTTTCTATCAAATCTTACATTCAATTTTGAGAGGTCAATGTGTTTTTGTGAGCACATGATTAACATATTAAATACACATTCATCATTTATTTATTTTCTTTATGGTGTGATAAATGCATTGTAAACCAAAAAAAAGCTTTAGTAATTACATAGTTGAGAATATGAATTAGGAGATGATGTTAAAAAATTATTACAAGTATCTGAAAGCTAATCAAGGTAAATCATCAAAATTAAAATAAAAACACTCTTATAAAATAGTTATACATATTTATATTATTATTTACATTTCATTATTTTAAATTATAATTCATTGAGCCATTATAATCAAATATGTTTGTAAATGAATAAATAAACATAAGCAAAAATTCAAACCTAGTAGAAATAGGTATCTCCATTAAATAGAGACATGACATGACTAAATACCCTAATGATTGTGAAGATTATATGCAACTATAAGTGATGAATAAAATAGGGAAGCCAAATTAAATGACATCAATTCCCACTTTTGGCTCCTAATCAAGTACTGTTAAAAAATAATTAACACTTGACAAACTTTCATTACATTTTACTATTGTTTGTTTGATTTTTATACATGAGATTTTCAATATATTCATATAAACTATACTTGAAAGCTTAAATACAAAATTATTTAATTGTTATATTTCTAATTTTTCTTAATATCAATATTAATATTTTGTGTTATGTCAAAAAAACACTTGCTTGTTCTTGATTTTGATGGGTTACTAATACAAAAATGTAATTCAAAAAATAAATAAACCTTACAAATAAACAATGAACATTATCAAGTAATAAGAAGGGAAACCCATTTTATAACTACTATGTTTTCAAAATTTTAACTTGAATTTTTAAGTTCTTTTGATACAAATAATAACATAGGAAAGAAATCAATAAAATTACTACAACTAGAAAAAGTGGAGGAGCATCCTCTATTTTTGGTGGTGTAGAGTACTATGTTAAATAAGATGAAAATTTTATTAATAATTTAGATACAATTTTGATGGATGCTCAACTTTATTATATTGTAAAAAACACTATTATATTTTATTCTATTAAAAATAATGTTTTTGGTGTTAATTGTAATATGTCCAAGAAGCTCACTAGAGGGAAAAAATTCAAAAATTACAAATGGTTGATGATGACATTATTTACACAACTATCCTTAATGGCATGAAGAGGATGTGATAAATTTACAAAAGCATCCTATCCTATCTAGACATTTTTGTGCTCGGACAAGTAATGATTATGGTCATATGACTTTATTGAAAAATAATGATTTCAATACTAGTAATTTCTTTATTGTATTTAAGCTACACCCTTGCACTTTTGAACATTATTATTTTTCAAATGAAAAAATATTTAAAATAAAATACAATCATGTCATTGGCTTGTGTTTGTTTAGATTTTTTATAAAATGATGTTATTTTTTAATTTATTATGATGCATATAGATTATATTGAATATTCTTACATTTTATCTAATTGAAAAATTGCTTAGAGTAAATACAATTATAGCATTGCCAATGGATAAAACAAAAAAAATTATTTGCATATTATTTATAAAAAATTATTATCTTTAAGATTGGACTTTTATGAAATATATATATATATATATATATATATATATATATATATATATATATATATATATATATATATATATAAAGTAGATATTGTAACTTACTACATTGAAATTGAAAACTATTTATTTCTCTCATATTTTAAATCTTGTTCTTAATCAAAGAAAATTATTGGTGTTCGGAGTGGAAAGACTATTATTTGGATTATTAAGGATTACCGAATTTATTGAGGATTGTAAAGAAAATTTTCTATATTAGATTATGGTTTACTTAACTACATTCAAGAGTGCTTAATTATTTCATTTATTTGTTTGACTAGCTATAAAATGTTGAATTTGTTTTTAAATGGGGTATATCACATTGTGGGATAGGTTATATATTTTTAAGATAAAAAAGGAGATATTGTGTTGGTATAAATTAATTAAAAAACAAATGGTTATTGAAAAATAAAGACATGTATATAGAACATAAAATATATTGTTTATAGATGAGAAGACAAGTTTCAATTGCAACAAATAAGATGCCCTTTACTTTAGTTTTTTTTTGAGTTAGAAATTTAATGTCACATTGTATTCTAGTATTAAAATATTCACACACTTATGTGTGTGTTTAGAGCATGTGGGGATGCACACAAACATGTGTCACCCAATCAATACATTTAAGAAAACTATTATTAATTTTGATTGTGTTTATTTAATTTAAAATAGGCTATAATCTAAATACAATAAAACAATTTGATTGAGTTGTGTTATGTTGTTTTGTTTTATATTTTAATTTATTTTATTGTTAAAATAACTTATATAAATAATTATTTCAAGTTATAAATAATTAAAATTATTTTTTTCTATGTTATAACTAATTATTAAAAGTTGGATGCAAGGTTTTCAAATTGACAGACTCTTAGGACCTTGTAAGTTTTGTTCTTGTATTGAACATTTAAGGAAGCCTTGTACGAGTACCAAACTTCCTTAAAAAAATGATGATATTTTAGTGCCTTTAAAGGACTCTCTTGGCATTGATAATAACAAGTATTTAAGGGACTCCTATCCATTAGATTTTAATGTGAAGCCACAACTCAAGGCAAATGAACAGTCTCTTTCTAGTTCAAAGTCAAAAAAGTATATTGTTATCACTCTGGAGTGCACCTTCCTTGAAGATGTGCAAGCACATATTATCTCTAGTTGATACAATGGGAAATTATTAGAGTATGGGTGACTCTGTGATGAGAAGAAACTCTAGAGAGGCCTGGTTCCCTTTAGATCTATCAATTATAGCTAAATTACTATGATTTTTGGGGTGAAAAGGGAAAGGGAAAACTTAAAATAAATGCTAATTAAAAGGGGGTAATAAAATTGAATCAAAATAATCTAAAGTTACTAAAATGAATGCACACATATAATCAATGAAATTTATATTTTTGTCCTTACGCAAAAATGTTTCAGATTAAGGGTTGAAAACCTCTTCAAATGACCTACAAAAGAGTGAGATAGAGAGAGATAGGTGAGGAAAGGACTTGAAAAAAATTAGATAAATCTCACTTATAAATTGATGCACAATAAAATACACACTATTTTTCTTTCAAAAATTCATATTCAGAATAAAAACTCCTTTATTGATAAATGGTCTAGCTTACAATTTCTTCCCACTTCAGGATTTTTTTTTAAAAATGGCTTGATTAAGTAAATAAATATATCAAAAACCCTAAAACAACCCATTTAGAGTTGAAAAGGATTAAGGTTTAGTCTTGGTTGACTCAACTTAAGACTAACACATTTTACAATGTTTAAAATATTTAATAAAACCTTTTCCTTTCATAAAACTTACATGTTTTTCCCAATCTTGGTGTAAGAATTTAGTGGTGGGGCCAAGTTTAAAAGGTTAGTATTTAAATAAACATTAAAATATCCAAACTCAAAATTACATGCATGAGTCCAAATTTGGCTCTAGAAGGGAGGTGGGCTAGATTTTGATTCTAAACTTTCATCATGCATGATGCTATGCCAATCTCCAAACATAAACTCCACTTAAGGTGCTTGAAATAAGAGAACAATTTCCTTTGCATGGAAATCAATGCCAAAACTTGGATTTAGAACTACATTTAAATATTGGTGAGTGAGAAGTGTATTTAAGCTCCATGAAATAGTAGCAAGGTGGTGGTGAAACTCAAATTAAATCTTTAAACAGTCTTCCAATATCAAACTCAAACTTAGCGTTTTGAACAATTAAGCCAATTTGACTAGTTAAGCCAAAAAGGTTAATTTTGCAAACTTGAACACCATGAAGCCTGAAAAAAAAATTACACCTAAAAAAATATTTCTCCATCACAAAAATCAAGATTTTGATGGGAAAAAATTCACCAATTAGTCACATGTTTGACTAGGCCAATTTTGCACAAATTTCCAATAGACTGGCCATTTTACTTGAGCTGGTAGGGGAACCTCTAGGATTATTTTTGACAAACTAAAGATTTTAATATGAATAAAAATTTCTAATCTTCGAACTCTAATGATTATATTATGTTGAATTGCCTTGTATTTCATTTTACATATTTTTTTCCACAAAAAATGTGATTTTTGCTCTCTTATGTACATATCCATGCATTAAATTTACATTTATGGAATATTATCATAGTTTAATTTATATTTTAAAAGTTTTAAGATGATCCATGATGATTTTATTGAAATAAAATCCATTTTTATCAAAACTAGTTGTTAAGGTGCTTAGGAAGGTTCTGAAGCTGGAAATTCAAACTAATGATTCATGAGGTAAAAATATCAAAATATCAAATCACTTACATTTATGTGTATCAATTTATTCCATCTAACATCCTTGAAAATTTAAACTCCCATGCAAAATATATGAAAAGTTACCATGTGAATGAAGTTAGCCTATGAGAAATTGATTGAATTCTGAGATGCCTATGCTCTTAGCGATTGTTCATAAATATCAGCCCACAAAATAATATCAATTATTCATTAATTATAAGTACATATGGGTAATAAAAACATAATAATATTTTTTGGCCCAAATCCACATGTGGTGAACAAAATGAGCATCTGAATAGGTGGCTTGGAAGGGTGCCTAAAACTACAAAAAATGAAAAACTTCACCAAGATGAAAATTACTCATAATTTTATTCACAAATCATGAAAAAATAATTATATGACCTGAAACATGCTATAAAAACACTCTAAAAGTAATTTTGATTGAAAAGTCAAAAATGCCCTTTTTGGCCTAAGTGCCTATTTGCTTGTAAAACATTATGTGAGAATGATTTACATAAAATTTGGAGTTTATACACTCTTAAAATGTATTATTATGATGTAAAAACATCATCCCATTATTATAAATCTTTCATTAGGCACTAGAAGCTTCTAATGCACTCTGGGATGAAGCATGCTCCAATGGTGATCTTTAAAGAATATGTTGAGGTATGAGACAAAACATTGAATATGTTCAATTTTACAATGGATATGAAATTTTTTATTATGGTTAAAAATCTCATTATTACCATTTGTACAAAATTTGAGCTCTTAACTCTGCATGTAGCTCTTAGAATCTTCTATTTTCTCCAATTTTTGACCTCCGTGCATTGACTGTCTACATTTTTGACTATGTTTTGGAATTTTAAAGGTTAATTTAATATATTTTGAGGCTATAAATGTAAAAATGATCTTAATTTAGTTTAATATTTAATTTAGGATTTTATCAATAGCCTTTACCCCTATTTTCAAACATAATTATACCTTTAAATAAGGTATTTATGCATAATAATGACTGTGTTTTAACTACTGTAGATAGACATTCATTAATATTGATAAATTTAGTGGTAATTTAATATTTATTATGTGTTTTTATACTATTTATAGAAAAATAAAGCTTCTACATATCCCCTTTATGGCAAATGACTAGTTTTAAGCTTATTAGGCTTTGAACTAAGTACAACCCATATAATGGCTTGGGTACTATGATTTTGACCATGTTGGTGATTAATTATGGTGTATTGGGTTCATATAAATATTTATTATCTTGTGTTAGATCACAATCAATTCCTATAATGCTTTTCACCTCTTTATGATCACCTTCAACTCTCCATTAAAACCAACCTCCTTAAGCTTGTGGGCAGGCCTATAGAGTGATTTGGGGCCTTTGTAGTATTTGAGCTGATTCATTTTGATTAATTACTTAATATATAGTATTATTTACTAAATATACCCACCATTTTGTCATCTAAACAACTTGGTATGCCTAGTTCCTCAAACACCCTACCAGGCTTCTTGGAACAATCAAACCCTCATAGATTGACTGTAGCTTACCTTTAAAAAGTGATCGTAGGTTCCATTATACATTGAAAAATTTATCCTCCACCTACTAAAATTCATCATACCCTATCATTTCTTTGAAAACCAATCCCCTTTCTAAGTGATGACTTGACTGAGTTGAGTAACTAGTAGTTTTCATGCTCGGTTGTAGATGACTGAGTCACTAAGTGCATTGGGGATTTGAATATGGTAACAAGAGGTATACACCATCTTTACACATCATAATATTTCAAAAAAAATTAAAAATACAAAATATCTCCACATTCAATGCTCCAAAGGCCTTATGCCTTGATTGTGATATTAATCCTCCATCTTGACTATTGGCACATGCTTATTTGTGAGTTGTAGATGACTGAACTGTAGGTGAATATTATAGTCCTTAAACCCCCCAAATAAATGATGAATAAAATTAGAGGTCTTGATGAAACCCTTATTCCTATGTATTTTCAAAATATCACTATGATTTCTAAGACTCTAAGAACCTTAGTATGACACTATTTTAGCATAACACAGTCCACTCTATTTACTAAAGGCATGTCCATACAATCACTGTAGGTGAGCTTGTATAATTGTAAATCCTTATTTAAACTTGGAATGCCCATTTTCTCTTGTTTTATTCATGAATATATCTCCCTTAATCAATACTTCAATACCTTTGTCAATTCAAATTGGCCTTCTAGAAACTCCAAAACCATTCTTATTTCCATTAGGTCTCCGCATAGGGTACATGCCTGTAGGATAATCTTTTAGGTCCCATAGGTTATTTCTAAGGCTATAGGTAAAGAATTCTTAGTATAATAACTACAACCTTCCCTTTAAAATTTATTATTTTTACTTGATCTTACTTGCATCATTGGAAGGCAATCACTCACCAATGCCCTCTTGAACATTCAAAACCCCAAGAGTTTAACCTATCATCAAAAAGGCCCATATAAGGCATAGGCATGTAAGGTTAGGTTATGGTGATATTATGTGAGTATCTAGGGTTTGAAAAACTATAGGTATATCTTAGAAACCTTTTCCAAAAAAAATATATGACTGAAGAGCTTTGTCTCATTTCAACCATGAAACCCTAGAAGATGAAAAACCCTTTTCCTTATGCTCCCATACGTTGGGGACAAACCACCCTTTGACTGTATGTGCCTTCATAATGATTGTAGGTTGCTTACATTTATAACACTTCCATGAGTTTAGATAAAATAATGAGCCATTTATAACCCCTCATACTAGGAATTTAAAATTAACAGCCTTAAGAGTTCAAAATACCCTTATGAAACCTTAATACTTAGCAAAAAAAACATCATAATCATGTTTTTTAGCCCCTTGAATGATACAGGCCTATAGGTTTGATCATGACTAGAATTTTTTGATATAAAACTTTCACTATCATGGTTTGAATTTATGGATCCACCCTTCATTACTCTCTTGGATAATGATCATCCTCTCAAAATTAATCCTATCTTTGTCAATCCAAAATCAACTTTTGAAACCCTTTGAAGTTCTATTCATATGCATCTAGGCTTTTCTATAAGGCACAGGCATGTAGGTTTGATTTTATGAGTGATTTTGGTGCTTAAATGTGCTTAAGATACCTCAATATCTTCTTCCATGATAATTCCTTAGGGTTTAGGTTATGATTATCTCTTTAGAGATATAGTTAACCTAACTCCCTCCATTGCAAGTAGACACACCTACAGTACTTGACACTGTCCCCTAGCATGAAGGCTGGTTGTAGGTCCCTACATTGGCTATAGGAGTCTATTATTTCTTTCATCTTTGTTAGAATCCATACCTTAAACACATTTAGGTTCATTAATATTGATAATGATATAATTAATTTTAAAGACTAAACAAACCTTCTAAGCTTCAAGAAAACTCATCATGTCACCAATCTAGCTCTTGTTGGAAAAGCACAAGTCTGAGGGTCACTATCATTGTAGCTATAAGTGTCATTGGATAAGGTTTGGTATAGGGTATTGATTCTTTAGGGTTTTTAATGCAATGTTTGAGAAACATTGATTAGTCCTTTTGGTCACCCCATGAAACCCTCCTCTTTAGGGCTTGTAATAGTAGCCATTAGTCCAAAACCAACTGCTCCTTAAGCTTGATTGTATGGAAGGATGGTTGTAGGTCAAGACTGTACCTTTATCATGACTATATCATGATGTTGACTAGCCTATACTCTCTCTACCCATTCCCTTGGTGATTCTCCTTTACCATGGTTCATTTTGTGGTTAGGACTTCTTGGTCATACTAGACCCTCAAGAAGATCTTCTTTGAATTTGAATCCTCATTGGCACTCATGACTAGGTTGTTTCTTGTTGTAGGTGTGTTCAGGCTATGCTTGATGCCATTAAATATATACAAACATATTTATCATTCCTTATGATCCTTTTATCATGCTTTGGGTCCTTGAGGTGATATCATGAATTGAAGGTGATTGGTAAGATAATCATAATGAAAACTCTCATTCAATCCTTGGTTATTCCTTGTACCTTCATAATCAATGATTTGACTACATGTACTATTTTAAGTGTTCATTTATAACTAAAAATAATGATTTATAGATGATTCTTATTATTTTCATACTCATTGTGGCTTGAATCTCTTGCTTTCTTATGATAGTGATCCTCTTGAACACACCTATAACTTGAAGAAGGTAATCCTTCACCTTGAACATAGAAGATAAACCCTCCTCTTTCACCTTTTAACTATATTTTGATAATTTGGTTGACCTAAAAACTCCTTGGTCATGAATTTAATGGTGTTCCTTGATAAATATTTTCTCTTTGAGATGACACTAGAATGGAAGTGGGGGTGAGGATGGTATGAATGAATGGAGATGGAGGAGAGATGAAAACACAGTGGAAAAGGGAAGAATATGAGAATGAGGTGGAGCTTGTCAAATCCAAGTTAAGGGAACAAAATAAAATAATGACTTATCATAATCACACCATAATAAGTTGGATACTCTTATAGGAGTGAAGGACACTGAATTTGAGTCATGGTTTTCTCAAAAAACCTCAAAATATGCAAAAATTCCTAAAGAAATGCTAAACTAGCTCAATTGAGACACTAAAAGCATGGAGATAAGTTTCCTTGTCATGAATATTTGGAGAATATTGATGAATATTCTTGAAAACCATGAAAAAATGATGAAAATCCTCTAAACACAAAAAATTGAAATCTTAAAACTAAAATCTTCTCCTTGGACCGTACAATCCTCCTCTGCAAGCTTCCCAACTACAGATTTGGACTAGATGAGTTTGTATGATCTATTTTAAATTTAAATGGATTAATAACACCTAAAAGATACATGTAATGGTATAAAAATTCTTAAATATTCTAAAAAAAATTGAATTTCCCAAAACTTTCCCCAAGTGAAGAGAAATTGAAGAAAAACAACTGCATTTCTGGTTGTTACGCAGAAGAATTTGCCTTGACTTCAACTGGATGGTTCTTAAGCCTAGAGAATCCAATGTATAAACCATTTAAACCATCAATAATCCCTATGAGTCTATTTTCTTTACCCTAAATATTAGAGTTATACCTTCTTCCAACATACCATACTAGTAGAAAACGTACAAGCATGTCACCTTATACCAATAACCAGGAAAGCGAAAAGAAGTTGGTATAGGGCCTAAATGTCCATGAAATTCCATTAAAATACTATGGAAGCCTGAATATGTCTTGAAAAAGATCTCCCCTACCTTGGATTGTATGGAATTCATACAAATTCTTTACTTCTCTTGTAAAATATGTGAAAAAGAGTCTGTTTGCCCCTTTAAAAGCTAATTTATCCCTCTTCACCACTTGGAATAGAATGTTGGAAAATTATTTTGTGGCTTCCATGCATATTTTCATATTTTTGACCTTTTAATTGGAAAAATTGGCATGTGGGAGTCTAGTTTGGGCTTTTTTGGCTTTTTAACATACCAAATGAACTTTTTTAAAATTGAAACTTAGGAATTAGGTTGTTTTCATATTTTTGAACATAATTAAAGCTATTTTGGCATGATTTAATGACTCTTTAAATCACTTTTAATTATTTTAATCCCATTTTGGCATTTTTTGACCCAAATTTGCACTTTTAGACTATAATTGACTATCTACAAGGGTAAATTGACCATTCCAAGGAAAGTTTTGGATAATAGGGGTAGTAATTTGGCCTTGATAGGCCAAATTACTAAAATTTTTGATGACTATTAGGGGTTGACCAGCCTGTTGGTCGAATAACCTCTAAAATCTTGCAAAGATAAGCCAAAACAAACACTAAAATTGGGAAGTAGTCTTCAACTTTGTATGCCAAAATCTCTGATTATCCTCCATTATTCTTTTGATGATCCAAATCAGGTTCTTATTAGTAGAATCAGCTAGTCCATTACCCTATGGATAGTAATTGGATGAATATTTAAAATAAATACCATGTTTAAGATACCATTCACATACATTTGTATTTTTGAATGCCAAAGCATTATCTGATATGATAGTAGATGGTGCTCTGAAATGAGTAACTAGGCTCTCATAGAACTCAAGCACAGAGTTCTCATTTGCCTCTTTCAAAGGCCCTGCTTCCATCCACCTGGTGAAATATTTTATAGATATAAAAAACAACTTGTTACCAACACTAGATGAAGGATGAATTATGCTAATTAATTCTAAACCCCATTGCATGAAAGGATGCTCAACTTGAATTGGCTTTAGTGGCATAACAACTAGTCTCTATTTTCCTATAAATATTGCAAACTTTATACATTTCATAACCCATGCATGTGAATCTCTAAATAAATTAGGCCACAAATAGCCAGATCTAATTATTTTTTCAGCTTTGGTCTTGTATGTAAAATGACCTCCAGAAGGACTATCATGAAATTGCTCAAAAAACTTATCAAATTGACTAGTTTCAACACAACTTAAAAGCACACCTCCAATATATTTTTTGAAAATCACTCCATCAATAAAAATGTATGGTAATAATTTAATCCTAATTTTTTTTATTTGTGATTCATTCAAACCCCTTGGACATTCTCCAGTTTGAAGAAATATAGCAATGTTCTTTGTCTAGCTTGTAGGAGGTGTATTTTCAGCTTCTTGCTGAGTGTCCTGAATTATCAAGATTGTCTCTTTTGCTTCTTTTACATCTTCTACAATATGTTCAAATAATCCTTTTCCTTATACCATATTTTTAAATTTTAATTCAATATTATATTTCATGCATTTAGTGACCCATCCAGCTCTCTTTTCACTCAAGTCTCTATTTAGAATGAAGTCCTTCACACTTGGATGAGCAACCATTAGTATAATATTGTTATTTGAAACCAAATGTATAAATTTTTTCATACCTATTATAGTGGAAATTAAATTATTTTATAAAAAATAATACATCTCTTCATAACCTTCTAAATCTTGAGTAAAGAAAGCAATGGGCTATTCCAAACCTTCATCATTCTACTACATAAGCATGGCTGAAATAGTACTGGAAGTAGAGAAAGCATACAAAAATAAATTCTTACTAAAATATAGATTGATAAAATTAGGATATTGGCTAATTTATTATTTTATATTTTCAAAACTTCTTTTACCTTCTTTACTCCAAGTGAACTCTTGATGTTTCTTAAGAATTTGAGTAAGTGGCTTTACTAGTTTTGCAAAATTAGGAATGAACCTTTTGATAAAGTTGATCTTACCTAAGAATCTCTATAATCCTTTATTGTGTTTAAGAAATTATATAGTAAGGATTTCCTCTATTATTTTTGGATCAATGGAAATACCAGCTTTGGACACCACATGCCCAAGAAGTCTCCCCTCATACACTAAAAAATGCATTTCTTTTGATTCAAAGAAACTCTAAATTATCTACATCTATAAAAAACAATATTCAAATGTGTTAGATGATCATTAAAATATTTTGAAGACATTTTAATGTCATCAAGATATAATAAAACCATTTCATTCAAAATACCATGAAAAGCCACATCCATTGCTCTTTGAAAAGTAGCTCCAATATTGGAGAGTACAAAAGGCATTTTCTTGTAAGCAAAGGTACCCTATTTGGTGGTGAAAGTTGTTTTATAATGATCTTTCTCATTCACCAGTATTTAATTGTATCTTGAGTACCCATCCAATAAAGAAAACCTCTATGAACCTAAAACACTCTACAAGATTTGATCCATGGAAAGAAGTGGATAGTGATCTTTCAATGATACTCTATCTAAATCTCTAAAATCTACACAAAGTCTTATGTCTTGATTATTTTTTATTGCTGGAACAAGATTTTAAACCCATGTTGAATTATTCATAGAAAAAATAATACCTGATTCAATTATCTTTATAAACTCTTTTCTCATGAGAATCTCAACCTTGGGGTTCATTGGCCCTTGCTTTTGTCTTACTAGTTTTGCATCTTGTTCCAATTCAATAGTATGGTGTGCTAATATGGGATCAAAACCTTTAGATAATGGTATTATCAATCAAAAAAATCCATAAACTCTTGACATAATGAAATAAAAGTTACTCTCATAATGAGTATTAACTTTACCTAGCTTGAGTTGCTTACCTTCAACTATGCTAATTGGCTCATAATGCTCTTTTTTGGAAGAAATACTCACTTTGTATTTTCTTAGCTGATCATATTCATTTAAAATGTTTTCTAAAGTTACCAAACCTTTATTTATCTTATTTTATTTTAATTGAGAATCTAATTTCCATATTGATCTTACAATTTGTCATGATTTATTTGATAAAACTCTACCTCATTCTATAGAAAATATGGTATTTATTTGTCAGAAACAAAAAATTTCTAAATTACATTATTATTTGAGACTGAAAGCCTGCATACCACTTTGATTTGGGTCTGATTTTTATTTTCCTTAATCTGATCTGAAATATCATACTGTGCACCTATAGCAACAAGTCTATTAGCATGTTGATTTGCTCCTCTAGAAATAAAGTGAATGCCAAATGCAAGGAAATCTTACATGAGATCCCAAAATATATGTTTTTATGTCTTAAAAATAGGACTATTTTATGCACTTAAATATATAACTTGATAAACTACCAATTCATTATCACCTTTCACTTACAAGATCTTAATATCCCTCTTTCTAGCCCACTGAAGACCATAAATAAGGGATTCATACTCTACAGTATTAAAAGTAAAATTGAATTGAAATAAAATAGAATAATAATACCTTTTATTTTGTGGAAAAACCAACATTACACTATCCCAACTTTCATTCTTTGTTCTCTATCCAATAAAGAACAGATTCTAAACTCCTTGATCCTGCATTGAGCTAGTGAGACTAGGTAATATGTCACCTTCTTCGTGCATATAGTAGACTCCAAAACAAGAATCTTAAATAATTTTTAGGGGTCATGTCCATGATTATCACTAGTCCATTCTTCAAAGATAAGATGCTATGTACCTAGGGATATGATATATTGATGTATATGGGTTGATGGAGATGCCGACATTTGGCACACATCCCCTTAGTTATATGGGTACACTATATTATGATAATAAAGTAACTTATGGTAGTATTACATTGGGTAATGGTTGGACTACATTGGATTAGGAGGTTACCCATCCATGGGTTAGATAGATGTATATATATAGGAGATGATTATCATGGTAAGGCTATCAAGTAAGCATTGAGTCTTCTGTTGTAAGTGGATATTAGAGGTTGTCCCCTCAAAGAGACATTGTGGATTTATTCCTTATTTAAGAAGTATTATATGGTATTTCTATACCTTAAGGGTATATATACATATATTTAATAATAAAGATCATTACAAGTGGTATCAAAGCTTCGATCTAGGCAATTTGTGGAGTGAAACCCTAGTTTTTTTTTTGAATCGTCAATAAATTTTGATTGGTTGTGAATTTAAAAAAAAAAAATTTACTGGATATGGAAAATATTTCAAATAAGTCATAGTAAAAAAATAGAGATTTTTTGATTCATTTTGAGGGAGTTATTGCTATTTTAGGGTTTATAATAATTTCGATATATCTTCCAAAATATAAGTAATTTTTATTTGAAATTTTTACTGGAGATGTAAGTAGAAATAATAAAATTACAATAAAAAATTAAGAATTTTTCGAGTTGTTTGGAGTGATTTTTTGTGATTTTATGGATCAGTTTTGACATTTTAGGGTTTCATGAACCTTAATTTTTTTTGTGGATCATGGAGTTTCAAATATTTTTAGGGGAATATGATATTGATGCTAGATAATGGTGGCTCCTTTTGGAGATTAATTTTACAAAAAAATTTAGGCAAAGACGATTAACTCCTTTTTTGTTTGGGCCTGCACTAGATTGGTTTGATCAGTTGAGCTGTACAGAAAGGTTTTTTTCATGGAAAGAATTGGAACATATTATCTTAGATCGATGGGATATAAAAAAAGAAGCAAAAAATGAAGAATAAGAAAAGAAGGGTTCAAATAATTTGTCTCCAAAGAAATCTGAGTCAATTTTTCAATTTCATGGATACATTCAAAAGAAGAAGGTAGTTGTGTCCATAAACCCTACCAGCAAGTATAACTTCATTAACATGAATGTGGCTAAGCATCTACATGTTCAAGTGAATAATATCAAGGAGGTTCAAGTAGATGGTAAGAATATTTCAATGTTTGAAGATCTAAAGCTCATTATGGAAAAATATGTTTTGCATTCAGATTTTTATGCTTTGGATATGGATATAGTTCTTGGATATCCATGGTTAGAGACTTTGAAAAAATGAATATCAATGTTCAAAAAAATTTCATGAAGTTTTGGTATAAGAAAAATAAGATCACTTTACACGATATCATAGTGAAAAAGGCACCAATAACAATCCAGGTAGATCATAAGGATGAGATTGAAATAGGTGATGAAGATCATGATGAAGATTCAGATGATATATATAAAGACACACTATAAATGAACAATTCATATACTCAAGAGACAAAGAAGGAAAAGGTGGAAGAGGTAGAAGCAAAGGTGGATAAGGTCAAATTATTGGAAAAGGTTGAGGTATTTAGACACCCACATCATCATGAGAGGAAACAATCATGGAACTAGGTGAGAAAGTGTCATAACAACAATCATTTGTATATATAGGAAACAAAATTTCCAATAATTATGGATATGCATGGAATCCAAACAAAAAATACTATGGTGCATGGAATGAATGGGGAAAACACTATGACTATGCATAGAAGAATACCTACTATGGTCATGGTTGGAATCATAGTAGTGCAGTGGAATATGGTACATGGAATAAAAAGAGGAATAATTATGCTTGGACACCAAAGTAGTATAATTATGATCATGAACAAAATTAGAGGAGCACAATAAAATTTGGAAACAAGCTTAGAGAGTTATCACCTGCCAAGATCACATATGGATGGCTAGATGATCGAGATTGGAGACAAGTGTGCAATGATTTGAAGCACACTCATTATTTAGTTTCTTCTTATGTTTCAGGGATGAAACATGTCAAGGAGGGAAGGAATGCTATGTACCTAGGGATATGATATATTGATGTATATGGGTTGATGGAGATGCTGACATGTGGCACACATCCCCTTAGTTATATGGGTACACTATATTATGATAATAGAGTAACTTATGGTAGTAGTAAATTGGGTAATGGTTGGCCTACATTGGATTAGGAGGTTACCCATCCATGGGTTAGATAGATGTATATATATAGGAGATGATTATCATGGTAAGGATATCAAGTAAGCATTGAGTCTTCTATTGTAAGAGGATATTGGAGGTTGTCCCCTTGAAGAGACATTGTGGATTTATTCCTCCCTTAAGGAGTATTATATGGTGTTTCCCTACCTTAAGGGTATTTCTACATATATTGAATAATAAAGATCATTACATAAGATATATAATGCCTTAAAGAGGCTTATAAGGCTCTTGATAAGTGGCATTATCATCTTCTTTTGAAATACTGCAATTCATATTTGACATATTTGGCATATATGGCTCAAGGTGAAATATGGAAATAGGATATAATCTAATAGTTACTTTGGTTCCATACCTAGTTATAAAAACTATGTATGACTAGTATTAATAAAGGTAACCTCCTATTTTGGTAGTGAAATCTCTGGATAGGCATAGTGCAACATATGGAGGTAAATCAACAAAAACAACAACATCCTATAAAATGGTGAAATTTGAACAAACAACAAGTATAATTTTTAGATATTTCAACACACCTATAGTCTTGGTAGGATACCCATATAATTGAAAGACACATTTCTCATGGGGTTCATACTAAAATCATAACTTACTAGCCATTAATTTGGGCATGACAGAAGTACTAGCCCTACTATCAATCATACAATTATGGACTAGACAATCTCCAATGATCACATAAAGATAAAATGGAGGAGTTTTAGTCACCTTAAGAGGTTAGGACTCAAAAAATGGATTACAATTAGTTATTATATCACTTAATTTCTCTCTTTAAGGTGGTTTCTCAGAGATATTGAGGTTTAAAAGTTCTTGTAAGTACTCATTTTATCCTGTGATTAACAGAGTATCCCACATTGAAATTGATACTGAAGTCTTCTTCATATGATCCAAAATGATGAGTGGAGAAGTGGCTGAATTTGATTGTAATTTATGAGTAGAAAGAGATACCAAATTTTGTGTAAATTTATGAAAATAATGCCCTTTCACATTCTTTTCTTTTGGATCATGAACTTGATGATTTGAACTTTTCTGAGGTAGCTCATGTGTAGATATCTTTTGTTGTGGCTGAGAAGAAGAAGAGGTTACCCTTTCAAGACTTGAAACTTCTCCTATTTATCTTTTCTTGGATCTAGTATGGGTTGAAACTAAATTATCAACATTAGGTAAATGTTGACTTTGATTTGCAGCCAAGTGCTCAAAATAATTCTCACCTTCCTAGAAGTTGACGAATGTAGTTTCAAAAGGTGCCTTACCACTACCTTCTCCTTGTTGATTTAGCACTTTCAATTTAGTGAATGAAGGAATGTATCCATAAGAAAAATAGGTTTCCTTATCCTAAGAAGGTGGTTGGTTTTCAAATGAAAGAAGAATTGAAGTTTGTTGCATGAAAGATTGATGAGAAATCTCACTAGTTGGAGCCATTGCCATGTTGTTTGATTGATCCCATTGATTGTTCCATTTTACTTCTTGAGCATAATTTATCTAAGTTGGCACAATATCTCTTGAATTTATTGGATCATTTAGATTATATTTCTTTGATTAATAATTCTACCCTTGACCTTGTTGATTGGATTGATAGGATGACCTATTGGGCTGATAATTCTAATTAGTATTCTGATAAGGCCTATATGGTAGAGCTTGTTGCCTCTCAATTAAAACCAACTTATTATTTTTATCCTTAATAAGAATCTCTATCTTCCCTAATATTTTAGTTTTATCACCTTCTATTTGATATAACTTTGATGACTCTGGAATTGGAGCAGGAGGATGAATCTCTAAAAAAAGAGGCATTGGAGGCCTTGGAGATAACTTTCCTACTTGTATAAGTCAATTTTCAGCCTTTATTACTACTTCAAATGATTCAGGTAAAGTATTGCCTCCCATGGTTTGGATCATTATAGCCACATCTAAATTAAGAGCCTTCAGATAATAATAAAAAAATAGTTGGGTGTAGGCTTGATCACTGCTAGAATTTTGTCCCAAGTCTTCTAGAATTTGTAATTGAAGTCTACCATAAACTCATGGTTGAATCTCTTAATTTTTGTAAGCTTATCCATATGTGAAATATGATCACTTTTATCTTCCAAATGTTTGCACATAAATTCTCCAAATGTAACCCAATTGTTAATTGATGTAGGAATCAAACCTCTGTACTACTAAAGTGCCTTCCCTTTGAAAGAAGTTACCAATAACCTCATTGCTACATTTTCCTATGTCACATGATACACTGAACAAAGATTATCAATATCTATACTATGTTTTATAGGATTTTTTGTATTTTCTCCTATAAAATAAGGAAAGAGCCTTTAGAGCTAAAACTAGAATATCATCCCATTAATTGAGATTTAGAGGACTACTACCATTAAATGCAACAAAATCTTGTATTATGAGAACAACCATCTAAGGAATATGATTTAAAATAATATTTGCGTAAATAGGAGATTTTTTGCAATAATAGGGGAAATAAAAGGTGTAGGATTTGGATTTAGTTGAGAAGCTTTCTTCTTCTTTGGCTGGTAAGGTAATTCAGATAAATCTATTTCTTTCCCTTTTGTAGATGATCTTGAGACAAATCTTGGTGGCATGAAAAATATATAAATATAAAAATGAAAATGTAGAAATAAATATAATACTCAAATACATAGATAACAATTCAAAAATGTGAATAAGGTGTCCCACTAGGCATGCCAAAAATTGGTTATCACTCTAGAGTGCACCCTGATTGAATATATGCAAGAATACCTTCTCTCTAGTTGATATAATGGGAAATTATCAGAGTGTGGGTGAATCTATGATGAGAAGAACCTCTAGAGAGAGCTAGTTCCCTTTAGATCTATCAATTATATCTAAATTACTGTGATTTTTGGGGTGAAAAAGGGAAGGGAAAAATTAAAAGAAATGCTAATTAAAAGGGGGTGATACACCTAAATTGTCTAAATCCTTTGAAGTTAATAAAATCAATACACACAGATAATCAATGAAATTTACATTTCCATCCTTAAGCAAAAATGTTTCAAATGAAGGGTTGAAAACCTCTTCAAAAGACCTACAAAAGGGTGAGATAGAGAGAGATAGGTGAGGAAAAGACTTGAAAAAGGAGATAAATCTCACTTATACACTAATGCACAATCAAATACACACTATTCTTCTTTCAAAAACTCAGATTTTGAACAAAAACGTCTTTATTGATAAATGGTCCAGCTTACAATTTCTTCCCACTTCAAGATTTTTTTTATTTTCAAAATGGCTTGATTAAGCCAATAAATATATCACAAACCCTAAAATAGACCATGTAGAGTTGAAAAGGAATAAGGGTTAGTCTTGGTTGACTAAAACCTTTTAAAATGTTTAAAATATTTAATAAAACCTTTTCCTTTTACAAAACTTGCATGATTTTCCCAATCTTGTCATAGGAATTTAGTGGTGGGGACAAGTTTGAAAGGTTAGTATTTAAATAAACATTAAAATATACAAACTCCAAATTATTGCATGAGTCCAAAGTTGGTGCTAGAAGGGATGTGGGCCCAAGTTTGATTAAAAACTTTCATCATGCATGATGCTATGCCAATCTCCAAACATAAACTCCACTTAAGGTGGTTGAAACAAGAGAACAATTTCCTTTGCATGAAAATCAATGCCAAAACTTGGATTTAGAACTCCATTTAAATATTGGTGAGTGAGAAATGTATTTAATCTCTATGTAATAATATAAATGTGGTGGTGAAACTCAAATGAAATCCTTAAATAGTCTTCCAATATCAAACTCAAACTTAGCCCTTTGAACAATTAAGCCAATTTGACTAGTTAAGCGAAAAAGGTCAATTTTGCAAACTCAAACACCATGAAATTTGAAAAATAATCCATGAAACCTTAAATAACAAAAAAATAAACCTTAAAAAAATATTTCTCCATCACCCAAATTAAGATTTTGATGGGAAAACCTTTGTCAATTAGTCACATGCTTGACTAGGCCAATTTTGCATAAATTTCTAGCAGATTGGCCATTTTAATTGAACTGGTAGGGGTTCCTCCAAGATTTTTTTTGAAAAAATAAAGATTTGAAGATGAATACATGTTCTAATATTTGAGATCCAATGAATATATTTTTTTAATTGCCCTATATTTCATTTTACACACTTCTTTCCACAAAAATGTGATTTTTTCTCCCATATGTATAGATCCATGCATTAAATTTACATTTATAGAATCCTCTTAGAGTGTAATTGATGTTTGAAAAGGTTTCAATTTTATCCATAATGATTTGATTTAAATAAAATCCATTTTTATCAAAAGTAGTTTTTAAGGTGCTTAGGAAGGTTCTGAAGCTGGAACTTCAAACTGATGATTCACGAGGTAAAAATCTCTAAATATTGAACCACTTCCATTTATGTGTATCAAATTTACCCCTATGATATCCCTAAAAATATTATACTCCCATGTAAAAGATATGAAAATTTACCATGTGAATGAAGTTTATCTATAGGAAATTGACTACATTTTGAGTTGCCTATGCTCTTAGCAATTGTTCATAAAGTTCAACACCTAAATTGATATCAATTATTAGTGAATTATAATTAAATATGTGTCCTCAAAACATACTAAGAGTTTTCAGCCCAAATCCACATGTGGTGAACAAAATGAGCATTTGAATAGGTGGTTTGGAAGGGTGCCTAAACCTCCAAAAAGTGAAAAACTTCACCAAGATGAAAATCAATCCTCCATTGCCTCATAAATCTTTAAAACATCATTATGGTACCTAAACCATTCTATAAAAACACTTTGAAAGTCATTTTTATTGAAAACTCAAAATGCCTTTTTTGGTCTAAGTGCCTATTTGCCTATAAAATAATGTGTCAGCATGATTTGCATAAAATTTAGAGTTTTTAACTCTTCATAATTATTAATATGATTTTAAAACATCATAACATGTTTATAAATCTTTTATTTAGCACTAGAATCTTCTGAGGCACTTCGAGATGAAGCATGCTCCAAAGGTGATCTTCAACGAACATGTTGAGGTCTAAGACAACAAAAAATATGTGAACTTATCCAATGGATATGAAATTTTTTATTATTTTTACCCAAATGACGATGACCTTATGTAAAAAATTTGAGCTCTTAACTCTACCTGTAGATCCTAGAATCTTCAATTTTATCTAAATTTTGACCTCCATGCATTGGCTGTCTGCATTTTTGACTAAGTTTTGGCATTTTAAAGGTGAATTTCATGGATTTTGAGGATATAAAGGTAAAAATAATCTTCATTGAGTTTAATAGTCCATTTAGGATTTTATAAATAGCCTCCACCCCTATTTTTAAACATAATTATACCTTTAAACAAGGTATTTAGGCATAGTAATGACTGTGTTTTAATTACTGTAGATGGGCATTGATGAAGTTTGTGAAATTTAGTAGTAATTTCATCTTCAGTAGATTTTTTTGACTATTTAGAGCACAATAAATCTTCTACATATCCCCTTTATGGTGAATGACTAATTTCAAGCTTATTAGGCTTTAAACTAAGTACAATCCATATAATGGCCTATGTATTGTGATTTTGATGATATTGATGATTGATTAGGGTGTTTGGGGTTCATATAAATGTTTATGATCTTGTTTTAGACCACAATCAAATTCATATCATGCTTTTCACCTCTTTATGATCACTTTCAACTCTCCATACAAACCAACCTCCTCAAGCTTGTGGGCAGGCGCATAGAGTGATTTGGGGCATTTTTAGTCTTTGAGCTGATTCATTTTGATTCCTTAAGATATATTATTCTTGACTGAATATACCCACCATTTTGGCATCTAAACAATTTGGTATGCTTAGTGCCTCAAACACCCTATTAGGCTTCTTAGAACAATCAAACCCTCATAGATTGATTGTACTTACCTTTCAAAAGTGACTATAGGTTCCATTATACCTTAAAACCTTTCCCCTCCACATACTACACTTCATCATACCTTATCCTTTCCTTTAAAACCAATCCTCTTTCCAAGTGATGATTTAACTGAGTTGAGTAACTAGTAGTTTTTATGCTTGGCTGTAGATGACTGAGTCACTAAGTGCATTAGGGCTTTTAATAGGGTAATAAGAGGTATAAAACCTCTTTCCACATTATAATGTTTCAAAATAACTTGAAAATACAAAATATCTCCTCATGCAATGCTCCAAATAACTTATGCCTTGATTATGACATTAGTCCTCCATCTTGACTATTGGCACATGCTTATTTGTGAGCTGTAGGTGACTAAACTATAGGTGAATATTATAGTCCTTGAACCCTCCAAAGGAATGATGATTAAAATTAGAGGTATTCATGAACCCCTTATGCCTATGTATTGTCAAAAAGTCACCATACTTTCTGAAACTCTAAGAACCTTGACATGACACTACTTTAGCATAACACAGTCCACTCCATTTACTAAAGGCACATCCGTACAATGGCTATAGGTGAGCTTGTAGAATTGTAAATCCTTATTTAAACTTGTAATGCCCCTTTTCTCTTATTTTCTTCATGAATATCTCTCCCTCAATCAGCACTTCAATACCTTTGTCAATGAAAATTGGCTTTATAGAAATTCCAAAAACATTCTTATTTCCATTAGGTCTCCCCATAGGGTACAAGCATGTAGGATAATATTTTTGGTCCCATGGGTTATTTCTAAGGCTATATGTGAAGAATTTTTAGTATAAGAACTAAAAACTACCCTTGAAGATGTATTCTTTATACTTTATCTTACTTGCTTCATTGGAAGGCAATCAATCACCAATGCCCTCTTGAACATTCAAAACCCCAAGAGTTCAACCTATTATCAAAAATGCCCATACAAGGCACATGCATGTAAGGTTAGGTTATGGTGTATGTATGTGAGTATTCAGGGTTTGAAAATTTTTAGGTATATCTTAGAAACCTTTTCCAAAAAATTTAGATGACTCAAGAGCTTTGTCTCATTGCAATCATGAAACCCTAGAAGATGAAAAACCCTTTTCCTTATGCTCCTGTAAGTTGGGGACATACCATCCTTTGACTATATGTGCCTTCATAATGACTATAGGTTACTTACCTTTATAACACTTCCATGAGTGTAGACAAAATCATGAGCCCTTTATAACCCCTCATACTAGGAATTTAAAACTCATAACCTTAAAATTTTAAAACACCCTTATGAAACATTAATACTTAGTAAGAAAAACATCATAATCATGTCTTTTAGCCCCTTGAATGCTATAGGCCTTTATGTTTGATCATGACTAGAATTTTTTGGTATGAAAATTTGACTAGCATGGTTTGAATTGATGGAGCCACCCCTCATTACTCTCTTGGATGATTATCATCCTCTCAAAATAAATCCTATCTTTGTCAATCCAAATTCAACTTTTGAAACCCTTTGAAGTTCCATTCATATGTAACTAGGCTTTTCTACAAGGCACATGCTTGTAGGTTTGATTTTATGAGTGAGTTTGGTGGTTGACTATGCTTGAGATCCCTTAATATATTATTTCATGAAAATTCCTTAGGGTTTAGTCTATTATACTCTCTTGAGAGGTAAATGTGACCTAGTTCCCTCCATTGCAAGTAGACACACCTACAGTCCTTGACACCACCCCCTAGCATGAAGGTTGGTTGTAGGTCCCTACATTGGATGTAGGAGTCTATTCCTTCTTTCAGCTTTGTTAGACTCCATACCTTAAACACATTTATGTTCATTAATATTGACAATGATATCATGAATTTTAAAGAGTAAACAAACCTTCTAAGCTTTAAGAAAACTCATCATTCTACCAATCTAGCTCTTGTTGGAAAAGCACAAGTTTGAGGGTCACTATCACTATATCTATAAGTGTCATTTGATTAGGCCTATTGTAGGGTATTGATTCTTTAGGTTTTTGAATGTAATGTTTGAGAAACATTGATTAGTCTTTTTGGTCACCCCATGAAGCCCTCCTCTTTAGGGACTGTAATAGCACCCATTAGTCCAAAAAAAACTACTCCTTAATATTGATTGTATGGAAGGATGGTTGTAGGTCAAGACTATACCTTTACCATGACTTTATCATGATGTTGACTGGCCTATAATCTTTCTAGCCATGCCCTTGGTGATCCTCCTTTACCATGGTTCATTTTGTGGCTAGGACTTCTTGGTCATACTAGACCCTCAAGAAGATATTATTTGAATTTGAATCCTCAATGGCACTCGTGATTGAGTTATTTCTTGTTGTAGGTGTGTACAATCTATGTTTAATGCCCTTGAAGATCTACAAACATCTTTATGAATCCTTATGAGACTTTTATCACTCTTTGGATCCTTGTAGTGATATCATGGAATGAAGTTGATTGGTAGGATAATCATAATGAAAACTCTCATTTAATCCTTATACCTTCATAATCAATTATTTGACTATGTGTATTAGTTTAAGTGTTCATTTATAACTATAAATAATGCTTTATAGATGATTATTCTTCTTTTCATACTCATGGTGGCTTACATCTCTTGCTCTCTTATGATAGTGATCCTCTTGAACACACCTAGACCTTGTAGAAGGTATTCCTTCACCTTGAACATAGAAGATGAACCCTCCTCTTTCACCTTTTAACTATATTTTGATTCTTTGGTTGACTTGTAAACTTCTTGGTCGTGACTTTAATGGTGTTCCTTGATCAATGTTTACTCTTTGAGATGACACTATAATTAAGTGTGGGTGAGGATGGTATGATTGAAGGGATATGAAAATATGATGAAAGGGAATAAATGGAGATGGAGGAGAGATGAAAACACAATGGAAAAGGGAAGATTAGGAAAATGAGGTGGGCCTAATGAGGTGGAGCTTGTCAAAGCCAAGTTGAGGGGAAAAAATAAAATAATGAATTATCATAATCACACAATCATAAGTTGGATACTCTTATAGGAGTGAAGGAGACTAAATTTGAGTCATGGTTTTCTCAAAAAATTCAACATATGCAAAAATTCCTTAAGAAATGCTAAATTAGTTCAATTGAGACACTAAAAAGCATGGAGATAAGTTTACTTGTCATGAATATTTGGAGAATATCTAATGAATATGATTTAAAACCATGAAAAACTGATGAAAAACCTATAAACACCAAAAAATTGAAATCTTGAAGCTAAAATCTTCTCCTTGGACTGTACAATCCTCCTTTGCAAGCTTACCAACTACAAATTTGGACTAGTTGAGTTTGTATCCTCTGTTTGACCTTGAAATGGATGAGTAACACCTAAAAGGTACCATGTAATGGTATAAAAGTTCTTAAATATTCTAAAACAACTTTAATTTTCCCAAAATTCTACCTAAGTGAAGAGAAATTAAAGAAAAACAACTACCTTTCTGGTTACTATGTAGCAAAATTTATCCTAACTTAAACTAGATTATTCTTAAGCTTGGAAAATATAATTGATAAACCATTTAAACCATGAAGAATCCCTCTGAGTCTAGATTCTTTACACCAAATTTTAGAGTTGTACCTTCCTCCAATAGACCATACCAGTAGAAAACCTACAAGCATGTCACCCTATACCAATAAGTAGGAATGCAAAAAGAAGCTGGTATAAGGCCTGAATGTCCATGAAATGCCATTAAACTATTGTGGAACCTTGAATATGTCCTAGAAAATATCTCCCCTACCCTAGATTGTATGGATTCCATACAGATTCTATACTTCTCTTGAAAAATAAGTGAAAAGAGTCCTTTTACCCCTTTAAAAGTTAATTTCTCCTTCTCCACCACTTGGAATGGAATGTTGGAGAAGTATTTAGTGGATTACATTCATATTTTCATATTTTTAACCTTTTACTTGGCAAATTTGGCACATGAGAGTCCAATATGGGTTCTTTTGGCTTTTTAACATACCAAATGAACTTTTTTAAAATTGAAACTTAGGGCTTAGGATATTTTCATGTTTTTGAACATAATTAAATCTCTTTTGGCATGATTTAATGAATTTTGAAATCACTTTTGATGCTTTTAATCATATTTTTAGTATTTTTTGACGCAAATTTGCACTTTGAAACTATAATTGACTAGCTACAAGGGGAAATTAACCATTCCAAAGGAAAGTTTTGCATAATAGGGGTAGTAATTTCTATACTAATAGATAATTTAGGAGGCCTAAATGGAATGGTTAGTGGAGGATCAGGGCCACCTGTACCAAACCAAAATCTTGAGGATTTAAGTAATCCTTTGGATTTTAACAAGCTTATTTCTTCGGCTTAATCAAACTTAGGTATGATTACATAAGATCTATATCTATCCATAATTAATGGTGTACAAACCCAATCTAAATAAAAGTGTAATTCTATAAATAATCCCCTCATGAGGAAGAGGAATCATTTATATCTCTCAAATATATCCTCGATGTCAAACTAGATCACCATAAGATTCCTTCTTATCAATCCCCAACCTCTAAGATTTCTAGCTATTTCCTATAATAAAATGATGAATGGGGATAATATCTTCCAAGATTAGGGTATTGGTTTTAGCACAAGAATTTAACACTTTGTAAAGGTAAGGTAGACTATGGCAACAAAAAAATCAATGTGGGAGACTTCTAACTCCCAATAATTGAGTACAAAAAATGGGGGAGGAAATCACAAAAGGGACTCAAAGAACCATTTTGGAAAGGAAATTAATCAATCCTAATGAGTAAAATGTCATTATCCTTTTGTATGATTGTTCATGCTCTTGTTTGGGTTTTAATTTCATTAGTTTTTGGGATACCTATGAGTCTTCCTTTGCTGTAAGTCACGTGGTTTTCCTCTCTTGGAGCTATTTGGCCTTTTTTCTTGACTTGTCTAGTTGAATTCCTTCTATTTATTGGTATTAGTTTGATATTTCACCCTTTTAGTTGGGACTTATATATTTTTTGAATTTATTAGTATCTTTGTCTTAACCATTTTTTCCAACTACATTTATTACTACTTGCTACTTGTATAACATCATTCTCATCATTTTCTATTACTTAACCATTTCAAGTAAATTTACAAAACTAATCTTCCCTTTTTCTATTATTCTCCCTTGAGGATTTAGTTTTGAACTTTTAGAATAATAACAAGGTCTTTGTAGTCTAAAAATCTCTTATCCTCATATTTTTTAAGAATTCCTCTACAAAGAAGAGTAAGGTGGTGCCACTAACCTCAAGTTCAAGCTCAATTTAAAAAAAAAGAAAGAAAATACCAAAAGGAGAGTTGTTTAAAATTGAGGCTTTAGGAGCAACAAAGAAATTTTTTGGTAAGCTAAGGAAAAATTTGATATTAGAATCTAGGGTTTTGGAGTATCTACTTGAATATGTGGTTAGGACCTCTATGCTAGGTGACTCTTTGGTGGATCTATCATTTTTGGCTCCCTAGATAACCTTGATCTAGAGGATACATATTTGGTTGAGCAAAGCTCACCAAAATAAAGGTTACAATCCTTAGAAGTAAGTCTTAAAAATAAGGCCCTGGAAGTTAGGGCAATGATGGAGTTGAAGGACATCCTTTGGGTCCTTTTACCTAGAGTTGGGTTGATCTCCAGGAAGGGCCATGTTTTTGAAATTAGCACCCCATGCAGTAAACTATTGGATGACCCAAAGCATCTTCAGATTTTAGGTTCCATTGGGTGATAATCCATAGTTATTATTTCTTCTCACTTGACCCCCCAAAGCACCTCCTCCCTTTTAGATGTTGAAGGACTAAAATTTATAGGTAAATAAATTCCTAGTACTATAACCTTGGGGAAAGCCAATAAGAGCCCCCATTATGGATTTCACTATATTTCCATCTAGTCCCCGATGTTTTGGTTGGTAGTTTTTGATTTCATTCATTCTATCTTTTTACTACTCATTTTATG
>JARHVA010009593.1:0-25000 GCA_037957365.1 Torreya grandis | reverse complement strand
AAAACTAATGTAGTGAAAGATGTTTTTCATAACATGGGTACTATTTCCACTCAATTTTATACCCTTGGAGATATAGTTCACGCCTAATCCAATTGAGTGAAATAATGGGATGACCCCTAGACTTGTGGCTTATCTATAATGGAGGGTAAACCTCTAGTTGAAAGGGTTGGTTCCTTAGATTTGTCTTGATTGATATCTTACTAACTAGTTGGTACATGAAAAGGGATAATAAACTATATAATTTTAATAATAATAGAAAAAAGAGGTGATACAATATAATTTTAGATCCAATACTACCATATACTTTCACTTAAAAGAGGTACAAATACAATCTAGTTTATGCTTCAAGAGAGAGACCTTCTAACATAAGTATTTCAACCTAGAGATTATGTAAGTATAATAGATAAGGTGAGAGATTAAAATCACTAATAAGACACTATTTAAACTCCAAAAAAATAATCTATAATACCACACTTCAATGTATTCCAAGTGACTTGCAAGAAGACAATGTATCCATACTTAGGTGCACATAAGTAGGACAAGATGCAAGGACAAATAATTTTCTCACTAACATCTATAAAAAAATCATTAAACACATTGAAATATGAACATGGAAATATTTAACTAGTTTTAATTTATTTCTTAATTCAAATATGAGTAACAAAAATAGTATGGCTTTTCCTACCTTTCTTGTGGATAGATTACAAAGCTAAAACTGGGCATACTTATAGAACCAATGAGAGAGAGAGAGAGAGAAATACCATGTCAATAATGGAATATTTAGGGGGTTAAAATAATGGATAAATATTTATTGGATTCATAATATTTATGATGAATCATCTGAAGTCTTGAACATGTTAGGTTCCAAGTCTTTTGCAAACTACCTTCTGGTTAGAAGGAGTCAGTTCTTGAGGAGTTCATAAGCCTTCTTGTAAACATATTTGATTTATTATATAAATATTATTCATTTTAATTGAAAGTGAATGGATATCCATGTAAAATTATGGAGTGAAACCTAACCAATGTGTATGCATCATTATCTTCCCTTGAAATAGGCTTTATTGAAAGAAGGAGTTAGCTTAACTCATGAGGTACAATCTTTCTTCCTTGGCAACAAGGACATCATCTGATTCTTGTTATATAGCTTGTAACTAACCACCTTGAACCTAAAATATTCAATAAATAAATATTTAAGGTTATTAAGGATCTAATTAACACCTTGTAATGTTTTCTATGCCTCTCAAAGATTCACTTCAATATTGGTTATCTAGCATTAGTTGGCAGTTAGGCCTAGTTACACATGTCAGTTCATTTTAATGTCCATGAAAACTAAATGGAACCATAAAAAAATGTATAAGATAATTTATAAAACCCAATAATCAGTTCATCATATGAGAAGGCCTTTAAGGCATCATTATTTGTTTTTCTTACCAAACTAGGTGACTAGGTCTCTCATTCCTGGTACACCTCAAACTATATTCCTTGTAAAGAATTGTAGGAATAGTTTCATCATTAGATGAGAGGATTTTGTTACCTAAGTATTTTAAAAAAATACAATGGTACCTACTAAAATTAATTTCAAGCATTCATCTAGGTCTATACCCTTCAAAATCATCAAAATTGGTAAAAGAGAGGGCATTTAGTGTGTCCATAGAGGTGACATCATCATCAAATTTCATGGTGAGGAGAAATAGATAAATGTTTACAAGGTTAAAATTTTTCTAGATCCAAAATAATGAATTTGGATATAAATATCTCATATCACATTCACCCAAGGGTTTTAGTAGGGTTTAAGACCTATTTGGTGTCTTAATGATTATGCATAAAGCATCAATCACCAATTAACCTCAATACACTTGGATAAAATTATTGAATAAAACCCACCCACCTATTTTAAATGTCTCTACTTCCCATGCAAAGTGTGAGCTATGTTTTGAACATATGAAGTTACTCCCTAGGTAGTAGACCTAGTGTTATTAAACTTGAGAGAGGTCTAATTTGAGTTTTAGGTCTCAAAACTCAATCCTAATGATGATAAAGATTCATGAATCTCCAAAAAAAATTACCCATGTTTATTTATTATATGATTTTTTTTTACTTCACTGTGTGTATTTAGTGCATTGGTTAGGAAACTTGAGGTTATAGGCTTGTCATCTCTTTCCTAACCCTTAAGACGTTTGAGTTGAAAAATGAGGTTTTTTATAACCTAAGAGTGAATTAAGACATGTTTTATGTTTATGTATGTGTTTTGACAAGAACATCTTATTTTTTGGGTTTAAATATTCCCCTTGGTCTCAAGACTACCCCTTAGCAATGTCAAACCAAGGTCTGAGATAAAATAATGAGTATGCATGTTGCTTGTATGACTTTAAGGTGACCATGTATGTATTTTTATACTAATAAACATATTATGTATCAATTATAAAAGTGTGATCATGCCTATAAATGCCTTAAAACATCAATCTCTCTCATGGTTGGGTAATCTAGGCATATGGTCTGCAACTAGGTGATTGTATCTTATGATGGGGTCATTAAACCTTTATGAAAGTCTCATATTAGCACTTTGATAACTATAGATTCTCAATATTGATCTTGGATATTCTTACCAACTCCATATTCAAAGATTATAACTTAAATTTCTCTGTAAGTTCAAGATCCTTCTTGAAACCTCTAAACTAAGTTTACAACTCTGAGTGTCTTGCTTAATTCAATAATGGCACTTACTCCATGGAATCAACACCCCTTTTCACAATGAATGGTATTGTATACACTTAATTATCATTTATTCACTTAAATATTTATAATTTTCAATAGTAATTTTATCCCATCTTCTACATGTATCATTCATAGGTGTCTAAAAAATGTTGGTTATAGGTACACTATCCCCATGACCACTGAGTCATTAGGAAACATATCATCATAAAAAAAATAAAAAACTTGTACGGGTTATGTTGGAGGTGTATTCATGTTTTAGGACCACATAGAGTCTAAAAATGCTCACTAGTCACATTGAAGGCTCCATTCAATGTAATAAACTTGTAACATGAAGAAATATGGAGGTGTCTTGCATTTGAATACACTAGATGAATTGTCATGATGGAACTAGAGGAACTTTTAGACCCTTTAAAATATCATACAACATTTACTTTACAATAATAAGTTCATATTTTTAATAATATTTCCCAAAAATCAAGGTTGTGGGGTTTAGATCCTTCTCCAAGTAGTTAACTTTCTTACCATTTATTCATAAAGAATAAGAGCCTAACCCAAAGACCAATGCCATGAATATCAATACCATTGGGGTCCCCATACATGGTAAAAATCTTAGGAGCCATGTCTCTATATTATATATGGAACAATCTTTCACATGACCCTTATAAAGCTTCCAAGGGACCTGATGAAGTGGAAATTGAGTATTTTGACATTTTTTAACTTGTGAAACCTCTCTAAAAGATTAAAAGTCCTAAGGAATGTGGAGAGTCACTTTTCATATGTTTAATTTTCAAGATGACCAAACAAATGATAAAAAATACCCCTTTTATCTTGATTTCTACTTATTTGAGCATTGAACCTAAAAGGTATGACTAACCTCTAATTTGTTATGACATTAAGAACATTAAAAAAAAACATTTCATGCTTTAAAAGTACCACCTATATGTAACATACTTCATAATCATATTGGAAATGACTTTATAACCCTTAATAAGTAGTTTCAACTGTAAAGAAAGCTAGTGAAACTAGATGACCTCATGGAGTTGACATTTCATTTGACCAAGACCCTAAAATACCTTATATGGACTCTAGTTCACCCCATATGACAACTTATGTAAGAAATAAACTTTGAAAATACCTCCATTAGACACAATATAAACCTTAACATCACTAAAAACCTTAATTTCTTTGAGGTGACTATAAATAGGTTTAAACTCATGATTTAGCAATGCAAGGGCATAGATAAGCTATATAAACCTATAAAAACTTCCAGGAGAAAGAGAAAATGAAAAAAATTGGAATCATAGAGGTAAAAATGTAGTCACATTTTGATAACATTCTTGGTGACTTTTTAGGGTAGCCTACCTGCTAAGCTGTGAGACCAATAGACTTTTCTCAACCATTAGGCAATGGAGTCATGGTAGAGAAGCTTTGAAACAAACTAGATCAAGATAAAAGACAACCCAAACACACCACACCACATAATTAAAATAACCACACTATTCTCAAAGCATTTATGGAATACTATACAACAAAGACTCTAAATAATAAACCAAACCAAAAGGAAATAAGCAAATATGTACAAGCACTTATTCAACACACACCACACGCATACATATGTACATGACTAACCTTAATATCATTAATATAAGGGATTCAAATGGATCCAATTTGCATGGATATATAACTCCTACCCATCCATTCTTTCCAATTGGAAGGAATTATTTGGCTTGCACTTGATGATGATTTATGACCCACTCCACAAGGTGTCAAACTTAGTGTGTCTCCTAGGATTTGATCTATCCTCATCCTACTTCAATAATATATCACCTTCTTGGAAAACTATTAAAGTTGATTTCTTATCAAAGTAATTATTCATTAACACCTGATGATGCTTTGTGGCTTTGTGAACATTGTCTCTAGTCTCTTGTAACTCCATCAATTATGTCAACCTCAACTCCATTGGAGTGTTTTAAAGAAATTATAATTGATGTGCCAAATCCAAGGCATACATATATTTGGATATGGATAGTATAGCTTACCTTCCATAAACTAGACCAAAGTAAAGTTACCAGTTGACCTTTTAGGTGTGATCCGATCAACCCATGGGACTGTCTTTAACTTAGTATGGCAAGCTATTTGGTTGCCCTCTAAAGTCCTCTTTATATACACATAACATTTTCACACTTTTATCAATTATTGATGCTTTACTTCTTTTAAGAACCCATAAAGACTCAATATCTCTACGTGCATGCCCTAAAGAGTGTACTGAGAAAGGGGTAAGTAGACCTTTGGTGCTTCATAGGATTGTTGTCCCTTTTTTCCATATTATTACCAATCCAACAAGTTCCTAAAACATTTACCTGAGCTATTTATCCTCCGTTGCATATTATTCTAGTATTTTTCCTCTTTATATCCTTTATTTACTTACTTGTCACCCTTTTGACTTGTTTATCATACTAGGTTGACCTAGTCAACCTATTATAGTTTGTGGACCTTTTTGCTCTTTTGGTTTGTTAGCCTCCTGGCTCACCTAGCAAAAACCTAGTGAGTTAGCCTAAAAACATGCTAGGTCAACTAGGTTAACCTAGCATATTCAATGTTCCAAAACAAGTTTAGGGAAATATACTCCTATATATACAAGGTCATTTTGGTCACTATTAATATATGTAATCAAGAGTTATTATTTGGTCACACTTCTTCACAATCTGCTATTCCACCATTCTACTTGAGGAGACTTAGCTTAGGTTTATTATTTTGTAGAATCTAGTCTTATGGATAGGTCTTGGATGCTTTGGCCTAATAAATTGATCTTTACAAACCAAAACAACCTCTTGTGAATCCCCTTTGGATAAGGGAGAGATTGAGTCTTGACGATTTCATATTCAGGTAAGTATATTCTAAATTTGTTCTCCTCTCTTTTACTAGATACAAGTAAAATAAATGTTGGATCGAATAATATTAATCTTCATATTCCATGTATTAGGGTGTTACTCATACTTTATTTGAAGTTTCGTATACATGTTTTGATTTCTTTGCTTTACTAACTCCTACTTTATACCACAAGCTTTGGTGTGTACTAGATTAGATTTATTTTTCTTGCTATTAGATTAGTGAAATATTAAATCATAGGACTCTTTTAGGGTTGTTATGTGATTGTGTTAGACTATAGGCTTTATAACCCTATCATTCATGGTGTATTCTAACAATTGATTCTCTAATCGGATCTAGTGGATCCTCACATTGGTTATGCTCCTGCTTAACAACTGTATGCCCCCAAATCAAAAGTGTAGGTGTGCTCTATCCCATATGATCCAGGATTGATTTATGGACATGATATATTTTTGATTACATACATTCTATTTAACCCAATGCAAATCAAACCCTTGAAATATTTATTTCACTTATTTCATTTCTATTCATCATTATTTTTATCATATCTTTACTATGTTGGATTGACCCTATTAACCCAGTTTATTTATCTTTATGTGCAAGTTTGTAGGAATAGGTAACTGGCTCGACCAGATCAACCCATACATGTTTTAGAACTTTTAGAATTATATTTAGATAACTATATTGACAAAATCAACCTAGTGTAGTTTTTTCTAGTTTTTAGACTTCTTGTTTAGTCAACTAGGTCAACTAGGTTGACCTAGTGCATTTTTAACACTTTTTCAACAAGTTTCTATATTCCTTGGTTGACCATCTTGACCTAATTTTTAGGTTTTTGATAATTTATCCAAGATTATTGATCATATATATTCTACATTTTATCTTCAAACCATTTAGGTCAGTTTCTATTTTCTCTATATCTTTTCATTTTGTACTTTTCTTTCACAATTTACAGTCTTTAAAACTACCCCTACATAGTTAACTAGGTCAACATTGTAGAAATAGTTTTATGTTATTTCATAAATTTATATCATATTTATCATCTTCCCTACATCATCAATAATCCAACACATTTTATGGTTTATAAAATGGATGAGTATAACTAAAGATATAGATCTAACTTGTCTATTATACTCGATCAACCTAGTCGACCTAGTGCTTTTTCTAACCTCTATACACTGTACTAGGTCAACAAGGTCAACTTGTCAACCTGTATAGTCTATAGGCCTTGTATTCTATGCTATATTGATTGGATTGACCCTGTACTATTTTTTGCTTTCTTTACTTTCTAATTTATCTTTTTTCCTTCCCTGTATGTCTGACTTAATTCTCTATCTATTATTCTTATTGTTTAACATTATTTTCCTTTTATCCTCAAGCATCATATCCCCCATTATAAACTTTTTTGATAGATTGAATATATTTAGACACTCTATGTGTTTCTCTTTTCTTCTTATACTTTCCTATCTCTTCTTCCTCTTTTTAGCTGTTAGGGCATATTGTGATGCCCATCCACACATTACTCTAGCCTTTGGGACATCTTGCGATGCCCACCGACATATCATTTTATTATTTTGGGAATACTAAGATGCCCATCCATACATATACTTACCCTTTGTGGCATCTTGTGATTCCCACTCTTATTCTCTATTACATGCTACCAAACTAATTCAACTCCAAGAAACCTTCCGAGACACATAAGCTTGTCTCTCACATGCTCATCACTGATGTAACCATTAATGTAGGATACATTTACTTATTATCATGTTTTATATCTATATCTATCTAAAAAATATTTTAGGTTACTTAAGAATGGGTCTCTCCATTTTCAATAGTTTCCCTTATTACACAAACCTTTAGTCCCCTTTTTTGGTCTTTTGTTTTCTTGATGTACCATAGTCTTTTTTATCTTCTTGTATTTTCTCTTGACTTTTTCACCCCTTGGGTTATATTTTGTGATTTTCTTTATAATACCATGGATAGGACCCAACATCCCTCATAAAACCACCATATTTTAATTTTCTTCTCTTTTTTTTCTTGTCAATGTTGTTTTGGCATCCTTTGGGTTTTTCTTTGTGAGGTGATTTGTACAATGACTCCCTCAATTTTAATTTTCTCTTGATTATTATCACCCTCGTGGGTCTCTCTTTTATGATTTAATTTGTAATAACATAGATAGGACTTGACCCTCATCATAAAATTACCATTTTTTTACATGTTCTTGATCCTTGTTCTTAAACTTTAGCTTTTGCTTCTTTTGCTTGATGGAATATGCACAAAAATCTATGTTAGCATGTTTTCCTCCATTTCCCTCTTTTTTATGATAAGGAATCACACTCTACTATAATTGTATCCCTCTTTTCCCTTTGTCATATTTTATTGCAATTTGAATAAATTAAAATTGTTTCATGTGTTATTCCTCTTGATTTCCCCTTTTTCTCATCTCCTCATTGGATAAAACAAGGTCAAAGTCAAGATAACACTTTTTTTTACTTTGATTTATGAGACTCTTAGACTCCATGATCTTTTAATATCTCTCTCTTAGCTACCTTGTCCCAATTTTTAAAATGAAATTCATCTTTATCACCCATGTTTGGTCTTCCAAATCCATATGGAGGAGGAATAAAAAAAGCCATCAAAAGAAAGTTAAAATCCAAATCATTTAAAACAAAAGGCAATGAAATTTACAAGGCAACATACAAATATTATAAGTCAAATTCACACCAAAATCCATGATTTAAAGCACATATCTTATCTCTAATCAAATATCAAACTCTACAGTTAGCTTTACATAGAGCTGAAGTCCTTTGGGGTGTGGTAGGCCAGTAGATTGGAATAGATGAATTCAAAAAAACTCTATGATGCTACCTACTTTATCATGCAAGTACCCAATCATTTTAGTAGACTGATGGATCTATAAGGGGTCTAGAAGAATGGATAACATGTCATGGGAGGTAGGTATATTTTAATTTTCATGCATATAACCTTCATAGGATGATCTATATACTCCAATTATTGACCCAAGACTTGTGTCACTAAGATAAGTTCTTCATATTTCTTAAGGTTGAAAGTCCTTTTGTTTTAACAAACCTAATTTGAGTATCTTGAATTCAATAAAGAGTTCTCTCTAGCTTGGTTTTTCCTTTATTCTCCCCTCCACCCATTTAATTTTCCCCCTTGATAGATAAATTATGAATCTAAATATGTTTTCCCTCTTCTTTAAATTCATTCTTCTTCATCTCTTAAGCACTTATTTGTTTCAATTTTACTATCCTTAGATCAAAACATGTTTAAACAAATTTGGATCATTTTATTTATATCATTATATATTTACTAAAATTACTTTACTTTACTTTTCCCATTTATCATGATTTTACCATCTTATTGTTATGAACACATGAATTTGTACCATTTTTCCATTGTTTAGTGAGATGTGCTTTGTTATTTCTCACTCATAAATGTTGTTTTACATTTTATGCACCTTTTTCCATTATCGGTTAAGGTATGGTTTATTACTGCTCACTCATAAATGTTGTTTTACCATTTTTTATTTTTAGTTATTCTTTTACCATTTGTTTTCATTTTGTTTTACCATCCTATTTGACATGTATCCTTGGTTTGACATGGTGAGTTTTCCTTTCTTATTTTGGGATACCTTGTCTAAGTTTTCTGATCTTTAATAGCCTTGGTTTTTCAGTTACCTAATTTACTCTTATTTGTTTGACTTGGTCATTTGGTCTAACATAACACCTATCACCCTAGCTTGCCAAATTTCCTAATTTCTTCCCATCCTCATACCATTAGTTATCTTAAATTTTATTGCATTTATTTGTTTTTGCTCTTTAGTTTTGCATTCTTAGGTTTATCAAAAGTAGTCTCTATGCCCTACACAATCAAAACTAACAACATAGAAGACAACCATCCCATGATAAAAAGGTAAGTCAAGGCACACATTGTATTTACTTTTTAGTTATTTATGTTTTAGATTAGTTTCCCTTTACATCATTTACTTTTAGTTATTTTTTGATTTTAAAATACTTCAACTTTTTTTAGCATCAACATTGTGTGTGTGTCCTTATGTTCTTTCTTGAAATAATCCCCTATTACACCATAGTGACACATGATGAGATTTGAGTGGGGAATATGTATACACATAATATTTTCACACTTTTATTGATTACTAATGTTTTACATCTTTCATGAATCTATCAAGACTTAATCTCTCTGAGTGCACACCCTAAGGGTTGCACCAAGAAAATGGTGGGAAAACCTTTAGTGCTTTTTAGGATTGTTTTCCCTTTTTGCCATATTATTACCAATCTAATTAGTTATTAAAACCTTTCCCTAAGCTATTTTCCCCCCTTGCATAGTCTTCTAGTATTTTTATTATTTCTATCCTTCATTTCCTTATTTGGCACCCTTTTGACCTATTCAACATTCTAGGTCAACCTGGTCAACCTAGTACATTTTGTAGACCTTTTTCACTCTTTTGGATTGTTAGCTTCTCGCCTGACTTAACACAGACCTAGTGAGTTAGCTCAAAACATGATAGGTCGATCAGGTCAACCTAACATAGTTGACATTATTGACTAATTTTAGGGTAAGATACTCTTATAAATACAAGGTCATTTTATTCATTATTAATATATGCAATCAAGAGTTATTATTCTCTTGTGCTTCTTCACAATCTACTCTTCCACCATTCTACTTGAGGAGACTTAGCTTAAGTTTCTTATTTTGGAGAATCTAGCCTTGTGGATAGGTATTAGATGCTTTAGAATAAAAAAGTGATCCTTATGAACCACAACAACCTCTTTCAAATCCCTTTTGGCCAAGGGAGAGATTGAGTCTTGATGGGTTCACATTCAGGTAAGTATATACTAACTTTATTCTCCTCTCTTTTAGTATATAGAAGTAACATAAGTGTTAGACCAAATAATATTACTCTTCATATTCCTTATGGTGTTTCTCATAATTTATTTGAAGTTCCCTATACATTTTTTGTTGCTTTTCTTTACTAACCCCCACTTTGTGCCACAAGATTGGGTGTACACTAGATTATATTTACTTTTCTTGTTACTAGATTAGTGAAATATTAAATCATAGGACTCTTTTAGGGTTGTTATATAAGTATGTTAGAATATAGGCTTTGGAACGCAATATTGCATGGTGTGTTGTGACAAGTGATCCCATAATCGGGTCGAGTGGATCCTCACATTGGTCATGCTCCGATTTAACAATTATATGCCCCTCAATCAGAAGTGTAAGTGTGATTTATCCCATCTAATCTAGGATTGATTTATGAAGATGATGCATTTATTATTGCATACATTCTAATAAATTTGAATCAAATCAAACCATTACAAGATTTATTTCACTTATTTTATTTCTATTCATCATTATTTTTATAATATCTTTATTATGTTGGATCGGCCCTATCAACCTAGTTTATTTATCTTTATGTGCAAGTTTACAAGAATAGGTTATTGGCTTGACCAACTCAAACCATTACAAGTGTTAGAACTTATAGAATTTTGTTTAGATACTAGATCAACCAGCTTGACCTAGTGTAGTTTTTTCTAGTTTTTAGACTTCCTATTTAGTTAACTAGGTTGACCTAGTGCATTTTCAACACTTTTTTAACAGGTTTATATATTCCATGGTCAACCAGCTTAACCCAATTTTCAAGTTTTTGATAGATTTATCCAAGTTTCTTGATCATCAATATTCTCCTTTTCATCTCTAAACTATTCAAGTCAGTATTTGTTTTTTCTATATCTTTTTGTTTTGTACTTTCCTTTCATAATTTGTAGTCTTTAAAACTACCCCTACATAATCAACTAGGTTGACCTCATAGACCTAGTTCAATTTTATTTAATAACTTTATATCAAATTTATCTCTTCCCTACATCATCATGAATCCAATGAATTTTATGGTTTTTAAAATGGATGATTAAAACTAAAGATATAGGCAAAACAAAGAACCTATTTGTTGTACTCGATTGACCTAGTTGACCTAGTGCTTTTTCTAAACTTTGTACACTGTACTAGGTTAACTTGGTCAACCATGTATAGTCTATAGGCCCTATATTCTATGATAGATTGACTAGATTGATCTTATACTACTTTTTTATTTCTTTACTTTCTAATTTATCTTGTTACCTCAAATGTTTGACCTAATTCTTTATCTGTCTGACCTAGTTCTTTATCTTTGTCTATTATTCTTATTTTTTAGCATTATTTTCATTTTATCCTCAAGAATCATATCCCCCATTAGAAACTTCTTGGATATAATGAATCTATTTAGACATTCTATGGGGTTCTCTTTTCTTCTTATGCTTTCTAATCTCTTCTTCTTGTTTTTAGTTGTTGGGGAATCTTGTGATGCCCATCCACATATCTCTCTAGCCATTAGGGCATCTTGTGGTGCCCACCCACATATCATTTTAGACTTTGGGGTATCTTGAGATTCCAATCCCTACATCCGCTTACCCTTTGGGTCATATTATGATTCCCACTCGTATTCTTCATTACATGTTACCAAACTAATTCAACTCCAAGAAACCTTCTAAAAACATAGGCTTGTCTCTCACTGCTCATCACTGATATAACCATTAATGTAGGATACATTTCCATATTATCATGTTTTCTATCTATATCTATATAAAAATAATTTAGGTTACTTAAGCATGGTCTCTCCCTCTACAACAGTTACCCTCTTTTCACAAACCTTTAGTCCTTTTCTTTGGTCTTTTGGCTTCTTGAGGTACCATAGTCTTTTTTATCTTCTTGAATTTTATCATGAATTTCACACCCCTTGGGTTTCATTTTGTGAATTGATTTATAAGACCATAGATATGACCTAGCATCCCTCACAAAACCACCATATTTTAATTTCCTTCCCTTTTTGTTGGTTGATAATGTTATTTTGGCATCTTTTGGGTTTTTCTTTGTGAGGTGATTTGTACAATGGTTCCCTCAATTTTACTTTTCTCTTGCTTATTAACACCCTCATGGGTATCTATTTTATGATTTATTTTGTAAGACCATGGATAGGACCCATCCCTCATAAAATTACCATTTTTTAATGTTCTTGATCTTTGTTCTTAAACTTTAGCTTTTGCTTCTTTTTCTTGATGGAATCTACACAACAATCGATGTTAGCATGTTTTCCTCCATTTCACTCTTTATTATGATAAGGAATAACACTTTACTATCATTTTATCCTTCTTTACCTTTGTCACATTTTTTTGTAATATGAAGAAATTTAGATTGTTCTATGTGTCATTCCTCTTGATTTCCCCTTTTTCTCATCTCCTCATTAGATAAAACAAGGTCTATGTCAAGATATCACTTTTATTTTACCTTGATTTACGAGACTCTTAGACCCCATGATCTTTGAAGTTATCTCTCTTAGCCACCTTGTCCCAAATTTTAAAATGAAAGTCATCTTTATCACCCATGTTTGGCCATCCAAATCTATATGGAGGAGGAATAGGAAAAACCATCAAAAGAAAGTTAAAATTCAAATCATTTGAAACAAAAGGAAATGATATTTAAAAGGCAACATTTAATTATTAAAACTTAAATTTGTACTAAAATACATGATTTCAAGCACATCTCCTATCTCTAATCTAAGATCAAACTCCATATTCAACTTCACATAGGGTTGAAGTCCTTTGGGGTATGGTAAGAGAGTAGATTGGAATAGGGGAATTAAAAAAAACTATATAGTGCTACCTACTTTCTCACATAAGTACCCAATCTTTGTAGTAGATCGATGACTCTATAAGGGGTATTGAAGAATGGGGAACATGTCATGGGGAGGTAGGTCAAATTTAATTTTCATGAATATAACCTTCATGGGATGATCTATATACTCCATTTGCTGATCCAAGACTTATGTCGCTAAGAGAAGTTCTTCATAGTTCTTAAGGTCAAAAGTCCTGTTATTTTGACAAACCTAATTTGAGTGTCTTGAATTTGATAAAGAGTTCTCTCTACCTTCATTTTTACTTCATTCTCCCCTCCACCAATTTATTTTCCCTCCCTTGATAGACAAATTATGATTCCAAATCTATTTTCCCTCTTCTTTAAATTCATTCTTCTTCATTTGTTAAAAACATGCTATCACTACTTTGTTTCAATTTTATTTATCCTTAGAGCAAAAAAACATGTTTGATAAACTTTGGATCATTTTATTTAAATCTTTTACATTTACTAAACCTTCTTTAATTTTCTTTTCCCATTTATCATGATTTTATTGTCTTGTTTTTTACAGACACCTGAGTTTGTACCCTTTTTTCATTATTTAGTGAGATGTTGTTTGTTACTACTCATGTGACAATGTTGTTTTCCATTTTATGCACCTTTTTCCATTGTTGATTGAGATGTGGATTGTTACTACTCACTCATCAATGTTGTTTTAACATTTTTAATTTTTAGTTGGTCTTTTTACCATTTGTTTTCATTTTTTTTACCATCCTGTTTGACTTGGTGAGTTTGTCTTTCTTACTTTAGGATAGCTTGTCTAAGTTTTTTGATCTTTAGTAGCCTTGGATTTTTAGTTATTGAGTTTAATATTATTTTTTTGACTTGGTAATTTGGTCTAACATAGCACCTATCACCGTAGCTTTCCAAATTTCCCAAGTATATCCCATCCTCATACCACCAGCTATCTTGGCTTTTATTGCATTTGTTTTTTTTTAATCTTTAGTTTTGCATTCTTGGGTTTGTCAAAATTAGTCTCTAAGCCCTACACAACCAAAAATAATAACATATAAGACAACCATCCCATGATAAAAGGTAAGTCAAGGTATGCATTACATTAAATTTTTAGCTATTTAATTTTTAGATTAGTTTCCATTTCCATCATTTACTTTTACTTATTTTATGCTTTTAAATTACTACAAATTTTTTTTAGCATCATCATTATGTGTGTCCTTATGTTCTTTCTCAAAGAACCATCCTCTATTACACTTTAGTGACACATGATGAGATTTAAGTGGGGCATATGTATACACATAATATTTTCACACTTTTATTGATTAGTAACACTTTACATCTTGAAAGAACCCATCAAGACTCAATCTCTCTGATTTCACACCCTAAGGGGTGCACCAAGAAAGTGGTGGGTAGACCTTTGGTGCTTTGTAGGATTATTTCCCATTTTTTCCATATTATTACTAATCCAACTAGTTATTAAAACCTTTCCCTAAGGTATTTCTCCTCCCTTGAATAGTATTTTAGTACTTTTCCTCTTTCTATCTTTCATTTCCTTACTTGGCACCATTTTGACCTATTCAACATATTAGGTTGACCTAGTCAACCTAGTTTAGTTTGTGAATCTTTTTTCTCTTTTGGTTTGTTAGCCTTCCAACCAACTTAATATAAACTTAGTGAGTTAGCTCAAAAATGTAGTAGGTTGACCGGGTTGACCTAGCATAACCAACATTCATGAACAATTTTAGGGTAAGATACTCCTATAAATACAAGGTCATTTTAGTCATTATTAATATATACAATAAAGAGTTATTATTCACTCATCCTTCTTCACAATCTACTCTTCCACCATTATACTTGAGGAAACTTAACTTAGGTTTCTTATTTTGGAGAATCTAGTCTTATGGATAGGTCTTAGATGCTTTGGCCTAGTAAAGTTATCCTTAAAAATCACAACAAGCTCTTATGAAGCTAAGGGAGAGATTGAGTCCCGATGGGTTCACATTCAAGTAAGTATATTATAACTTTGTTATCCTCTCTTTTAGTAGATAAAAGTAGCATAAGTGTTGCCTCAAATAATAATACTCTTCATATTCCATGTATTAGTGTGTTACTCATACTTATTTTATTTGAAGTTCCCTATACATGTTTTGATTGATTTGCTTTATTAACCCCCACTTTGTGCCAACAATATTTGGTGTGAACTAGATTAGATTTACTTTTCTTGTTATTAGATTAGTGAAATATTAAATCATAGGACTATTATAGGGTTGTTATGTGATTGTGTTAGACTATAGGATTTGTAACCCTATCTTGCATGGTGTGTTATGACAAGTGATCTCCTAAACATGTCTATAAAATCCTCACATTGGTCATGCTCCCACTTGACAATTATTTCCCACGATCAGAAGTATAGGTGTGCTCTATCCCATTTGATCTAGGATTGATTTATGGACATGATGAATTTATGATTACATACACTCTTCATGATCTTGATTAGGTTCTTATTATTAGACTCAGACAACCCATTACCTTGAGGATAATAGTTGGATGATGCACTCATATATATACTAATATTATTTTCCCAATCACTTATCTTAGCACCCATAAAAGCAAGTGTATTATCTAATAGATGGTAGAGGGAGTTCCAAATCTTGTATAAAAACCTTTATAGAACTCCAAAATGGAACTTTCATTGGCTTCCTTAATTCCAACTACCTCAACCCATATTGTAAAGTAATCAGTTGTTGTAAGGATCCACTTCTGGCCAAAACTTAATAGAGGATTAATAATTCTAATGAAGTCAAGACCCCTTTGCATGAAGGGATGATCCACTTGAATGGGTCTCAATGGTAGAGCTTCAATATTTTTTTTTCACACAAAGAAAGCAAATTAAGGACACCTTCTTACCCAAGCATATCAATATTTGAATATGTTAGACCAATAATAGCCTACCCTCAAGATATTTATAGTTGTGTTCCTAAGAGTGAAATTACCATTACTACTCCATTATGAAAAGTTTGAAGAAATACACCAAACTAATCACTATCAATGCACCTCAACAATACACCATATGTATCTCTCTTTAAAATCACACCATATACAAGACAATAAGGAATATTTTTAAATCTAAAATACCTTATTTTATACCTACTCAATCCATTAGGGTACTCACCATTTTGGAAGAATTTTATGATGTCTTGTGTCTAACTTTATAGAGGTATGAATTCAACTAGTTGAGGGTAGTCTTCATTAGCCAAAATTTCATCTTTTGGTTTATGGAGATATGAACCCAAGTGTTCACATAAACCCTTTCCCCTTACTAACTTGGTCACTTTAATGTCAACACCATAATCCAATACCTTTGTAATCCACCCTGCCCTCTTTTCATTAAGTTTTTTTACTCAATAAGAACTCCTTAGGGCTAGGATGAGAGGCCATGAGGTGAATTTTGTTATTTTAAACCATGTGTTTAAAATTATTCATACCTATTGAATAATAAGTACTTATTTCTTCACAAATGTATATTTGGCTTCATAATCATCTAAACCTTGACTAAAGAATACAAAGGTTATTTAACACCCTCATCATTATTTTGCATAAGCATAGTTGAGATAGTGTCAAGGCTAGAAAATGTAACATGAATTCCTTAGCAAAATTAAGATTTAAAAAAGTAGGAGCTTAGGTAATTGCTTACTTAGTGGCTTTAAAACTATTTTAACCTTCCTTATTCCAAGTGAAAACTTGATTCTTCTTGAGAATGGATGTGATAGGCTTCACCAAAGATGCAAAACTAGGTATGAATCTTCTCACAAAGTTTATCTTACCAAAGAATATTTGGATTCCTTTATTGTGCAAGGGAAACTATAGTCTTATAATAACCTCTATCCTTTCAAGGTCAATGGCTAGGCCATACTTGTAAATAATCTGTCTTAGAAGCTTACCTTTATGGACAACAAATATGCACTTCTTTGGGTCAAGAGAAACCCCATACTATCTGCACCTCTCAAACACCTACATAAGATACTCCATGTGATCATTTTCATCCTTTGAGAACATGATTATATCATCAAGATACACTAGAAACATCTCATTATTTAGGCCTTTGAAATCCATGTCCATTTCCCTCTGAAAAGTGGCACTATCATTCAACAAAACAAAGGGCATTTTTTAATAATCAACGGTCCCCAATTTTGTATTAAATTTGTCTTGAACTAATCATCTTCATTCACCAAAATGTGATTATAACTAGAATATCCATCTAGAAGTGAGAAGTGTTGGGAACCTAAAACAACTTGTAAAATTTTCTCCATAGGTGGTAAGGGGTAATGGTATTTGAGTGGCAACCTATTTATGTCCCTAAATTTGACATAAAGTCTTTTCTCCTCACTCTTATTTCTAATAAGCACAAGATTAGCTTCCCAGGTTGAGTGTTTGATAAGCAAAATTATCTTAGACTTAATTAGTTTGGTGAGTTCCATTATCATGAGTTTCTACACTTTGATACACTTAGGTATCTTGTTTGTTCTCAGTTTTATAATCTAGTATTCATATTGATCATGGAGCTTCTTATAATTTTTTGAAGAGATCTCAGCTTCCTCTTACAAGAATTGTACAATCTACTTGTCACTATAAAACACCTACCAAAAGATTTCATAGTTAGGAATAAAAAGAATAAAAATGACCTTTATATGTGAATATTTTTATTCTTTCTTTATGTCATTAGGTGTGTCAAACTATGCCCTTATTGGAGCCAAACTATCAATATGCTTATTTTATTCTCTTGGGATTGGTTGTACGTTGAATGCACTAAAGTCTTAAATTAAATCCCATACCCTATGCTTATAATACTTAAGAAAAGGGTTCTTTTTGGAACTCATATTATTAATTTTATGCACAATCAGCTCACTATCTCCATACACTTGCAAATTCTTGATTCCCTTCATCTTTTCCCATTGAAGGCCATGAACAAGGTCTTCATACTCAACCACATTATAGGTACAACTAAAATGGAATATATATGATGATTAATAATAATTTTTATTTGGAGAAACTAAAATAACACTAGATCCTGCACCAATATTGATCCTTTAACCATCAAAGAACATATTCCACATTCCATCACTCTCATCTTCCTCCTTAGTAAGTGAAGGCATAGGTGTTCCTTCCTCAGTCAGGAAATACACCCCCAAGTTAGTGTCTTCCATGAAATCATAGGGATCATACTCATAGGTATTAGTAACATATTCATCTAATAATATATTATAAATACCTTAAGAGGGGAAGATTCTCTATCATCTATGGCATGCTCCTCTTACTCATTGATAATGCAATTTAGATTGGAACTAGTTTTCACATATGGTTCAATGTGGAACTTGGATAATGGATGTGTTCTTATTGTCACTTTATCTCCATAAATTATTATAAAATATAATAATGACCATTCATCATCAACATACCCTCTTATCTTAGAAGTGAAGTCTCTTAATAGGTAAATGACAATGTGTGTAAGTAGATTCACCACCACTATGTCTTATAGAATTGGAAAACTTGGGTATTCATGAAAAAACACTTTAAAACCTTTGAGAATCCATATTAAATTGGTTGGTGTTTCATAAATATGTAAAAATCCTTTTCTATATGGTTCATACTTCAATCCCAACTTATCTATAACTAGTTTAGGCATAACTGAAGTGCTTTCCCCACTATTCACAATGTAGTTATGGACCAACGTATCTCCCATAATGAGGGTAATATAGAAAAGTGGGTGATTTTTAGGCTTGGTGTAAGGTTAAATAATATTATTAGGTGAATTTATGAGGGATACATAATATTATTTTAGAGTTGATGGGGAATATGAAGTTAGGACAATTTCTCTTGGAGTAATTCCTTTTGATCAGGCATGTGGAGTACCTCCCAAAAGGATATGCTTTTTTATGTGTTTTTCAAGGAGTAAATGATATTTGAATGGGATACAATAAAATTTTATTACATCCTTAGAGGTGATTTATTACCTTGAACCTAAGCCAATGAAGGTTTGACCTCTTTTCAAAAGTTTTGATTTTGAAAAGGAGCAAGACCTGTAGATGCTACCACATTTGTATTTATACCTTGTTGCCTTGAATGTGTTTTTTTGGAGTTATATCCACATATTAAAAGTATCCCAAATATATCTTATTTGACCTTATTTTTGATGTAATTGAGGTTTTCTAATTTAGGACAAAATAATCCTCCATTCGGAAATTCATAAAGCTTGCTCCTTGATTACTACACTCTCCACTAAGTTCTACTTGCATGGAGCTATAATCTTTTGATGTCAAGTGAATATTAAGCCCTGGTTGGTACACTAAGGATTTAAAATATCCCTCATTATCATTCATGAAATGAACTTGAGACTACCCTCAATAATTTGGCCATTCTTCTCCTTGAACTAGATTACTATAGACTAAAATCATGGCTCTTATGGTGGGAATAGAATTTGGATTTTAGGAATTAGGTGGCCTATTGAAATTAGGTTGAATTTGTCCCCTCCCTTGACCAATATAATAAGGTGTAAATATATTTACTTATGGATGTTAATAATATGATTTTTTGGAAACTCCAATATGTTGACTTGATTACCTAGTTGAAGCTTCTAAGGCCTTATATTTTGGTTACCAATCAATTGCATCATCTAGCTTTTGTAGAGTAGATTTAGAGGTGTTATTTGGATTTTTAATTGGATAAAGGCTTGGAGGATTATTATGAATGTTATTAAATATAGTCATTTATACCTTTAGAGGTAGTTTGCCAACTTGAATCAAAGTATTCTCAGCTCTAATAGCCATATCATAGGCATCTAACAAAGCATATCCTCCCATGGACTGTAACTGGATAGCTATATAAATCCTAATAGTTTTGAGGTAGATTTTTAAAAACAAAATTGTAGGGGGTTTGTTATATCCCAAATTTTCACCTTTAGCTAAGTCAAGTAGACCTTATCAAATTTGGGGTAACATGGAACTATCTCTGTAAATAAGTAAGCTACTACAAAAGATAGATATTTAGATTTGAAAGGGTGAGATCCATTGATATATCTTATAGGCTCACACACTACACTAGATTAATTAGTATTAGGGGTAAAAAGGGAATAATTAAACATAAATAAACCTAAAATAATGTAGGTGATACACCAAAGATAAGTCCACAAAACACACTGGCATTTGCACTAAGAAACACGATTACTAAAATTGACTTCAACTTAATGTTCTTCTAACATAAGTGTTTCTACATGGAGGAAAATGTATATGAATATCCAGAGGTGGGTGAAAAGGATGTCAAATAATGGAAACTAATAGTCTATCTCACACTTCAAAACACACTTAAAAAACACATAAACTCAATGAAACCTATTAAAAGAGATGCTGCTACTCACATAATGCATATAAGAGAAGATGGAAGCAAGGAGAAAACAATCATCACTTAACATCAAAATACACTACTTGACATACTTATGCAAGAGTTTTAGAGATAAATTAAACTTCATAACTTTATTCCAAGGCAAATCAAGATGTCAAACTAGCAGGGATTTTCCATACCAATTGTGGATTTCTTTACAATGCCAAAATGGCTTGCTTATATAGAGCGCAAGTGAGGAGAAAGAAGAAATGAGGTTGGATAGTCACAATTCCAAGTGTTAAGACTTGGAAACTACTAAAATGTAAGATAATTAGTTTGGAAATGGGCTATTAAGTTATCTTGGATAGGTGTCCATTTGAAGAACATCATTCTATTATAGTTGGTGAAAGGACACTCCATGGTCTTCCTTTGAAACTACTTTTATGATGAGGAGTTCACTTGATTTTTTGAAATTTATATGTAATTATTTGAAACATGTTACATTACATACTAATATGAAACAATATTGTTACATTCCTTATACTTTCTATAATTGATAGTCTCCCCTTTGTCACTTGTCATTCACTCTCTAGAAGTTACTACTCACTAGCCCTTTAGGCCTGAATCTTCACACTTGTCACTTAAGTGAATTGTAGTTATTTAAGGAATATTATTATATTAATTTAATACATATGTTCAAAACCTCTTTTTCCTTTGGTATATCAAATAAACTTCAAAAGTTTCAATGTTACTCTTCTCATTATCACACTTAGGTAGTCACTTTGTTTTCTCACTATCCTATTCAGATTGCCTGCAATGAATAGCCTAAAAGAGGGATTTACATGCTTAAATAAGGTGATAATGGTATGTCATGAGTTATAAAACATCCCTACACACCTCCCTTAATGTATTTTATTAACCCATTCCCTTTGGTACCTTGAAAAAACTCAAATCATATGAGAAACACTAAATTAGGCCTATGTATACAAGTGATGGTATAAAAAATTACATGTCAAAGAGCCTAGGAGAGTGATAAATAGATAAAAAAATTCAAGGCTAATTTACCACTTATATATTCATAACCCTTCATGTTTTATCGATCAGGATCATACAAGGGTTTTAGGAGGGTTTTAGGTCATCTAGTTCTTAATGTTGATTAATAAAATTTAGATGCTCAAACCTTGAACTAATTCAAATAAGATAAAAATAAGGACCCCTTAAAATATCCATATATAATTTAGGCACCATACACACCATTTGTACTAATATGAGCAAATGAAATTGGCTTTTGATCTCTTACTTAACATTCTGGTTACCCTTGAGAGCAAGGCCAAAAATGACCAATTTGAGTTAATCCTTATAAACCAATTATTATTATCACTCCTCCAATCTCCCCTAAATTTTATTAAACTTTTTAGGAGTCTCATGTAGTCATGTGAATCAAGTTAGGCACTTTGAGTGTTTAGGCCTAATAGTCCTAAATTGTGTCTTCTACATATGTGACCAACTCTAAGGTTTCTAATGACTTTAGGGACTCTTAACACTTTTTTCATATCCAAATAAAAATTTCACATCTTACCATTGTGTCTTAGGACTCCTCCTTTCATCCTTTTATCATTCATGCATTATAGGTCTACAACTTACCCTGTTTGTGAAGTGCCCTTTGTTTGAGACAAAATAGAGGGTACTTACCCTATTTATTAGAATTAAATGAGACTGTGGATGGATATATTAGGTCATTATGACACTCTTTATCAATTTTTAAAAAATTATCACCTCTCTATATCTCTTAACATCAAATTTTCTCAAGACTAGCTTCTAGATTATGACTATATGCAAGATTTTTAAGCAGAGTTGAGCTTATTCTATCTTCACCTAAGTCAAAATGTTTGGCCTAATAACTTGATGATTTTATAAATATATTAAAATATTAAATTATATACATATCCACCACTTAAATTTTTGTAAATTCCTTAAGTCACTTGGGTAGATTGTATGCCTATGACTGTGTAAGATTTGGGTAGGGCCTAAGAATCTTGAGCTATGACAATATTTTCTCATATTTGGCTCTAGGGATAACATGAAAACATGGTTTCATCATTATAATAGTGTTATATATTTGTTAATACCATTATTTCACCATTTTATACCAACCATACATGCATTCTCCATTAGCATGAGCTAGTATGTCTCCTTAGTCAAAATGTAGGTGCTTATTTGGGTAGAAGTTGAAGGTTTATTGTAGGTGATGATATGATTGACTATTATAATCACACCCTTGGTCTATTTAGATGTCACTAAGATAATTTCACACCTAAGTGTATCCACTCTTACATTAATACCATGGTATCATCTCTCACTATCAACACACTCTAGATCTGCAAGTTGCTCCAACTTCATTTAAGCTCAAATGGTACTGTAATTTATTGAATGTCTATAGTGAAAACTTCCCTGAATTGGAATCTCATTTACCATTATATTTTTTTGACCTAATAAAATTATTATCATGTTAAATTTTGTATTATAGTCCTAAGATGCAAGAGTAAATCCATCAAGATTACACATACCTCATAAACCTCCCCAAAAATATGCTATTGTGTAAGGCAAAATCCTCTTTCAGAGAGATTAAGGTAGTATTTCCCTATTGTAACTTTCTTAGACTGTAATTAATTTTAGGAATTGAATTGTTTATCATAACCACTTATTAATCCTTTTCAAAACTCAGGCCTAGTATTTATACCTTGAGAAACTTCTCAACATCTTATAATTCTTTTCTCCATCAACATAACTATTCAAGTACTCCTACATAGTCTTGTAGGTGACTATCATATTGAGGTCTAACTATGTATGTTAGTTAAAAATTTAATTCCAATTGGATTATAGTGATTTAAAAACCTCCATTGGTTAATTATATTCTTTTTATACCATCACCATGTTCTGAGGGGTGGATAATAAGTCGAATTAATTTAATCTAAAACCACTCACAAGGAAATGAAACTTTGTAACTAAAAACATTATTCTACAAAATTTTATGGTACCTTATTCCATCTTAATGAGATGGTTATGATTATCCCTCCATGTTCACATGTAAAAAATAGACTAAAAAACCATATTACAAGGATTTTGATACTCTGTAAGATAACATACACCACCTAATTTACTCAGATCAATGCAAACAAAAAAGGAAAACTGAGGCATTAGGGATGTGCAAGTAGTTTGAAGGCATCAATAGTCTTAAAGATTTTCCATAGAGTATGTACCACCAAACTAGAAAATATGGCCATATAATGGGAAGGCCATAAAGACTAATAAATTCCCCTATATGAATTCACTCCAACTCTCCTCCTCATGTCCATACTAAAGGAAAACTATTGACCTCTCTTAACCTACCCAAGAGAGTGATGAGAGAGAATAATTCATTTTCACCATTTTTGATCTATAAAATCCATATAAACCTAGAAAATACTTTCAAGGATATGAAGAGACCTTATTGAATCCTTCCCATGTGCCAAATGTGTCATATAATCCATACAACATTATAAACTACTCTTTTTGTAGTTATCTCCTTTCTTTCTATGTTGAACCTAAAAAATTTAGTTTCAAAAATACAATCTGGCACCTTTCTAACATGACACATGTTATATTCCTTATTGACAGCTTTATCCTTTCATGAAAATTATGTACAACTTCCTATAGAGTGATAAAAAGGTGAAATAAATGGATATTAAGATAAGATGACAAGTATGACAAGGTTAGAACATGTTTTATGATCTTCAAATTATGATTTGACATTATTTATGACCTTAATGAAAATTTTGTGAATTATAATGATCCTATGTAAGTTTGAATATATATGGGGTTGACTTGATTTGACCTAGGGTCAAATTTGGTCACCAAGTCTCATGGGAGGTATAAGCCTATTATATGTCCTTTGGAACCTTTCATTAAAATCATTAATGGATTCCTTAGAACCTATTTAAATGACATTTAGTTGATCGATCAGTGATGTATCATCACTCTTATCCTAAAATATTTGAGTCAAAAACTCTCTTATTTCATACCATGTAGTAATGCATCCTATTAGCAAGGTTTTATACCAATCAAGGGTTTTCCCCTAAGAGACATGGTAAGCAATTCAATTGCTATGTTAGTTTGTGTGATATTATGGAAATTTTAGAATTTTGATACTTTTTAATTTATTCACTTGGGGTTATAGAACCTTACCCATTTAAATTAGAGTCACTCTTAGTAGCATTGGGAGGGATATTATCATAGGCAACAAGGTTTAAGGGATTTT
>JARHVA010009592.1:270000-285000 GCA_037957365.1 Torreya grandis | reverse complement strand
AGGACAACAACAATAACTAGGGCTTGTCCGAAAACTTATGATAAAATATAGGGTTTTTTTAGCTGAATTACATACTAATATAAAATAGAGTACCCATGCACACTCGAGACTCAATTGTCAACAATGCTAACTATTGAAACATATTTCATTTCACATATATATCACTACTTTATATGAGCTGATACAAATTCAGCCAAGGCATGTAACCAACAAAATAAAAAACAACAAGATAAAAACTACAACAAGGAAAGAAATAAAAATACAAGTTATTTTAAGGAGAATAAAGTGGTACATGAAAAAAACTCAGTTACTCTCGGCAAGTGGTATGACCAAGCACATATCTCACAATCTTAATTCTAATGGCAGGTCAATTTTTTTTTGTTTGTTGTAAAAAATTATTTCAACAATTCAATTTAAGAATAGACCATTAAACAAAACCCTTCCCAACATTCATTTATTCTTAAATAAAAATACAGAGTGTGTCCATTTTTTTTTCTTCTAAGAATACCAACCAAATAAGTAAATGGGTGAAACATATTAGCTTTTCCATATTTTAAGCAATGTCTATCAAACTAGGTATTGATCCTTTCTTCGAGTACCACATAAAAAATTAAACTCCTTTGTTTTTAATAACACTTCAACATGAGACCCAAATCTATCAAGAGATATAAATTGATTTCTTTCTCCAAAGAACATCTTACGTGACAAGAGAATTTTTTTGGTCTTCTAAACCTCTAATAATAAAATATTTGGATTTTAGGTTTACATAAACTTTGGATACTATAAGATAACAACATAAAAGGATGTAGTTGTTCCTTATGCTTGAACATTATTGAAGCAAAAACTAATTGATCCAAAACATAGAATTTTTGGTTGATAAATATTTCAAGAACACAGAAATAACATAGTAACAATGAATTCTCAATGAATTCTCTGAGAAGAGATGTATTATTACTCAAGATCACAATACAACTATATGCTTATCTCTGCAAAGAGAAGACTGATTTTTCATTTCGGGTTATGTCTTCATTTATACCTATTAAGAAATTAGGGGGAGGATGTGGAAGGTCACCAATATTAAGAGAGATTAAGTGGTTCAACTTCCATGCTTTAAAATAATATAGATTTCAAGGAATTATTATATTTAAAAACTTACTATTTTTAGACTGCACTACAAAAATTGAAATTTGGGGCACTTCTATTGGGTTTTCAAGGGTAAAAATTCATCAAGTGAAGCTCCAAGCCATCTCAAAACATTATCCTCATTCTTATCTTTCCAATGGTTCAAATGGTGAGTCAATTTGAGCGACGGTGCAAAAGTTATGGCTATCAAAAGTTCCATCATCAATTGGGGTGGAACTTTCCCCTAAATTGTCGCTTAAATTGTTGCCCAGATCATTCATCCCTCTAAGAAAATCAATTGTCCCCATTGCATCAATGTTCCTCATCAGGTGTGGTAGTTGTGTCTTGATTTGATTCTCTGTGAACCACTCACCTTGGTGGCTAACTTGGCCCCTTTTGACCTCTCGATAAAGCAGAATAGAGCATCCTCTTGTTGTCTTCATCCAGGTGTCCACAATCTAATCCTCTTCCACTAGAGAAGAAATTGTATGGATCAAGATCATCAATTTCTAGTTGTTTTGCTATGACTGAAGTGTCCAATATAGGTGGATGATATGGTTTAAGGAACTCCACATTGAATATTAGATGCAGACCAAGGTAGGCTGGTAGGTTCAACTCAAAAGCATTTTATCCAACTTTTTTGGTGACGGTGTAGGGACCATATCATAGAGGCAAATTTTTTTTGTGTGGGTCTGCAAGTTATTCCTTTGGAAGATGCAACCAAACCTTATCACACACATCAAAATGGTGTGCAATCCTATGTTTGTCATGGCATTGCTTATACTTTTGATTCATCTTCTCCATGATGTCATGAACTTGTTGCTGGATGTGTTACATTTGTTCAATGAACTTTGATGATTTTGCTACCTCAGATATTCCATGAGGTGTGTATTCCATGTTGGAGAATGAAACAACTATATCAATTGGTGCCACGGGTTAGAACCCAAAGCATTTTTAGAATGGATTGTGCTTGGTCAAGCTATGTAGGGTCCAATTGTATCCATGTTGTATGAAAAGAAGCCCCTCATCCCATGTACATGGATGTTTAGAGTGATACATCTGAATCATGTGAACAATCAAGCAGTTCACCACCTCTGTGTGACCATCAGTCTATGGATGGAAGGCTGTGGACTTCATCAGCTTGGTGTCCATCATCTTCCATAGAGTAGACCAAAAGATGCTCAAGAACCTGCTTTCTCGATCTAAGACAATGAACTTGGGGAAACCAAAATGGAGCCATACATGACTAAAATATAGTTGAGCAGTTTCTTCAGCAAATATATTTTTATTACAAGTAATCATGATAGCCATTTTTGAAAAAAGATCAACTACCACAAAAATACAGTCCTTACCATGTTTTGAAGTGGGCAAACCTGAGAGAAAATCTATTGAAATAGATTCCCAAGGCCTGGTTGGTTCTAGAAATGGCATGCACAATCCTTGCTTCTTATTTGTTGGCTTGGCTATCATATATAGGGTGTAAGATTTGAGATATCTTTCCACATTCTTTTGCATATGGGGCTAGTAGAAGTGTTTTTGAAGAACTACTAATGTCTTCTTTATACCAAAGTGTCTAGATATCTTACTAAAATGTACTTCCCATATCATCTTTTGTTGCTTTGTAGCTGGAACATAGATGTGCCCCATATGATAGAGGAAATTATCTTGCAAATAGAAATAAAAAACATGTTTACCTTTTTGAAGCACTTGAGTGTATCAGCAAAGGTAAGATCTGCTTCATATAGAGCACCCCTAGTGGTAGTTTCATGTCCGTACAAGTCAAGAACTGTTGTGAGTGCAGTAATTGGCAAATGGCTCAGACAATCTGCAGCTGTATTTGAGCTCCCCTTTTTATGTTTGATTATTAGATGGAATTGTTGAAGATATGTGGCCTGATTTTGGTGCCTCTCATTTCATAGTTTGCACTATGTCTAGATGAATTCCAATGGTCTGTGGTCAGTGTGGATGACCATCTCTTTTCCTAAGATGTAGTGTTTCCATTATTTGTAGGCTTACACAATGGCATAGAGCTCCTTATCATATGTTAAATATTTTCTGACTGTATCAGTGAAATTTTCACTGTGATATGCAATAGGATGGTCATGTTGCATGATGATAGCTCCCATGGCATATTCAGATGCATCTATCATCAACTCAAAAGGTTGATGCAAATCTGGAAAGGCAAGAATAGGGGTTGATCAAAGTATTTTCTTTAACTTCTCAAATTCCCTTTATTGTATTTCACCCCACTGAAATGTAACTTTAGCTCCTCCTTTAGTCACTTGGGTTAGTGACCAAGAAACACTCCTCCTTTAGTCACTTGGGTTAGTGACCAAGAAACATGTGAAAATTGAACAAACCTGTGATAGAAATTTGCAAGACCCAAGAAGCTGTGAAGTTCTGTGAGGGTCCTTGGTGTGGGACATTCTCGAATAACCTAAATATTTTATGGATCAACATGGACCCCTTCCTCAATCATAACGTACCTAAGGTGTTGAATTGTTATCATCCTAAATGTGCATTTATCAAGATTTGATTACAACTTGTGCTTCCAAAGAGTTTGAAGAACCTTATGAACATGTTTCAAATGTTCCTCCCATATTCTATTGTAGATGAGTATGTAATCTAAGTAGACAACCAAAATTGAGTTGGTAAAGGGTCATAGGATGTCATCCATCATCCTCATGAAGGTTTTAGGTGTGTTAATTAAGCCAAAAGGCATAACCAATTATAAAGAGCCCCTCCTTAGATTTGAATGCAGTCTTCCAGACATCGATGGGATCGATGGGAATTTGGTGATAGCCAAATTTGAGATCAATTTTGGTGAATAACTTTGCACCACAGAGTTTGTTCAGCAGGTCATCAATCTCGGGGAGAGGGTAGTGATTTTTCATAGTTATTTTATTTAGGTCTTGGTAGTTAATGTAAATCCTCCATGTTCTATCTTTCTTTGGTTCCAAGACAATTGGGCTACCACAAGGTGAAGAGATTGGTCTAATATGACCCTTTTGGATCAATTCTTGAATCTATCTTTTTATCTCATCATTTTCCAAAACTAATCTGTGATACACAGGATTGTTAGGCAAAGGTGATCTTGGGATCAAATCGATATAATGTTTTATCTAACAATGTAGTAGAACTCTTGTGGGTGACTTGAATAAGTCATCATATTCTCCTATGATTCATCCTATCTACTTTTGTTATTGTGTTGATTGTGTAGTCATGACTGCAACATCAGCCTTCTTAGATTTATGTGGTTTGACCACCATGAGAACAAATTTCTTTGTCTTCTCCACCAATCTCTTGCATTGCTTAGCACTGATCAAGGAGACAAATGTGGGAGGTGGTACCTCTTGTACCCTATAACACCATGTTCCAATAGTGAGGGTGATTCTTTGGGTTCATGATTCATAGATGCCATGTTGATCATACATGAATGGCTGACCAAGGAGTACATCACAAACATCTACATTGACCACATCACATAAGACTTCATCTTGGAAAGGTTTTATTGCATATGAAAGAAGACACTAATGGGTGACATGAAGATCTCTCCCTGGGATCAACCATCCAATATTGTATGGCTTTAGATGAAGCTTCATGGATAGATTTAGACTTTTCACAACTTTAGCAAAGATTAAATTCTTTTGACTCCCACTATCAAGAATGAAATGCAGAAGTTTACATTTTACCCATAATTTAGAGTGAAATTTTTTTCCTTGTCATCTGGCCTTTCCTCATGGGTCTGTGATGAAGCAGTGATGGTGTCAGGCTCAACATTTATAATTTCTTCTTCATCATCTTCAACTGTCGGTTGTGTATGAAATAGAGTAGTAGATGTTGAGTATTGTGACTAATAAAATAGTGACTTGATGGCTCGACATTCTTGTTCGGAGTGAGTTCTAATTTTTGGGTAATCACACCATTTTTTAGTCTTACCCTTCTGGGGTTTTTAATCTTGAAACTACTTTTGCTTCTAATTTTGGCCTCATGTTTGACCTTCCTCATCACTTTTCCATTTTGAGGTCTGACTCTTCGTATTATTTCTACCATGCTTCTGCTCAATCTTAACTATGAATTTGTATGCCTCACTGAGGGTTTTCAAATTGAAGAGTTCTATTTCCCCTTGTATGTACCATTATAGTCCACCACAATATTTGAGAGTCTTATGTTTCTCACTTTCTTGGATGCTCAATCTTGTAGACAAAGAATGAAAAATATATGTGTAATCTTGAACAGATTGGTCTTTACCTTGGTGTAGTTGTTGTCACTATATGTATAGATCATCATATGCTCCTATGGGATAGTATTGTTCTTTCACCACTTCCACAAAATTATCCCAAGTAGGTTCCACCTCAAGGCCAATGTCATCTACACTAGATCTCTTTTTTAACACTTCCCACTAGTTTTTCATAGGTAATGATGCTTTCAAAAGAGCAAAAGTGATCTTTTCTCTATCGATGAATTTGTTTACAGAGAAGTAGGAAGATAATTGATCTAACCAATTTTCTACTACATCAGCATTTATTTTTCCTTCAAATTTAATAATATAAAAATTCACCTAAACCTTGAAGGGCATTGGGGAATTAAAAGGATGTTCCATGGATGAGGAGCTAAGAAGTGTAGCTGAGGAGCCATAATTTCCCATCGGGAGTTGTTGAGGAATTTGGATAAATTGTTGTAGCATCTGTGCTTATTTCCATTGGAGGGATCCATTCACCATTTCCTTGAAAGGATCAGATGTCTCAGTGTCATCCATAATTTGAATTCATTTAGAGCAAATAGGTGGATAGTTTGGAAGCTCTGTTGTTTTCCACCCAAACTTCTTGTAGCCTGACCTCGTCCTCAGGATCATACACTCTCAAGACAAATTGATCTGATACCACTAATCCAAAACTCAAAATTTCTAGTTGATAAATATTTCAATAACACAAAAATAACATAGTAACAATGAATTCTCTAAGAAGAGATGTATTATTACTCAAGATTGCAATACAACTATATGTTTATCTCTGGGAAGAGATGTCTGATTTTCCATTTTAGGTTACATCTTCACTTATACCTATTTTTAAAGTAGGGGGAGGATGTGAAAGGTCAAAAATATTGAGGTATATTATTTGGTTTGACTTCCATGCTTTAAAATAATACAAAATTTGAGAAATTATTATTTTTAAAAACTTACTATTTTTAGATTGCACTACTAAAACTGAAATTTAGGGCACTTCTATCAGATTCTCTAGGGTCAAACTTTTTTGATCATATCTCCATGCCATCTCATAATTTTCTTATCATTCTTAGCTTTCCAATGGTTCAAATGGTGAGTCAGTTGGAGCTACGGTGCAAAAGTTATGGCGCCAAGAAGTTTCGTCATCAATTGGGGTGGAACTATCACCCAAATTGTCACCTAAATTGCTACCCAAATCACTAATTTTGTGAATATTAATGGAATAAACACCATTAACTATCTATTCAATCTCTATGTAATTATGATAAGAAAACTATTTTGTGGTAAACCGTTGTAATAAGGGTACAAAATTCAAAAAAAAAAAACTCAAAAAACCAAATATTGTCGTCATCAATGAACAAACAAAACACTACAAAATTATAACACTTGGAATTATAAACCATTCAATAATTAATGTATGATATGTTATAGCCAAACAAATTTTTAAACTAGGCAAAAATATAAAATGATAACAATATTTAATTTTAATCATTAGGAAAGTGTAAATAACCTAGTGAAATATAAATGAAAATACCAAAATATATAAAATGATCACAATATTTAATTTCAACTATTAGGAAACTGTAAATAACCTAGTGAAATATAAATGAAAACAACAAGGAGAAAAGAATATATAATGCTAAGATCTTACCAACATGAAAAAAATTTCAATCCATTTACTCATGAATGTATGATATATCCAAACAAATTCCTAAGCTAGGCAAATATACAAAGTGATAACAATATTTAATGTCAACTGGTAGGAAAGTGTGAGTAGTTTAGTGAAACATAAATTAAAGCAACAAGAGACAAAAATCTATAATGCTTAGATTTTGCCAACATGAAAAAACATTTCAATTCAATGAATCTCTTATCAAGTAATAAAGTTTGAAAATATGAATAAAATATAAGAATAATAGTTAAAGAGTGTATATGGTATATACAAAATATATAAAGAGTGTATATGGTATATACAAAATATATAAAAACACCCCTGAAAAGCCTTGTATGTTAAAGACCAATCATATGTAAATAGCCAAGAAAAGTAAACACAAAATTGGGGTTGAAGATAAAAGGATGGGGAACTGATCTAGAGGAAAGACAAATCCATCACCGAATAAATGGCATAATTTAAAACAATCTTTTCAATTTTAGTGAGGAAAAGAACTAACCATATTCATTGTTTTTGTATTGTATGATAAACATTACCCATCAAAAATTAAACATAGTATTATACTCATATTAATTAAAAGGTCATATTTCTAAATTAAACCCACTGATATAATATATATCTATTATGTCATGTGGTGAAAACCATTGTATATGTTAAATATGCATTAAACATATCCACATATCTTGTACTAGCATTTGAATTTGATTGCACAAATAATCATTTGTTGATAATTTGTTGTTATCCTAGTAGTAATGAAGTCGCCAACCTATAAAATACACTATATAAATATCCCAAAACATATCAGTAAAAATTGAAATGAGTAGTAAATAAAACTAAACAATAATGTAGAGGGTATTGACATGGTCATCCCAGGCATGGTACTTGTTGCATTTATTATTCCATCTCCCAGGATTCAAGCTAGGTTGATGCCTATTCCTATGATGGGAATCATTTCCATATTGATGAATAAACTATGAACCAAATGGAGAGGGGTGCTATAATATATAATATTCTCACAAGGTTTGGGGTTATAGTTAAGGTGAATAGTACTAAATAAAAAATTAATAATATTACTAAAAGGAACATCATAATCCCTAGCACATCACTTGGCATTAATAGTAGAGAAGATAGGGTAAACAAGAATAAAGGTTCCCACAACCTTAGCACCCAAAGCATCTCCTTTGGAGTATCCATGAGCCAGTGAGTTACCTCCATGCCCTAGCATTTGATATGGGTGTCTCTAGAATCCCTTCACCACCTGCACTCCACAAATGGCTCCAAGCACTGGCATATCATGTAGAACACCACTCACTGCAGTCATAGCTTCATCACCAAGAACAACCCAAACATTACAACTACATCTATGTGCTCACTTGCCCACATGCAAACAAACAAAACACTAAAAAAATATATAAATCTTTAATTTTATTATCCATGTAAGCAAAAGGATACCTAAAATTATAGCCATGCAATATACAAGAGTAAATATCATTCCTCCAAATGCCTATGTGATGCCCTATATTCTAACAATTCTACAAATGTCATATGATATATTCATGCCCATGATAGTAAGGATGGTTCATATAAAAACAAAAAGGTTGATATGTGCAATGTCTAATTTATAATTTGCAAGATGCCTAGTGCCCAGAAAAGAATGAAGCTCGTGGGTTCTCATCATGGTTAGACAAACAAGTAAGCTTAAATTCCCCTAGGATTTTGTGAATTTCTATTGAAAAACATTATCTACCTGTGGCCCATATGTGGTATAGAATTTAAGAATGCATTTTGATGAAATTTAGCAAACAAGCTAATGTTGAAGGTTTCAAGACATTTTTTAGCTTTTCCTATGGTAGAGCATTTATTTCTATATTTTTTTCATGATTTCAAATTCTAATGGGTATTGTACATGACATCAACAATTTACTCTTTAATAACATGTGTGCAATTTTAGTGAATCAAAATAGTGATAAATGGTTTTTTTTCATGTTTTTTGTTAATAAATGTGCAAGTTGACTATTTAAAACTTGTAAATTTTCCAATGCACAAACAATAATGAACTTTAAACTATGGAGAAATCAAATTTTAATTAGAGGCGAAAGCAAATTGAATTCCTTAGTATATCCTTTGAGTCTAGTAACATTAAATATGCAATACATTGTTATTTTTTTATGTATTTATTTTATATTGCTATAAAGTGTCGGTTTAAGTTGTAAGGAGATAATGTATGTAAAAATGATATAGCTACCCTTCTATATCCATTGGGTGGTAGAGTTATTATATAGCTACCCTTATAGAGATCACTTGGGTGGTAGAGTTATTATATATATACCCTTCTAGATCACTTTGGTAGTAGAGCTATTATGTATTGGAACATAGAAAATCACTTGACTTATTTATTACTTTTCATGTTTATGATATGTGAAGGATGTGATAAATATCTCAACGAAAATTTGTTATAATTATTATACCATTATAGTGTCTCATATGGTAGTTGTCATATTTTGTTCTTACATTTGATTTTGTTATATAAAGTTTTATGGATTGTGAAAGAATCAAAAATTTAGGAGGTAAGTTGTTGAGTTAAAGGTATAATATATTTAAGATTCATTTCATTTATTTTAACATACAATAAATTATATAAATGTATAATAATAACACATTTTCGAACAAAATCTTTCCTTTGGCTCTATTATGTTATGTTTATTATATTATTGAAGGAGACAAAAAGATGAAGTAGATTTAGGAGTTCTATAATAAACATGCTTTTCAATATTGAAAAAATATGTTGTAATGTATAATAATAACACTTTTTCGAATAAAATCTTTCCTTTAGCTCTATTATGTTCTGTTTATTATATTATTAAAGGAAAAAAAAAGATGAAATAGATTTAGGAGTTCTATAATAAACATGCTTTTCAATATTGAAAAAATATGTTGTAGAATATTAATTCTAGAAACCATCTCTTTTCTAAAAAAGAGATTGAATTATTAAAAATTTATGAATCATTGGGAATTGAATCTAAAGACCCTATAATACATAGACCTCAAATTCTACTAAAACTATGAATTGTTGAATATGATAAAACACGGGCAATATTTTTCTATAATATGATGCATCTATCATACCATTGAAGAACTCAATTTGAGTATATTAAATGGGATATATCTCCCTATTTAAAGATGTGTGATGTTATTTCCCCATATGGACCGAAAGACATAGATTATACGATAACATAGGAAGATGGGAAATAGAATATGTAATATAACATTGAATTGATAGTCCTCCATATATGGAAATATTGATTATCACAAGAAACGTAATGGAGGTTTTCCACAAATCGATGCCTCGTCATAGTAAGCGATATGCCAAACACATAAAAGATACTGAATAATTGATAAGGTATTAAAAAACACTTCAGGAATGGAAATGCATATATAAAAGAATGTCAAAGACTGAGATGTATAGAAGGGACAATATCAAGAGTTACAATTGTTTATACATAAAGTACATTAAATACATGAAAATCATATTAATAAATTTAATTATATGAAAAATATATAAATTAAAAAAATTATATTTAAAAAATAAAAAATAAATTAAGCATTTAAATCACATAAAAGATATGAAAATAAATTATGTATAATAAAAATAATAGGTGCATGGAAACACATACATAATGTAAAAAAATAGTTGAAAAAAAACATCAGAACATGTGAAATGAGATTGTGAAAATTACCTTTTTTTTTTAAGTTTACCAACATCTTTTCTTATTCATTGAATTTAATTATAAAATGGATTGTTTATAATTAACAATGGATATAATGAAGTGGTAGTGCCTGTCCTTTTTGCATAGTAGTCAAAATGAAATTGTGTTTGCAATTGTTTGATGTGCACGATGACAATTTCCTATATTTTTTTTAGGTGGTTGTTTGTCACCACCATTATTATTATTATTATTTATTTATTTGTTTTTAAAACATTCTACAAAGTTATGAGTTCGAACATTTTATTTTATAGGTAAAATTTAAAATAGAAAGGAAAAAAAATATGGTAATATTCTTTTGTGAAAATATATTATATCTAAAACTTTAGTCAAAGAGATATTACTTTATTTATGGTGAAACAAATTATATATAATAAAAAATTTATAAAGTAGTTTAATACTTAAATCTAAGAATGATCTTTCTAATTTGTTATTTTTTATTTCTAATTTTTTTTTTAAGAATGGAATATTTCAAAAATAAATATTTTTATTATTTAGTTTTAGATTCATTATATATTGAAATACTTGTGAAAACAAGATTCTATATTTTTTAGTTAAATTTTAGAGTTTTGTGTTGCTCTTAAATTATATTATTAAAAATATTGTTGTGAAAACCTTCAACTAATTAAAAAAATACCATATAAAATGTTATACAAATCATAATATAATATTCATGTCATCTAATAATTATAAATTTCATTGAATATTTTCTCCCTTTGATATGCACTGGAAATCTACCAACTATTTTGGTCGATGGAAAGTAAGAGGACCTGGGTTCATTTATTTGCACCCACTTTTATATGTTCAACACTTTCCCTTCAATGAATTTATTCAATCTCTACGATAAATTCAAAGCAAAAAAGAAATAAAAAATTATACAATAACTCACAAAAATCTGTGTATGATTTATATTTTATAGATAATAGACATAAACATTTACATTTGTAATGTGATTATTTACAAATAATTTATTTATAATTTAAATTTTATAATAAAAATGTTTATGTTTATAAGATGCAAGAACTATTTGATCAAAACAGTTGAACAATTTTCATATTAATAGCAATCGCTACTAACTTAATAGATAAGTTCTTGTGAAACAATATTCTTTTAAAGAGTATTTATAAATTATTATATACAGTCATGACTATTAATATCATAAATAATATTGATATAAGTAAGATATTTTTATTAAAGTTTATTTGCAATTATGATACCTTTATTTGGTAACAAAATAATGAAGTAATATGAAGTATAGCCAATTCTGATCGTGGACATAATCTAGGTCCTATCTCAAATGACATAGACATGTCACTAGTTCTCCACATTTAGCTTTCCTATATGTGATAGTGTCCATGTCATAATAAATACACACAAGATTATTGAAGCAATACCAGTCTTTAAATGTCAAAAACATAGTTTGGGGAATCGAAGTCAGATTCTTATCTTGATCAATCTGTTGCCAATGCCATGCATTGAATTTGAGAGAATCATTATAGGAATCTTCCTTGAGATTCATTTCAGAAAAAATGAAACTAAAAACCATTTTTTTGAAATAACATGATCTACAAAAGATAAAACCACAACATAGATATTTAGGAGTTTACTTCTAGTGATTTTTTCTTTTCAATCAAGATATAAGATCAGATCTAGGATTGATTAGCATAAAATAATTGTAGCCATTGACTTGAACTTGCCTGTATATTTTATTTCTTCTATTGTTTCATGGAAGACTGATATAACTGTCTCCTAAGCATAGAGCTTTTTCCTAAAACTTGAATGAAACGTAATGAAGAAAAAATGGGGTCTATTGATTTCCATCATACAAATATTTATTAAGCTATTTTATATTTTTAAAATACATTCTTGGTAAACAAAGATTTTATGCATACACATCTATTGAATTTCATTGATTTATAATTGTCCCATGTTAGCATTTCCTTGTTTCCTTTTCTTCTCACTAAATAATTCTCATCCTATAAAATTCATCCCATTAAAAAGAAATTCAAACTCAAATAATAGTGTTGTTGGGAGAGGAGAACAAGAGACAAAAACAACATAACATCCTATATAAAAATGCTTTCTAAAGGTCATGCTTATAAACCTCAAACACAGAAAATGAGATTGTTGATAATGCATAATATAAGAAGAAAGAGGATAACTAATCAATCCAATAAACTTATATACAAGATTATCTGATGTTTGTGAGCTCACTTCAATGCAATTCAAGAAATATATCAAAATGTCATATATAAATATGCTATGGGAGGCTATATAAAAATGCTTTCTAAAGGTCATGCTTATAAACCTCAAACACAGAAAATGAGATTGTTGATAATGCATAATATAAGAAGAAAGAGGATAACTAATCAATCCAATAAACTTATATACAAGATTATCTGATGTTGGTGAGCTCACTTCAATGCAATTCAAGAAATATATCAAAATGTCATATATAAATATGCTATGGGAGGCCATTGAAACTAGGAACTAATAATTATTTCCTAGACCACTTATCCATAGGGTGGATGAACATTGTCTACCTTAGGAGATGCCAAAAAATATACTATAATTTATAGGTCTAAAATCCCAGTTGCCATGAAAACCTTTAACCCATTTGAAGTAAAATAATTTAGTAACACTCGATAAAACTCAATAACATGTGAACAAATGTTATAATCTTTGCAAGGCTAAGTGAACATATTCTTGTTCGATGTCTCTCTTTAGTTTTGCCATTGCTATAGCCTTTGCCTTAGATCTCATTATTTTCACTTATGCAGTCTTAGCTTCTGCTTGAATTCTTTTTTTTAATAAGGAAAAAGTATCAATAAATATTTATAACTATCCAATTTCCAAAATTTGAAACCTATCAACTAAGCCTAAAATGGCTTAACACATTCCAAATTTAGTAGCCTTATCTTTGACATATTTATAGTCCTTCCCTCTCACGTCGTAGCTTCTTTAGATCTACCTTGTTACCCTAAACACATATAAATGATAGATCCACTTCCCATGACATTAATTTCACTCTTTCCAAAGAGTAAATCAATTCGGCTATTATCTTTATTTCAAGCATGTTGTCTATCAAACACCAGTTTCTTTGCCCACATAAGCTTGATATTTTATAGAACAAAACCTAAAAACTTGATGTCCACTGTGATTATTGTGTGGACCCATAGTTACTTACATGACAATGTAATATATTTAGGATCTACTGAACACAAACTTACAGGATTTTAAAGTACAGATTAGTCAATATTCATGCAAATGAGAAAGAATTGAAGATACTTCACAACCCACATGTCAAAAATATAAGTCAATATCAAGTTATCAACATCAAATAAGGAACCAAGAAATGTGACGATTGTAATCCAGACCTTATGAGGTGTATCCAAAGAGCACACAGAATGCACCAACATCACCACCTATACATAAATAAATGTTTATAAGACCAAGAGAACTCAATTATAAATACTGAAAGAAAAGGAGTGAAAACTTGAAATGATATATTAAAAAACTGTCAAAGCCAAGCACCAATGTAACTCGATAATTTTTAGGGTGTAATGGCATAATAGCATACTAGTTAGAGACGAGGACTATTTAGCATGAATCATAAAATAGTGAAATTTCTTCTCAAACGATGCTCATGATGTAAGGAAGCTAGATATGTGTTAGCAAAACATACCAGCTCAACAGGTTGTAAAACTTGAGGAATTTTAACACCTTCTACTATGTATATCAGGAAATTAGTCATAGGAATCTAAATTTCCCATCCTGTATTTACACTAAATGAATCAATATCCACCTCAACTTCATCTTGATACTACGTTAGTACTATATTATTTTTTTAAAATGTATATATTTGTATGTACATTGTGTTACTATTGAAATTTATGTAAATAATTTTTAGTGTGTTTAGTATTATCTAAATAGTAAATATAAACTAGCAATTGCCTTGAAAGTGCAAAGAAAGCTAGAGGAATTGTATATTTTTGTTTTGTAGTTATGTTTAGTATGTATTAATATATAGTATATCAAATATATATAAATATTATCTTATATAATATAAATCATATGAATGGTAATAACGTCATAATTGTTGAGCTTTTCACAAAAACATGTTGACTTGTTTTATCCTGACTCAACACCAACTTTGTCATTATCAGTTGGCTAATAAAAAACACTACAAAGAGAAATTTACTAAATATTTACTTTCT
>JARHVA010009592.1:202500-265000 GCA_037957365.1 Torreya grandis | reverse complement strand
ATCCTCAATTATTGTACCAATATGTTTGATGATATTGTTCTTATCCACTGTAAAAGCACCTTGCATTGTGAATCTTGATAATAGTTAAATTATGTTTTTCTTGTCAACTACATATCCAACATATGTTGTTTCTCTAATTAAAGATAGAAGTTCATCAATTACATGGTCCTTCACAATGCATTGGATGTTATGGTTATTGGTGGTCTTTATGTTTCATAATAACTGATGGGAATAGGAATATCCACATTTAATTTTATAATTGCTACACTAGATTGTGGTTTTATGTGAAGGCCTAATTTGCTCTATTGGAATATTACAATTTGTGTGGATAGACTCAAAGGGCTAGAATATGCTTTTGAAACTTTCAAATTTCCATGCACCCTTTCTTTTGTAAAAAAAACTTAAATTTGTCATTAGTATTTTTTTTATTATAATAACAAATTATAAAAATAATGTTTGGCCTTTACCTCAAAAGTTGTTTCTATTAGAAATTGGATGCGTTGTAGGGCTCTTTTGGCATTTACAAATATGAAGAATGTTTATTGAGTGTTGTGAAAGTTTATATCTCTTACATGAACTCATCTTACTAGTTTTTTGAAAATGAAAAATATAGGTTCCTTTTTCATTTTTTTTTTCAATTTCATTGTACTTAGGTTCTAGTGTATGGAAGAGGTAAACCTATGATTTTTAATTGTATGAGGAAGATTAGTTTTCTAACTTTTAAGAAATAAATTGGATTGTAATATATATAATTGAACTTTTTTTTTTTTTTTTTGAAATTTTTCATGTATTATTTTCATAATAAATCGGTTGTTAATATGTATTGCATATGTTCAAATAACTATTATAGTATTAGTTGCAAAGTGTCCTATAGTGTTCAAAGGTTGTTGAATTTTTGAATTTACAATGAACATATGATTTCAATAGAATGGATCTATAAGATATATCATAATAGTTTCATTTTATATTAACATAAAATCATAGTCACCATGGCCTTTACCTCAAAAGTTGTTTCTATTAGCAATTGGATGCGTTGGAGGGCTCTTTTGGCATTTAAAAATATGAATAATGTTTATTGAGTGTTGTGAAAGTTTATATCTCTTGCATGAACTCATTTTACTAGTTTTTTGAAAATGAAAAATATAGGTTCCTTTTTCATTTTTGTTTTTTCAATTTCATTGTACTGAGGTTCTAGTGTATTGAAGAGGTAAACCTATGGTTTTTAAGTGTATGAGGAAGATTAGTTTTATAACTTTTAAGAAATAAATTGGATTGTAATATATATAATTGAACTTTTTTTTTTTTTTTTTTTTTTTAAAATTTTTCATGTATTATTTTCATAATAAATCGGTTGTTAATATGTATTGCATATGTTCAAATAACTATTATAGTATTAGTTGCATAGTGTCCTATAGTGTTCAAAGGTTGTTGAATTTTTGAATTTATAATGAACATATGATTTAAATATAATGGATCTATAAGATATACCATAATAGTTTCATTTTATATTAACATAAAATCATAGTCACCATGGCCATCATAAGTTTTTGTAACAATAGAGAAATTTGTAATACATATTCCTCCATGTGGAAAGATATTTTTTTGATGAATTTTGATTAGCGGATCTATTATGTTCAAGGCTATTATCATTTCCCAATGTATGTCTATTACGTCAAGTCACATAATTTATCTTAGTTTTTTTTCCAAGTACTTGTGTTTACACAACAAATATATCTCTTTTGAAGACGTCTCCACTTTGGTAGTTATTTATATCATCAATTGTTACTTTCATGTGGATTGAATGTTTTGCACTACAATTTATTTTATAGTTATACTTATTTTATAAATGCTTCAAAAATGTGTGAGACAAATCCAAATTTTTTAATTTTGTATATATTTTTTATTCTCTTTGTGATTATATATCTACATATTTGATTTCAGTATTTTCTTCCATCTTTGCTAATATGAATTGTCAATAAAAACCAAATAACAATAAAGATTTTTTTTTTCACCATATTTTTATGTTTAAATGTAAAAAATGCATATTATCAAAATATGTGTATAAATTGATAATGTAAATAAAATTAGTGCATACCTTTTTAACTTGTTTTTTCCACTTATAGTTTTTTAAGGCATTTTGCATTTGACATAATTGAAATTTGTTTTTTAAATTATATTCATATAACTAATTGTTTAATTATCAAGAGGAAAGGGGGAAAAAAGTCATGGTCAATCCAATATGCATGAAAAAGATTGAAATCTATTTGTTTTGTAAATATCTGTCCATAAATAGTCTATGATCATGCCTACATCTATAGTTGGCATATTTGGCACAAGAAACAAGTAATGATTTTCTATAATTGATGTAGATGTTCTTGTGAGATTTTTTCTTTCATCATGTCAATTTTTAATTCACCAATTACAAAAAAGTTTCATATTTAATTTTAGAGTTTAAATTACTCTTTATCTACAATAGGAGCCTTTGGTGCTAAGGATATATTTGATATGTATTGATATGTTTTAATTCATCATGTCAATTTTTAGTATTTATATATATTTCATACTAAATGTTTAAATGGTTTGTTTTATTTTTTTTATCTTGTCATGATGCCATTAATATTCATTATATAGAAACAATAGAGTTTGTCTATGAGCATTAAATTATTGGGTATTTTATTTATGGAGTTTCTTATAAACATAAAACATCTCCGTCCATGAATTGATAATCATGTTCTATGTTTATTAAGTAAAATTGTAAACTACTTATGTTAAAAGAACATATAATGAAATAGTCTCATATTTTGTAGATAAAATTTAATAATAATTACAATGTTGAGCTAATTTTGCATAAAATATTAATGATAAAAAATGAAAAAATATGCTAAATATCAACTTTAGAGTAATTTACTTGTAACACTTATAATAATGATACTCTATGTCATATGTATAAGTGTATACACATCGATCTAACCTTATATTTATACTCCATAGTATTCACCATCACCTATATATTATAGGTCGCGTACCCATATGAACTACTTTAGGTGGCATGCATTGAGTCTCGAATCACCTTGTTATATAATTTTGTTCTTTGATACACTAACATTTTCCATATATCATTTCAATGTAATATTTTTGACATTATATGTTATGAAATAAGAACCATTTTTTGAGGTTGTGTTATATACATTCGAGCCTTTAAAAGTTGAAAGCATAGTCTTTGAACTGATAATGATACATCCAACACACCAGGTTATACATCTATGTCATTGTGGAGTAATTCATTTAAAGGTGCTAAGCAACGTGAGAGCTATTTGTAGTGATAAGGGTTGTTTTAGTAACAAATTATTATGCACATGTTAATATGGACCAATTTTTATGCTTAATTGTTCCATATTATATTTTTGTATGGCCCACATTTTATGCATATATGGACAATTTTCTATATTTACAGCCTATATTTTATGTTGATATGGCCCATTTTTTTTGTCATTATGACATAATCAAGATACAGGAACATACATTCTAACATATCGATATGAATTATACAATTAGAATTTGTGTACATGGATTTACTTCTTATATGCCATTATTATTTATTGTTATTGTTTATGTATATTATTTTTCTTGAATTTATTTGTAAATGAACATTGGAATGTGATTTAAAACCATATGTAAAAATCATAATCACAATGTAGGAAATTAAGGTTTCAATATAGATAATTAAGATCAAAATTAATTTAATCAAAGAAAACACCATCCCATGTATTGTAATTTTTAAAATGTTGTTTTTTTGTGATAAACTATGTATCCAAGCATTTTGAAAAACTATAATTTTCCTTTTCAATTTAATATTAACAAACAAAGATCCTATGATTGCACCTCATTACATTGATTTCAAGGTGGAGGAGTCGGCAAAGACTATTATGGGGATAAAATCTATATATAGGCAGTTTATAAAAATAAATCATTCATTATATTTTTAAGTTTACCAAATGTATATTTTATGAATGTTCCATGTTCCTGTGATTGAGAGATGAAGGAGTTATAAAATTAATGGCTAAGCACCTGCTATGGCACTCTAATTTTAAGCCATCATTTAAATGCAATATACAATCAAAACATAAGTTGACACAAATAGAATAAGTTTAGTAATAAGCATAGTAGTTGTGAAGTGAATTATATTTTTATTGATTTGGAATAGTGGAGTAATTTAAAAATATGATAATTTTGATCACCTAAAATTGGTATTTTGATGTTAAGAGTGTCACTTTAGTTATCCTATTCCTATCTTATCCCTAGACCTATCCTAGAGCCTTTACCACACATCCTCATTGTGTAGACCATATACATCTATAGTCAGCCAAAACATAGTCCTCTAACAAATTTCTAAGATCACAACCCAATTTTCTTATAATAATACCATATGGACATTAGTACCACATTTGGGACACTAAAATCACATGGCACTAGTGTCCCCAACTAGACAATACTTTCATTAGCCCTAACTCTCCCAAATAAATACTTTTTGAAATGTATGCCCCTCCTAAGGTCAAATTAAGTGCATTTTATTATTTTCACAAGCTATAGATCTCTATAAATATAAGTCTATTTGGCCTTTATAGACTAGATTGAAAATAAATGTAAAATCATGTTCAAACAAAATATAAGTTGATCAAAATTAAGGTATTTGATCCCTATTCTACCCTACTTATACATGCTACCATATACATCAACCCAAAATTAATATTTAAAATCTCAATCACATTCAAGTCATACAATTCCACTCTCATTCTAGCACTCACTTGCACTTGCATCAAACACTAGGTGGGAAAACTACATCAGGCTTGATCCGTCTTCAGAGTATTGGAATGTAGGAAATTGTCTTCACATTGGGGTGTTGAGTATAGGTAACCTATCCTACAAATGAGAACACAATTATTGATCATGCCATACTTATAAGGATTATTAGGGTTTACACATTAAATTAGATTTTCTAAGCACACCATAGAGTTCCATATTTTGTGCACACAAGAATAAGGCATTAAAACACTGGCATAGGTGATCCCAAAAAATAGGAAATATCATAAAAAGAGGATACTAGAGTTAATTTTATGGAACTAAAAATTCATGGAACTACTATCTAGGTGGGGTGATACTATCCACTGAGCAAATAAATAATAGAATCCTAATGATGACACTCAGAACCATCAAAAACATAGTTTTTTAAACCTGAATCATCTACGATGGTTAATTTCTAGATAAGTTTCTATTTTATCACATTTGTTACTATTTTTAGAAAGTCAAATAAGGTTAAAAAAATCTATAAAAAATCAATAATTAATGATCTCAAATTATTTGATTGATCTAGGCATCTCATACTTTAAACCAAACATAGGAATTACACTTGTAAAACCCTAAAAGGTTAAATCATTTGGTGAACCTGTCTTACTTTGAATGTTACTTCAAACCCTAGTTTGCATGAATACAACATATTTTCAATAATTTAGGGATGCGTATTTTTGATTTTCTATTTTTTTTAGACAACCAAGCTAAATTTATTCATTATTTATCATAGGGTTTCAATTTGTTTTACATATAATTTAAATTTTTGCATAGAAACCCTAGATACAAAAACCCTAACCATAAAAACACTTAGGATTTGTATATTTTTATTTCTATACTGAGATTTTAATTTTAAAAATATCATACTTTCTACAAAATTTAATTTTTAAAATACTCCATAGATTACTATTTTAAAATTGTTCACAATATACAAAACTTGTTTTCTTACCTTTCAAACTACAATGGTGGAATTTAGCAATAGATTTGATTAAATAGTTAATCAATAGTTATAAGCCTTTATGTCAAAAAATACATATATACAAGATGATTTCATAAAAATTACTCAATAAAATATCCAAAATATAATCAATGGTTAATCTTCAACTGCTCTAGTTAATAATGTTGTTACACCTCCAATGGGATCAACTCAACCAACTCAAATAGTACAACCCAAGAATAGTATTAAACCATTAGTGATAGATACACCACTTGTGACTAGTTCTTCCATTCGAAATGCACAATCCCTTATTCATGAGATTCATACTCTGTAGTCTAATGTGTTACATCTTGAGAAGGGAGTAACTAAGCCATCACATGCCTTGTATTACAACATTCTCTTACATACACCTTTGACACATCACATAGCGATAACTCCTTTGCTATTTGGTTTCTTGGACCCCAAGCTCAAATTATATGATGGAAAGGGTGACCTATAACATCACCTCAGAGCCTTTCACACAACATGCTTGGACTATGTGTCTAATGATTGTATTCTTATGAAGTTATTTCCATGTAATCTCAAAGATTATGACCTATAGTGGTTCTCTGATTTACCAAATCAATATATTGTGACATTAAATCCTTTATCCAACATGTTACTATCACACATATCTATCAACATTAGTGATAAGATATCATATGCACACATATCAAATTTAAAGGAAAATTCAAATGAGTCTATTGCAGATTATGTCTAATGATACAAGATAATATTATCCAAATTGAATAGCACCATAGAAGACATAGAACTTTAGGATATATTCAAATAGATAATATTATCAAAACTTCGTGAAGTTATCTTATTCATCAAGGAAAGAGAGGTTCATCTCTTACCAGTGGGAAAACTCAAATAAACAAATGAACCAAAATAAACTATTAAGAGTTTAAACAAACCTCCAATCAACGTAAGGACCACATAGAATAAAAATGATGAAAAGGACATAGTGAACATAGATTTTGATCCATCTCCCAAATTTGTTTTATCCATTCCTCAGTGCATAATCTTTACTAATATTTTACAGTCACCATCATGGGTTCTATATATATTATTGGAATGCAATGTCATATCTCTCACTCCCATTAAAAAGGTTGATATGACATGCCATGTTCTATTGATTTATGATTCAAATCCATTCTATAAGTACCATAGGGAACTAGGCCACATGATAAATAGATATACTAGCCTAAATCATAAGATATAAGATCTCATTGAGGTTAACATTATACATTAGGTGCTTATTATACATGCAAGATGCATCCACCACTAGATTTTGATCACATAGTTATAGAGGAGACACGTCCACTACATAACATTATCATCATGTATCATACTAAGGTTCCACCTAGACCACTTATCACATTTTTATAAAATAATATTATGGATGATGATACAAATTTACATGCACTCTTCATACGAGCATAAATAGACCATTATCCTATTCATACTGTTATGGTTGACAATAGGTCAACCATAAGCATTTGTACCATAGTACTCTTACAAAACATGGTCTACATATAGTGGGATATACTCCCCATAGGTACACACATTATTGGTTTCAGTGGCCACATTCATATGTCCATAGGGGATATTGTGCTCCCATTATAGGTTAGACCAACACACATAGCCACTTAGTTCCCAGTAGTAGATAGTACATGTGTATTCAATATATTATTGGAAATACAATGGTTATAATATCTTTGACCTATCACATCTAAGATACACTAATGTTTTAATTATATACATGTTAATCAGGTGGTTAAGGTTGAGGGTGTCCCATATAAGTATCCTCTTCACATTTTGTAGATAATTCCATCACAGACACTAGCTATACTTATAGAATAGACACCAGTTATAATTTTATCACCATTATCAAATATTAAAAAACTATTAGTTATAATGGATTGTATACCTCCCATGCATACATCACATTATTCAATAGACTCATCAGTGCAAGTCAGACCTAGTCCTATGGTATCTATACATACATATACTCTCCCATGCAAACCATTACTAGAGAGACCTCTACATCAAATATATGTCATAGATTATATAGGACCTTCCTCTCCATATTTTATTTCAAGATAAATTATTATAGGTTTTAGGGTTCTCAACACAGGGCACCTACATCACTTACAACTCTTTCTCCCATATGGGTTCATAAGACCCCTACATTTCATAGGGAATCACATTCAATGACAAAACATCATGTAACATCAGTACATAGGTAGCTTTAGACATAGATTATACATCATAATAGATCATGGGCTCATATTTTCCCTTTCACACTACATACAGGATCATAGTTCCCCTATTTGACATAGTTTATGGTGATAGTGAGTCTCCCATGAAGTCGACTCATTGGTTAGCATAATTCCTAATCTTGTATATACTTCGTTATCTTTCTTGCTCCTTATAAATAGTTTATTTTATTTTTCTTGTACATATTTTATACTTAGAAAACACAAAAATTATATAACATGTCAAAATACAAAAACATAAAATTTACATATTGTATGCATTGGTATGTTGACATTTATACTACTTTATAGATATCATATACTACTATCTATCCTTATATACTAAATTTTATCATATACATATGCTTCATTTGTCCTTATCAAGTGGTTATAAATTGCATATAGGACCCTAGTCCACTACATTGATCCAAACTAGCTATCATCTACCCACTGGGGGCATATACACCAATCTAGGTTTTTATATTTGATACATCCACCCACTTAGGGGCATTTCATACATAGTTTCTACTACCATGTTCTATCCATAAATTATGTAAATTATCTTTTACACATTGATACATCTTGATATTTATCATTGCTACTCATTTCTCATATTTTTTACCAACTATGACAAATTAGACTCATCATATGTACATCTCAGCATTTACATAGAATTATACTCATAGTTATACATGATTTTATTTATAGTTTTTCTAGATTAGACTTGATTGTGTTTCCCATAATCGTTCCATATTTGAGGGCATTTGAATATGCCATTGTTCTTTGGATCTATGCCACTTTTCTTTTAGTATGCCTTGGACATAAGTGATGTCCCTTGTGTGTGCTTTCCTAATTTTATATACAAACATTTGAACATGTTTTTATATGTGTCTCTAAGCCAAATTATTTGTTTTTTATGCACATGGAAATTTTCACATGTCCTTATATGTATTCATTCTGAGATTTAGTGACATGTACCCATGTCCCTTGTATTATGTTCCCTTGCCTTGCCTTTGTAAGCCTCATTTGCTTATGTGTATATTTATATGACACATGTATTTTATTATTATTACACACACACACACACACACACACACACACACACACACACACACACACACACACACACACACACCAATTTTTGATGCCATGAGGGACCTCATTCATTTACACTTCCTAATTTTATGTTGTGATGGACATTATTTTGTATCCCCATAGATAGTTACTTAGATTTGATATTATACATTTTAATTACATCTATCTTGACAACCTTGTGTAATGATAAATTAAAACATAAATCTTACATTACCTAATTATTTTTAGATCAATTTACAGTCCAATGTTATGTTTGTACATTATATTGGAATATCATTCATAAGCTTTGGCTAACACATTTTTCATATCTTGTTCTTTTGATGGAAGTTCTTACACATGTTTCTAAATTACCCTCAACAGAAGAAGAATTTATAGGGATTTATCAAATAGATCAGGATACTACATTATTATTCATAGGTAAATTTCAGCAGATGGGATCCTTTTTAGAAATTAGACATAGGACAAACATAGAAAAGAACAAAGAATAGGAAATTTAGTTCATATCACCTAGATTTTAGACCAGGAAAACATTAGAACCTAGATTGGGAAACTAGTGATACATGGTGTTACTATCCACTATAGGGCACTATTGTCTAGTAGTACTAGCTTTAAGATAGTCTAGATTATTTAGATAGGTACACTAGGTGTAATATGGATCAACATAGTCATAGATTTGACAGTTATGTTGATATTTTACTTAGCTACAATCATTCCATATCAGATTCATACTAGTTGATTAGATTTGATAGCATCATGTGCAACATGATCACTCCTACATTTAGCTCAGATACACAAATTCAGTTATTACATACTTAGTTTAGAATTAGTATACTTATAGATCATATTAGGGGCATATGTGTGGCACATAGTTTCCATATACTCAACTACACACATTTTTATTAAATAGAATGGAAAACTATGTTTAATTTTCCATGTTGTATATAATTTTTATCATATTCCAAGTTCTCACCAGATTCATGCCTTAATCCATATACAGTGGTTGGCATTCCTAAGTGTCCTAGAGCCACCTAATGTACCTGAGTGACCTTAAAGTTGACATACACAATTAGATATACCCAGTTAGATAATCTTATCATTTTTTGTAGTTCTATTTTGGATGCATCTACTGAACATGGGTGGTAACTAATGTAGTCATGGCCTACTTGAGTTCTTGACCCACCCATGTCAGAGGGTTAAACACACTTATAGTCTTATCCAAACTATTTGCAGATCAGGTTCCACTAAGTAGAGGTGGGTAATGATTGATTCAAAATTGGATTGAGTTATTAAGCCACCCATATGAGGATTTAGCAAGTTATCAACTTGGTCAATGTTATTTAATGATGTCATGACTATGTACACTCACACACATAGGTTGTCACTAGGTTCATGCATTAGTTTGCATACCCAAAGAGGTGTATTAGTTTATTTATTCTCTTTTTAATTAGATTTACTTATTTACTTTATTTTAGAATAGTCTTTTTATTTTGATAATCTCTAAAGTAAGAACTACTTTTTGCATGTTTCATTGTAGGTCATTACCTTGGATCATGTTTCACATACACAAACCCAGATTCACATATTTAGACTCAAATATATGGTCTTCATTTCTAAGGTAAGATGAGGTACATGCTTATTTTTCCTTGAAGGTAGTCATTTTTCTTTCATGCATTTCTAACATAAAGGGGGGCAAACATAATCACCTAAAAGAGGGATTTGGAGGCTAAGAGTGTCTCTTGAGTTATCCTCTTCCTAGATTATCCCTAGACCTATCTTAGAGACTTTGGCACACTTATTCAATAATTTTTCAAACTATATACATCTACAATAAACTAAAACATAGTCCTAGGACATGTTTTTTAGATCATAACCTAGTTTTCTTAGAAGTTTGCTAGGTGGACATTTGCACCACATTTGGGACATTATGACCACATGGCCATAATATCCCCAACTGGGGACTATTGGACTTTGCCATAACTATCTTAAATGAATAATTTTTCAAATGTGCGACCCTCCGAAGGTCAACCTAAAGAATATTTTCTTATTCACCAAGTTATAGATCTTTATAAGCATGAGTCTATTTGACCTTTATTCACTAGATGGAAAATACATGCAAAATCCCATTGAAACAAAAGACTAACTTGAGAAAAATTAAGGTATTTTATCCCTATTCTACCCTACTTCTACATACTACCATCTACAACAACCCTAAACCTAGATTTAAAATATTTTACATCTCAAACACATTCAAGGCATCCAAGTCCACTCTCATTCTAGCACTCACTTGCACTTTTATAAAGAGCACTAGGTGGGAGAACTACATCATGATTGATCCCTCTTCAGAGCATTGGTATGTAGCTAACCCTCTTCAAGTGGGGTGTTGAGGATGTCCAACCTATCCTACTAATGAACACATAATTGTTTCTTATTCCATACTTGAAATGAGGAATACAATTTGCACACTAAATCAAGCTCTACATGCACAACATAGAGTTCCAAATTTCATGTACGTAAGAACAAGACAAAAAAACATAGGCATAGGTGCTCCAAAAAAATAGGAACTATCCTACAAAGAGGACACTAACATCACATTAAGGACATTACACCAACATGGTGCTACTATTTAGGCGGGGCATTACTGTCTATTAAGTAAACATATCCTAGAATTGTGTGGATGATACTTAAAACTACCCAAAATATCATTTTTAAAATTTAGATCATCCACAACATCCACTTTCCATATAAGTTTCTATTTAAGAACAATTATTATTATTTTTAAAAAGTCACATAAAGGTCAAAAATTGACAAAAAATAAGTATTTAATTATTGCATATTATTTGACTAATTTAGACATCTTAGCCCTTTAACCAAACATGAATTACACTTTATAACCCTAAAAGGTTATATCAATAATGTTATGCAATAAAATTTTAGAGAATAAAGTGAGTCTAGTATTAAAATACTTATAATGCTAGTATGGCTTTAAAAACATCACGTATTGATAACATTTCATATACATTATTTTAATTGTATTATTTTGACCATGTGAGGAATGGAATTGAAGCAAATGAGAATGATGAGACTAAGTGAATCACAATCATACTCCCTAATATATGTTACAATACTTCTATGAAGGATATACACACATAAAATAACCGAAAATGGAAACACAAAAGTGCTAGATATTTATTGAATAATAATACAATATTATATAAATTTGAAATCTTGCACACAAAAACACACACCCCTTACCCATACTAACTGGGGTTCATTTTAAGAGGCCCTACTAGAAACCATATTATAAATATTTTGTGAATCTAGTAAAATTTGATTCATTGGTATGGTCAATCATCTATGGGTGATGGCAAATTTTTATGTCTATTTTTTTCCATATATATTCCCTGAGATAAATAATAGATGTGAACAATTGAACTAAATGATGAAGCTAAATGTCTATGTTGAATGACACAGTTGAATGACACAACTGAATGACACAATTGAATGGTACATCCAAATGGCATAGATAAAAACCCAAGATGAATAATATATCCAATCCATAAATGACACAACTAAAAAACATAGGTGAAAAACATAACTGAATAACCTAATTAAATGACACAACCAAACAACCTAGTTGAATGGTAGAGATGAACAACATAGTCGAATGACAAAGTTAAATGACATAGCTAAATAGCACAAATGAATGACACAACCAAATGACAGAGTAGAATAACATGAACTAATGATAAAACTAAATGGCATAGCTATCAAATGTCACAATCTAATATCACATGTGAGTGACATAATCCAATAGCCTAGTTGAATGCCTATGCAAAATAGTAGAGTTAAATGGTGTAGCTGAATGACATAGTTGAATGGTGGAATTGAATGGTAAAACTGGATGGCCAAACTAGACAACATAATCAGATGACAAAATTGGATGACCAAAACATGTTATTGGGTAACCTATTATTCATTTTCTTTATTCACTACTTTTGTTTGGTTCATTTCTCCTCTGATTTTAGTTCTACTTGTTTCCTGGGATGGTATGTTAGGAGATCTACTATATATATATATATATATATATATATATATATATATATATATATATATATATCTGGAAAATTTAAGTTTAATATTATATATTAATTTAAAGTTTTGGTGAACCAACCCCCAAATCAAATACATCCCTAAAATAATGGTGATTCGATCCCATTTATCGACCCTAAAATTTTTCCAAAACCAAAATCCTAAAAATGGAATATTTGTGAATTAACAAATATTCACTGCTAAAAAAACCCTGATACTAACTATGAAAAAGATATTACACTCTGTATAAAATGGAATGTTAGATGGGACTATAACCATAAGATTGGCATTAATATTCCCTTTATTAGACCCGAGAGTCAAAAATTGTAGGCATATGGACACATCTTCAAATAAAATCTTATTATTCTTAAGGGAAAAAAGGGAAAGAACTTTTGATAGGCATTGTAGGAGAACTATCAAGTGTATCTATGAATTAAAAACTTGTATATTTGCATATTTTATTACTCTTAGGACCCCACCCCATAGTATTATCTTCCCCTTGTGATAATGGAGAAATAATCACACATTTCCATTTATGGCCGAATCTCGATTGAGGGATAATGTTTTTAGTAGAATTCTTATATTTTTAATCACACAACCAATCAATAAATTGTCTACATATTCATATATGGATGGGCATATAAACATAATATTAACCTTTGTATACCTTCCATAAATCCCTATATTTTAAACCTATAGTTGGTGAGATGCATCCGTGAGGATAATATTATCACTCTTAAGGGCAAAAATAGAATGAACCTTGCGCATGTGTTGTAGGCAAACCATGAGGGGTAGATACAAATTGTTAGATCAAAAATTTGTATGGGATATTCCTCCCCTATAATATTATCTTCCACTCACAATTATGTAGAAATGGTGACACATTTTCTCTCACAACCAAGCCATTCTTTAGAGATATAAAAGTGGTTAGTAGAATGTGTATCTTTTAACTCACACACTTAATTGAAAAACAATATTAGTGGAGACATCCATATGGAAATATAAACATAATAATATTCAAAACTTACAACTAACCACACAAATCACTATAGAGAATATTTTATTTCTTAAGGGAAAAAATGGAATGAACTTTGTGTAGGTATTGTAGGCAAACCATGAAAGGTAGATATGAATTATTAGCTCTTATAGTTTCATATGAGAGTTATATAATGACCCCATGGAATATTATTTTCGACTCATGTTGATGGGGAAGCTTGACACATTATCTCTTACAACTAAATATCAGTTTAGCTACCAGAATTTGGTTAGTAAAATGTGTATCATTTCAGTCACATTCCCATTTGAAGAATTGTATTTGAATACATGTCAAAATGGGTGTATATATATAAGAATGGCCTTCATTTTATTTTTTTATCCTCAATATTTGAAACTTGAAGGTGGTTTAATGCATCCCTGAAGATATTTTTTCATTCTTAAGGGGGAAATGAGAAAACATTTTGAAACTATTGAAATCAAATCATAATAAATAAATATGACATGTAATTTTCTTAAAGATTATATTTATTTCAAGAAGATATTATTATTTACTCAAGAAACCAAACACATGATTTTTGAAGCTCATCTACTACTACTAGCCTACACTAAATGTGTCAGTATTGGCTTAAAATAAAAATAAATGCATAATGATAAAATAACTATAAATTAAAACACACTAAATCAAATTAGCTAACTTTACTAATTCAAAATGTAATGTGCATTCAATACTAACCTTACCAATTCAATCCAATGTATCTTCATTATCATCTCTATTTTTATGTTTTTTAAGAATCACTTTTGAGAAAATTCAAAATCTAAAATTCATTGTATACTAACCTTACCAAGTCAATCCAATGTATCTTCAATAACATCTCTACTTTCAAATGTTTCAAGAATAACTTCATGCTCAGATTCACAAACTTTCCATAAACATTTATTATTAAGCTTTCCATGTGATTTGATTAGTTCAATATTTGTAGCAATAACCAAATGTGGATAATTAAGTATCAAGATATTCGATTTAAAGTCCTCAAATAACTAGTACTTTAATATTGTTTTATCAAAGTATCTGTGAAGCCATGTTCCTATAACCACCAAAATCCAATGGGATAAACTAGGTCTTATCCATCTGTGATGGTTGTGGTTAACGGTTTTTACCTCTACACAATAATAGAAGTATTATTTTCTTCCCTCATCATTGTACTCATATGTAATTATTGTGAAAATTGTTCATAAATTTAAATTGTAATCAATTTTTAAGTACATGTAAGAATAAATTAAAATATCACTAATGTTTAAGTCTATATTTAAATTATAGATATATTTTAACTAGTTACACAAGATATGAGATGTGATCAAAATCAATTATTGATTCCATTTCATGATCCCCTAGTGGTTGGAATGAATAGATAGTCTCCATAGGTGTTATGGGTATATAATACCATTTATCAATCCATCATTTTGACTAACATTCATTTCAATCAAATTCCATACTTCCCAAGAAAAATTATTACATATCCATATTATATCTAATCCATGAGGTATAATTTGATATTCATATTCAAGTGGAAATTACTCAATGTAGGTATTATAATACAATATTAATACATTTCCTTATTATATTCTTTTGTTAATGAAAATATTTTTTTCACGTCAGAATATTTATCTAATTCATGACAAATTATTTCATTACACCATGTCAAAATACTTGCAACATCAATCAAATCAACACCAAAATTTTACTTCCCTTCTCTTTTTTAAAGTACATTTTTACGCATGAACTTGCACCATTGTGTTCAACTTTGCCATGTCTATCCTTGAATAAAATTCAAAAATGTTATATCCCACTTTTCATATATAACATACTTAGCCAATATAACATTTAAGAATTATTAATATGTGTAGATGATTAAATCTATATTTATATGTTAAACTAGTCTTATACACTTGAAAACTATCACTCAAGGTTCTACCCTTCAGTTCTTAACCTTCCTTGTAGCTGATAGGATAACATTCACCATTTCACTTTCCCTGAATGCTTATCTTTTAGTATGAACCTATTATTTTTTTATCAAAATCACATGTATCCCATAATATGCTTAAAATTTTATCTATATCCTTTACTCTTAATTCTAGAGTTCTAACAACCATCTATTTTCATGAACAATTATGTTTATACTTAGATAGTAGCATAAACGTTATTGTATAGTCTCCAACACAATTTTATATACCTTCTAAGAACTCAAACATGTAAATATTTTGATTTGTAAGTGTCTACCATTATGTTTATTAACTCTTTAAAGAGAATATTTTAAAAAGAGGTGATATAAATAAACATAAAAGCCAACTCATTATTCATCTATCAATCACATCCCAAGCTTACACTACATTAGTTAAAATCAATTGCACAATTAAGCTTTTCTACCCTATTCATTCCTAATTTTATATTAATCATAAGAGAAGTGATATTAGAGGTAGAAAACATTTAGATATAATCCCATGAGCCATATTTTTCATGTTACAAGCTAGATAATTTCATGTACTTCAATAAAACACTATAGACCATTATTCATACACAATCCTACATATAGGGGAGATATACATATATCCCAAGAAATCTTAAGAGTATTGTCTATGTAGATTGTGCATATTTTTATAGGGGTCCTTGAGGTCATCTCTAATTCATGATCCTCATAAATTTTTTTGTAAAGATAACATAACCTAAGAATAAGAGTTATATCTATGACCAATATATAGTCATATAGAGCCTATGCACGTGATCCAAATAGAACATACAAAAGGAAAAATTAACTGAGAAAAGCACAATCATCAGATCTAGAAAATAGTCTATGTTTTTTGAAGGATATAAAAATCCAAATGAGGACACTAACACTAACGCTAGTGCCTAATTTTTAACATTAGTATTTGGGAAAGAAAAACAATCAAAATCCTAAATGAATGGCACACAAAGCTGAGTTGTTGGACTGGAAGGAACATAAGAAATAATGATAGTTCAAAACTAAATAATAAATAAGATATGATTTCTTCCAATCCTTAGCCACATAGTTGTATAATCATTGCTATATTTATTACACATGGTTGAATTAATTTATTAAAAATAGTGTATTACATTACTTTAACTTAAATACTACATTGATATATTTAAGTTTTTATTTGTATAGGGTATTTGTGTAAACACTCATTTTGATTAAAACATTTTGGTGACCCCAACCTCTGAGTCTAATTGAACCAAACCCTAAATTTACCTAGGGTTTCATCATTATAGATTTTCAAATTGTTCTATTTATTTTTTTAGATCCAATTTTTGATTTATAGGTGATATTTGTTATGCTTTTTTCCCTAGCCTTGATTATATTCCTTTTAGGTGTGTTTGAAAAAATTAAAATGGATTAAAAATACTCTTTACTCCTCATAAATATCTATATCATGATATCTACCATCCCACTAATGATGTCCATGTTATCACTATTTCAGGGGGTAAGGTGGACATTTTATAATGCCGAAAGAAGGTAACCAACATACCCTCCCTCAAATCCTTCCACCTTGCACATCCCCTATATACGGTGTATGTATGCATATTCAAATTGAAGTACCCATGGTTTATGGTTTTGAATCCCCTAAGGATCAATTCATCATTATGAAATAAGAGTTACAAAATCCAAAAAAGTATTTTAGTTTAGAGATCACATCATATAAAAATTATAATGCATGCATGCAAAATCCTAAATATGCTAGTGATAACCATGTGTTTGCATTTTCATCTAGAAATGTTGTACCCAATAAGTTTTCATATCAAAGTAAGAATATAAATCATAATTCATATAAAATTAAAAATTCTAAAATTGAAAATAAGGCTAATAAGAGTCCAAGTGAAACCTGAAGAGAAATATTTTCAAACAAAGTGATCAAATTACCTCATACACATCCTCTTAGAAGATTAAAAAACTATTCTGCATATCACATGATTTTTTTGCAAGAAAAAAATGTATTTTGGTATTGAATAACAAAATACCAAGTATTGATAGTGGTGATTTTATAATAGATAAATCAATGAAGCCACCCACTCACTTTATGTGTACATCTCCAAAAACACAAGTTGAAAAATAACAAAAATGGATTTCAAAGGAATAATTAGACCAAGAATATGATACAAATATTCTTCTCAATAATAATACCTAGCTTCCAAAATAATATGGGTTTGGACATCAATATCCATAACACTTTGGTTATCATGGTCATGTATTGGGAAAACATGAACAAGGAATTATTCCTCCTATCTCCACATCTACTCACAAAAACCCTCAAGGATTAGGATATATTAGAAATAAAAGAAATAATTTAAATGTGAATATTCATTTTATTAATTGAAAATTAAAATAATATACAAATGAAATCATATCCAAGAATGAAGTGTGAAATGAAAAGGAAACATTATGAAAAGAATAAATGGAACAAGATTGATTGGAACAAGAAGAACAAAATAGGATACAATAGGAAGAATAAATGAAAAAATAGAACAAATGAGGTTGAAAAAATAGAAAAAATGAGGTTATAAAAATAGTAATGTTAAAATTACAAGAGCTACTAAATGAATAAAAAAGAATAAACTAGAGAAAAAAGATATGAAAAAAATACAAAAAAATGTAGTAAGAGGGTATATAAAGTAAAAATAGAAAAAAATAATATTGAAAAAAGAGAAAATGGACAAATAAATATTTAAATAAAAATAATTAAAAAAATATAAATAAAAGTTATAAAAGGATGCATAGGCTTGAGCATGAAAGCATTCTCAAGAAAGGGTTTTAATAAAGAAAATTTCAAAGAAAGACATGCATCAAAAAGATAATGTTACACATGTGCCTTTATATTAATAAATTACAAATCATTCCATAAATCATAAAATAATTGAGCCTTACATAGATAAAAATCAAGGTCAAAATATCATGGTTGACCCAACTTATGAATTAAATATATGTACCTCAAATTTATTTAAGTCTTTAGGTTAGAGCATGGAACATGTGATTTAAGCTACTACATCTGATTTTTATGTTCTATAAATTTAATGGAATGCTACACTGGGATCAAAATAATTATGTATTGTAATGCATCTTGTCCCATTTTTTACTCAATATAATACCAAACTCATAAAACCATTGTTACTAGAAATGAAGGCCAAATCTCTCAAGGAAATATCGTAAGTAAAATATGAGAAAAAAACACGATACACTTTCTAATTATTATATGAATATAAATGGCACATTTCATTCAATAATTTTTATTCATTTACCATTTCTCTCAAAAAATTGTTCTCTACTTGAGATCATTCGATAGTTTTTGCATTTTTAGTCACTCTAAAATGAAATAAACATTTTTCAATTAAATCTACAATGAAAAAAACCATAGATTACTATGAGTAGTACATAGAGTATTGTATATTCTTTATTTCCATATTTAACACATGAATAATTCTAGCTATAATGGCCAATTTACTGTATGTGTAGAGTTTAAATCACCCTATGAACATACCTTAGATAACATCATTAGCTAGCTTTTCAAATCTTCAATAGATTTTACATATGTTGTTTACTTTGTGTTATTATATAACATCTAATTTATTTACACACACATGTTTCATTGGTACTTGATTTTGATACATGCATACATGACATCCATTATTCATGATCATGAAGATGTTGGACCTTTCTTTTTCTTTCATGACACATGATGTTAAGGGAATCTTCATTCTATATGATCACTATTTACATAGGTTCTATTTTTTATGATCATTTCAATTATTACATAGAACTTATATACTAACATTTACACAAGCATATAATACTCATGCTGTTATCCTACATAGTGTACGTTATCTACTATTGTACATGATATTTTTATAACATATGTATGTAGGGAATAGTATGTCATGCTTATGCTAGTTGTTTTTATTTCATTTACTTCATATCTTATTATGGATTATGTTATTATACTTATCATTTGTTTCTTTGTCTTGTTTGTAAAACATTTAAACATTATTATTTTTAATTTTTCATAGTAACCTAAGTATTACTTATTTATTTGGTATGTGGAAATTTTAATATGTCTTCCCATTGTTTACAGTCTCCTTAGACCCTTCTTTACATGGCATTTGAGTACTCTTATTTTTTATTGATTTTTTACTGAGCTTTTTATCTTATAAACATTTCCATGATAAACATCATGTATATTATGTATTTTTATGTTTGAATGTTGAGAGAATCACTGATATAATTTAACATGACATTACTATATGTTTCTTTACTACATGATTCACACTTATACAACATAGTAGTGTTATGCTTTTCAGATAAGGTGACTACCACTTCTTCAATCCTCTCACATAAAATGGGGGGTGGGTAATATCATTCGGATCATGTCATATATACATGATTCCACATACATATAGTTGACAAAAATGGCATAATTTGATTTACATAGTGGGTAGAATTCTATACATTTGGCTCAAATTCAGGATAAAGTTTTTTATTTTTATGATACATATTTTTCATATTTTAAAAATCATAGGTTACATTTTCAAATATAATTAAGCTTTAGATAAATCTAGGTGCATATTCCATGTAAATTCACCAAATTATATATACATTATTCTTTTATTACCAGTGTTCATGCACTGACTCTAGCAAGATGCCTTGTTTGATAGTTTATCTACTAAAATAATTGGTTTATTTGATTAGTGAAATAAATATTTGGTAATCTTAATGGACTTTTAACTATTTTATATTATTGTGATTTAATATGGTTACAATAATTTGACTCAAGTGATACCAGCTAGATTATGATAGACTATAGTTGTGAAATTAAGATTTTGCACTCTCGATAGACTTAGAACAACTCACCTTTATATTTGATTGGGGGAATTATCAACCTATAATTCCCATATTTACATCTCCAAGTTTAATTTGTGAACCTATCCATGATTATTCAATTAAGAAGCATCATTACCAAAAATAAATACCAAGGGGCAACATGGTTGCATTGACACAGAGGTATAATCCTTATTATATGTTATTTTAAGAAAATTTTGAGTATTAATTTCAATATTATATGCATTAATTACACTTGTATCATGTTATTTATTATAGGTCATACACATATAACAAATTCAAATAAGGCTGAAGAAAATCAAGGTGTGTTGTATATACCATAGTTCACATTTCTTTCATTTAAAATAATGATTTTATCCCTATACATTACTAGATTAAAGGGGGGGGATGTAGATTATTAAATTTTTATTTATATTATAAATTAGTATTTTACACTTAAAAAATATCACTCAAGTATCTACCCTTTATTTCTTAACTTTTCTATATGCTTAAACAGGAACATATATCCTTCACTATCACTTATTGAGCTACAGAAACCTTTCGTTTTCATAGATAGTTAGGATTAGACTAGGACATGGATAGTAATGTTGATTCCATTATCCATTCTTCAATGTAAGTGATTATTCCTTCTAAGAACTCAAATTTTAATATCTTTGGATAGGTATGGGTTATCCTATCATGTTTCGTTAAAACTTTCATGAGGAAATTTTACAAATAGGTGATGTAAATATAAGTTAAATATAACTCATTAGTCATATATCAATAATTATTAAAGCTTACACTATAGTATTAAAATCAATTTCACAATGTCGTATTCTTTCTAATTTTCATATGAGTCATATGAGTATTTGTGTTATAGGTTTGAATCATTCAAATAGCATCCTATGAGCCATATTTGTCAATTTATAATCCATATCACTACATGACTTGAATATATCACTCTACAAGATTATTCAAAAAACAATCCAAAACATATGGGATACCTAATTATGTTTGAGTCCCTCTTTGACCTATTGACTATGTAGGCAATACTCATTGAGAGGGTTCTTTGAGTTCAGCTCGACTTCGTGATTCCCACTAACTCATTTTTGGAAAGGTGAAATAACCTAATATGAATGGCTAAGGTTTTTAGATATATACATTTATGCAAATCTTATGTATGCGATCCAAATAAAGCATACCAAAGGTGACAAAAATACAAAAACCTTCAACTATTAGATCTAGACAAGAGTTTTTATTTTGGTCAAGACATAAATGTCCATAGGAAGATGTTAATGTTTAATTTATTGTCTAAAACTTGATGTTAGTGTATGGGAAAGAAAAACAATCAAAACCCTGAATGAATGAAACACAAAGTCGAGTTGTATAATTGGAAGGAAGCTAAACAACAATGACAGTTTAGAACCAAATAGTAAATAGAATATGACTTATTGTAAACCTTAGCCATATATTTTCACAATAATTTATAAATTTATTGGCCATGATTGAATAAATTTATTACAAATATTATATTACATTTATTATATTTGAATATCACATTAATATATTCAAAGTTTTATTTTGATAAGGTATTTTTGTAAAGACCCATTTTGAATAAGACAATCTATCCTACAAAAATATTTGACTAAATGCAATGTGTATTGAACTTTATATCTATTGAATTCATATTTTTATAAAATATATCAAAACAACCATTTTTAACCTATAGATAATATGATGCATCATAACTCATGTAAAATTGGTATTCCCTCAAAATATTTCTAATATCCTTAGTCTTTTCTAGTGTGTGTTTGAATGTAATTTACATGAAAATTATAAATTTAATTAAATTATATTACTTGGATTGAACTTGACTTTGGGTTTGTTTTTTGTATTTTTCAAAAAAAAATGAATACTAAAACAATGATATCAAGTTGGAAGTTATCCTTGAAAAACTTGAATTCAGTATGTAAATTTTTTTCATGGTTTGTATGTCTTGCATATTGATAGATAATATTATTCTTGAACTCAAACATGAATTCAAATACAAATACTTGGGTCAAAAATAACTCGCATCAAGGTGACTCATTCAAACAATTTATTTCATACTTTATAGATTTATAACTATTAAGATAAACTTGTTGATTATCGATTTCATGTGAAATTTATTCATGTATAAGGTTGGTCGAATATAGAAAATTATATATACTATTGTAGACACCTAAATAGTGTCTAACCCTTGGTCACTTTCCCCCTTAGTCGATTCCTAACAATTACTAATTTAAAATAATTAATTTATTTTGAATTAACCCCCTCCTTGGACACATCACCCATGACACCTCGCCTGGGACACCTCGCCTTGGACTAATTCCTATCCTATGACTCACCCAAGATCTATTCCTAATTCTTCTAACCGCCTAACAAACTCTCGTGCGTATTTAGCCCAACCCTCGGCATTCTCCAATGGATAGTGCACTTGGCGGATGAGAAACGGGCTTAGTGGCTCTTTTTGCCCGTTCTAACCCCGTCGACATTGGTCAAGTGTCGGCCGACGCCAGTGGAATCGCCGACATCGGTTATACTTAACCAATTTTTCAAACTCTTTGATGGATCCCGAATCAGAAATTAGCTAATCTCTGAAAGCAAATCAGGAATCCTAGTCTTCGACTATCCGTCAATCTGTGAAATCTCTCAGTTAAGCCTCTCACCCTCTATCTCAGGTGCAGCAACTGTTTCAGGTTCTCCATACAAGCTACATCAATAGCAGGTATGAGAATCATCGGTAGCACACCTTCCACAAGTCACAGGTAAGTATATTGTCTATTTTTTTTATTCTCTTTTCAGTTATTGCTTTCAAACAATATCTCCCTAGACCAGACTGTTAACCAATCCAAACCCAAATCTTGACTTATCTACCTCCCTGTTTCCTCCCTCCTCTATCGGACCATACATTTTGCCCATTTAACCAAACTCTTAGACTCAGACCCCAGACCATTCAACCAAGCCCAAAACTTTATCCACATACCAAAACCCTGATCAGACTCTGTCCACAGACCACTCAAATAAACCCAGACCCTGACCAAACTCTATCCGCGAACCACAGACTTAGCCAGACTTCGTCCAAAGATCTTTGCCCTGACCGATGCCGGTCACTACCCCAACCGACATCGGCATATTAACCGATGTCAGCACCTTTACCAACCGACGCCGGTGACTGTAACCAGTTCGACAGCTTCTTTCAAGTAAGTCTTTGCTTCCCTTTTTCATTCCATTTCTTTATCATTTCAATTCTTTATCATTCTGTTATTTGTCAGACATTTCTTTTTATTGACTAGTGGGTTTATATCCCTTAAGGAAGTTTTCATACTTCTGGGATCAAGCTTTCGCTTGACAACCCACCATCTGTCCATTTAACGCCTTCTTTTGTCTAAGCTTCTTTTCTTTGCAGGTGTCATTCCTCCACAGCCAAAGAGGAGTACTCACAGCGTTTAGATTACGGTGCACAGACTTTATCCAGGTACACATCAGGCCTTGACCATTCTTTTTTTTAGTTTCTTTCCTTTGAAATTGAAAGCAAAATTTGAATAGAAACATTCTGGCACGCCCGGTGGGACCCCTTTAGGGCCTTCCTTGGGTTCCCTTTCTTCTTTGTTCATTTAGATGCATTAGGCTTCTTCCTCTTCACCACTTTTTCTTTTCTAAAAAAAAAAAAAAAAAAAGACATCATAAGCAGGAAATAAAAAGAACTTTTTCTTACTTTTTCTTGCATTTCTAGACTAGTCAAAAAAATCATTTTCTTCAACCCTTTCTCCAACTTGTCTTCATTCCAATTTAACATTTCAATTTGGGGCTTTAAAACTTATTGCATTACATTTCTGCTTGTGCTTGCATTATCTAGTCCACACTTAGTAATTAGTAAAACGCATATTGAATAAATCGTAGATCACTTGATGTTACACTACCAGATCACGTGCACTCAATAAAACATCAAACTCACTTGAGACAAGGCCCGACTGGGATTTCATCACCCAACGAACAACCTTACCTAACCCAGCAATCCTACTTGGATTTCACCACCAAGGGGAAAGCTAACTCTGTTCTCTGGCAGAGTCTAAACTATAGTGAAAGTATATTTTGGCTAAGCGAAACCAGCTAACCACTGGAATCATGAAGTGAGGGGAGCTTGCTCCTTAGCACCAGGCCTGTACAAAAGTTAATACAGATTTTTGAGTGCCTTAACATACCTGAAACCATCTTTAGATTACCTATTCTAGGACCCTTCTTATAGCCAACTTCCTCAAACATCATATTAAGGCATAAGCCACACGATCTTAATAAAATTGTTTCTAGGGATTTAACGCTAGGCTCTGTCTGTCATCATCATATTTTCTATTTTTATCTGTCTTTTTTAAGCTGGTAAGGACGTCTTTTCCTTTTCCAAAACCATTTTTTCTGAGTTTTTGGAAAACACAGTAACCGACATCGGTTCTATAACTGACGTCGGCAACTTTTCTATACCGGCATCGGTCATCTGACCGACATCGGCAGTCTTCTTCACCGACATCGGTTTTTATACCGATGTCGGTCTCTATCTATTTTCTTTTTTCCAAAAACAGCAAGCTTAAAATCCAACTTTCTGACTGTCTAAACATCCATTTTGGTTTTCTGAGACTAACAGAACACAGTTTTCTGAAACCTGATCCTTTCTTGCCTTGAATGGTTTTGACACGCAGTCAAACCAAGGCCCTTCTTGACCACGCTAGTCAACAACCGCTTCCACCTTCACCATCTATAACTAGTCCTATAATGGAGTTCAACTCAGAGACTGAAAGAACTCCTACTCGCCCAACCCCGCCTCAAACTCCTATCGTCCCAGAAGGGGACCAAGACTTTGCACGATTCTTGGACCTTAACGTCAAAGCCTTACAACACTATCTCACGAATATCCAAACGCGTGACTCCCTAGGCAATCCAATCTATGGGATGCCAACTTCTTTAGTTGACACAAGAATCACATCAACAGCCCCTACAATTCAACCACTAGACAACACCTCCACCAATAACCCAACCGTGTCTTATCTTCAAAATGTAACCTCTCCATCTAAACCTACCTCCATGGGGGTTCCGATACTCCCTCAACCTCAAATCACTCAACCAAACCCCACATCTTTCCAAAATCTACTAGTCTCTATTCCCCCTACTCTTGCACCTATAAACACAAGAGTAACCGTTTACCCGTCAACAAGCGTAGCCACTCCTCAACCATCCTTGACGGCTCCTATCCAACTTGTGCCAACCAACCCCATAACACAAGTGCCCTTGGCCCCAACTTTTGCTCCCATAACTAGCTATCCATATGTTGCGTCTATGCAACCATCCACATCATACGCCCCTCCCAATATCTTTCAAGCACCTTATAATCTAGGGGGTGCTCCACCCACCAATCCGTCAACAGATATCATCAAAATGTTGATGGATAAAATGTCTAGCTTAGAGACTTCCATTTTTGGCTCACGCAATGCTCTCTCATACGAGCAAATTTGCAATGAGCCTATTCATCCTTCCGTTCCAATTAGACCATACCCCAACGAGTGGGAGCTTCCCAAATTTTCTCGCTTTCAAAGCAAGGAAGACCCACAGCAACACTTACGGGCATTCAGACATGCCTATTACCTTATCGCCTATGACGACGCATTGCTCTTGTGCACATTCCCTATGTCCCTTTTTGGCACTGCGCTTGACTGGTACAGCTCTATTGCCAGCCATTCCCTCTTCACATTTACACAACTAGCTAAGCTCTTTCTTGACCACTTCTTAATTAATATCACCAAAAAGGTCTCGATCACATACCTTTACACTATCTGCCAATTCGAGGATGAATCAATAGCTGACTTCGTTGCTTGCTGGAGAGGCCTTATCAATCAACTCTCCTTTTCCCTACCTCAACCTGAACTTATTGAACTATTCTCTCGAGCTTGCGCCAAACACATTTCTTCCACTTTAAGGGTTCAGACCTTCCGTACTTTCAATGAAGCCTTCACGATGGCCCGTAAACTTGAATTACGTGCCATCGAGGAGAACAAAGTCAAGTTGCAGAGCAAGAACCCCAACTCTAAGACTAATGACTCTTCTTCTTCTAAACCTTCATCCTCAAATCCTAAGTCTAAAGCTTCAGCTAACATTGTGGTTGTTAGACCTTCATCCTCTTCATCCAATCAGCCTGAGCCATCCACATCTCAGAGTGCCACCCATCAATTCCAGTAGAGATATGTTCAAAGACAATATACTCCTCTTGGAGAATCTTACGCATCTATACTGGAAAAACTTGTTAAACAGGGGATTCTCAACCTTCCCCAGATTCGACCACCGCCATAATTTGATCCCTCACGTGCCATCCCTGCGTGGTATAGGGAAAATGACTTCTGCAATTTCCACTGTGTTAAAGGTCATGACACAGGAAACTGTAAAACCTTCAAAAACATAGTCCAGGACATGCTTGAAAAGGGAGAGCTCGTTCTAGATAATCCCAATGCACCTCCAAACCAGGGCATTGACATATTCAAGCAACCATTCCCCAACCATCCACCAACCCAAAATAATGTCCAGACCTTAATTGACAACACGCATGAACATGGTATTCGAACGGTCAATACATTCTCACCCTTCATCCCCAACCAATCTCAAGAGGTTAACCCATCTACCAGTCCATCACGTGTGGACGAACCTCTTTCCCCGGTTAGTTCTCCATCAACCTCTCTCATCTTGGAGGACACCTCAACCTTACCGACACCACCGGTCTCACCATCCTCCTTTCTTCTACCTATGGAGGACCTGACCTTACCCACTCCTCGACCACAAGTGGAGGGCACCATAATCCTGGCCCTTTACCTGCTTGAGGAGTCACACTCTCCAGTTCCTTCTCCACCAAGAGAAGAACCTGACTCTCCATCTTCCTCGACCAACGACAATCCAGCTATAACTCCCACACACCTTGGGTCTGAAACTATTGCCACACCTAACATATCTTCTCAAGGATCCCAACCTCATCCAACATCCTCCCAACCATTTTCCTGACTAGTGGAGAAATTAGAACTTCTCCCTTCAAGGAAAGTGGAGTATCGGGGATTGTGGGAGCATCTTAAAGTTATTCAACTTTCCCGTACCCTCTCGTCTCATGCTGTCAATCTTCCCAAGGCAGAATCGCCCAAGACTCCAAACAAAGACCAAACCCCCGCTTCTAAACCTGCATCTACTCAATCTAAACCAATAAAGTCACTTGGAATTCGCCCTCTCTCTACCCTCACTCACCCGCAAGTGAAGGTGGACTTGAACCAAACCTTGACCAAAAATAGTCTTCCAACCAAGTCAAAGAAGACTGCCAGACCACAGAAGCAAACCCCTCCTCCACCCTCAACATTGCCCTCCATCTTAGGTCCTCATCCTTCTACCCTACTCAGTGTGCTTCCTACTCCGACTCTTAACCAACACAAATTGCCTCCATTACTTCCTTCACCAACCACAAGCCAACCCTCTCTCAAAAATTTGGCACCTCTCACAAAGAAAGTGCCGTCTTCACCTGTCACCACACCACCAACCCAAAAGGTGGTACAAAAACCTTCTTCAACATCCCCTAAGCAAAAGTCACCAGCGCGTCATGCATCAACAAGCACAGACCCCTTAGAAGGTTCATACGCTTTGATATTACGCAAACTTTTGCAGACTTCTAGCATTACCCTTCCTGCCATCAAGCCATTCCAACCTCTCGAGTCAAAACCATCTTGGTTCGATAATACAAATATTTGTTTATACCATCGCACACTAGGACACGATACCGAGACTTGTTGTGCCCTGAAGGCAGTCATTCGCCACTATATGGAGAAAGACACTCTTCTCCTTGAGGACACTCTTGACCAACCCTCGACACCTTCCCATCCAACCTCATCAACCACATCAACATCTCGCCAGCAGACCATAAACCCTTCTTAACCTACTATATTTGAAATCAATGCTATCCATATAACCACTAGGGCACAAAAGGACAAGGTGAAAGAAAAAGCCGCTATTCCTTGGACCTATCCTTTTGTCCAGGCACCTCAACCACCAAAACCCAAGATTTCCATCTTAGGTGCGTCCCAACCCACTTCTTTAGAGGCAATCAAAGAATCTATGATAAAACAACTTCACCAAACGCCTATGAAGATGACCCTATATGACCTTATCCAAAGCTCCCCCCAACATCGCCAGGCTCTAATCAAAGCCCTACAGGTAGCAGAAGTTCAACGTGAAGACCCTCAACCACTTGCTGCCTTAGTCCAATCTTTATCCCCTGTCGCCTCCATCACTTTCATTAATTCTGAGATTCCAACCTCTATCGTGGAAGATCAGGACACCGCCCTTTTCATCACAGCCTACGTTGATCAAACCCATATTAAATGAGTTATGATTGACGGGGGTGCTAGCATTAATATCATTTCCTCCCATGCCTTTGACCAATTGGCCCTTCCCAAGAATTGCGTATCAAAAATTGACGCAATCCTTAGATCCTTTAATGACACCATCGCTAACACTATTGGCATTGTTGTCCTACATATCCGCATTGGTCCACGCATAATCTTGGAGCTCTTCTACATCATTGAAGGAGAATTCCAATACAACATGCTCTTAGGGCGACCCTGGATCCGTGCCATGGCTTGCGTCCCTTCAACACTTCACCGTTGTGTCAAATTTGAACACAACAAACAAGTCCATGTCATTCCCACCGACCCATCCCCTTTTAAGACTTGTAACACGACCTATAGCCCAAACGACGTTCTTATCCCGCTCAAGGCATCAACCCAAACATTGTCTCCATCCGTAGAAGCGTCAACTAATACGCAAACAGCGATTGCCACCACATCATCTTCTCAATTAACAACCAAGGACCCCATGGACGACATCTTCCAAAGACTTTCACTAGGAGAATATTGTCTCCTTACTCTAGACATGTTCCAGACTCCTCAAGAGTCTGGACAGCTTCATCAAAACCCAAGCTATGACTATCGTATCGGAATGGTCATTCCTTATGGTCCTCCTAGCCTTCACACCAATCTCGTCTATAGGGGGCTGGATCAAGCTCCTACTGAATCAAATCCTTCATCCTCACCTCAAATATTCACATCCGATTTCTCCTTTCTTAGCAACCCCACCTTTGCACATACCTACCTTTATAGGTGTGCATGGAAGGGTTTTGGCTTTGGACGTTACGAACAAGGCTCCCATCAGCCTGTTGAAACACCCAATGACGATAATGCAAAGAAATAGTATGGACTGGGTTTCCAAGAACCCATTAAGGCTTCCACAAGCCTTTCCCCTAAACTAACCATCGACCAATTTCTTCTAGACTCGCCTATTCTTCCATCCTCACCTACGGAGTCGGTGGTTTCCATCCCTCCTAGTTTTTTTTGCATAAACACCATCCGCTTGGAACCCCTAACCTATCAGCTCAACGGGGTTCCCAAGTCTCTTCCTCTCGTTTATCCTAGCATGATAGACAATGAATCGGCAACCATAAACACAGTCCACTACATAGACGATGATGTCATTCTTACCTATATGGGTGCTAATGATTCTTTCATTCAGCGCTCCCTCCCTTCTGAAACACAGGTTATGTTAAATGAATCAACTATTGACATTAACCTTTCATCTTTTGATGTTCCTCAAGTCTTAAAGATTTGTCAGTCTTTAGACACTTAGGAGCAGATCGACTATACCACATTTCTCTCAGACAATCGTAAAGCCTTTGCCTGGACCTACGCCAACATGCATGGCATCGACCCTAACATTGCTACTCATAACATTGTCACAAACCTAGAGGCTAAGCCTGTTAGGCAAAAGCTTCACAAAATGCATCCTCAGGGTCTCTAACATCATTCCTGTCACCAAGGTGACTGGGGGGATCCAAATCTGCACGGACTATTGTGACCTTAACCTAGCTTGTCCCAAAGATGACTTCCCTCTTCCAAACATTGACCAACTTGTTGATCTTACGGCTGGCCATGAGATGTTATCACTCATGGACAGATTTTTAAGATATAACCAAATCCTTATTGCACCAGAAGATCAGCACAAAACCACCTTCATTACACCATGGGGAACTTTTTGCTATCGAGTCATGCCTTTTGGTCTGAAAAATGCAGGTGCCACATATCAGCGTGCCATGACTTACATCTTTCACGATCTCCTCCACAAAATCATGGAGGACTATGTCAATGACCTGCTTGGCAAATCCAAGCTTCATCATGACCATTTGACTATCCTCAAAATCATCTTCTCTCATCTTCTTCAGTACCAGGCCTGTCTAAACCCCAAGAAATGTGTCTTTGGGGTCCTCTCAGGAAAGCTCCTGGGATTCATTGTCTCTTTTCGTGGCATCGAGATAGATCCTACCAAAATCCGCGCTATCCTCGATATGCCACCTCTAACTAATCTCAAGCAACTTTGCAGTCTACAAGGAAAGCTCCAATCCATCCGCCGTTTCATTTCACAACTTTTTGACCGTTGCCAACCCTTTCATCACCTCCTCAAAAAGGACGTCTCCTTTAAATGGGATAAAGATTGCCAAAAAGCTTTTAAAGCCCTTAAATGCTATTTGGTCTCTCCACTAGTCCTTATTCCACCAAAAGACGACCAACCCTTCTACCTCTACACCTCAACAACCAATCATTCGTTAGGTGCCATGATCGCACATCGAGACGAGCAACACCGTGAGCAAGCAGTCTATTACATAAGCCAAACACTGGTTGACTATGAAACTCGGTATACTCATACTAAGAAACTCTGTTTGGCATTAGTCTTTGCCACTACCAAGCTCCATCATTATCTTCTCAATCACAAAACCTTTGTTGTCACCCACACTGATCCCCTCAAATACATGCATTCTAAACCATATCAAAACCAGTGTATGGCTCGTTGGCTCATGCTTCTTCCTGAATTTGACTTAGAATTTGTCCAACAAAAATCTATAAAAGGGCAAACAATCCCTGATCAGCTAGCGGATGCCCCTCTTCTCGACAATCAACCTTCTCAGTGCGAGTTTCTCGATGAATCTATCGCCACTCTCTCGACTGATGACACATTCTACTAAATGACGATGTTTTTCGATGGCTCTAAATGTCAACTCGGTGGGGGTGCGGGGGTCATCCTCATTCCGCATGAAGGTGAACCCATGCCCCTGTCTTTTAAACTCGACTTTGAATGTATCAATAATATGGCCGAATACGAAGCCTTAATTTTGGGACTTCAAACCGCCCTTTCTTTAAACATCAAGACCATTAGCATCTTTGGTGACTCACAACTTGTCGTCAATCAAATCAATGGTTCATATCTTTGTAAAAATGAAATTTTACAAAGATACAAGCACCGTGTTGACATTCTTCTAGCATCTTTCGATCATCACTTATTACAGATTGTTCCTCGATTGACGAATAAGTTTGCTGACACTATGGCTTCCCTTGCCTCTCATATTCCTTCATCATCATCATCCTCATCAAGAATTTATGTCATGGTACATCGTGTGCCATTGCCTTCATACATTTCCACTAACATCAATCTCGTCCACACCATAGACTCTAGTTCACAAGATGTATGGTATAAACAACTTGAGGACTACTTGACTCATTCTCTCGTTCCTCCCAACCTCTCTAGCAATGCACGGCGGGCTTTCATCAAGCGCACCGCTCGCTATACCATGCTAGGGGGCCTTCTCTATAAAAGAGGTTTTGACGGCCTTCTTCTTCACTGTTTAAACTCCACTAAAGCTTCTCATGTTGTTAAACAAGCCCATGATGGGATTTGTGGTGGAAACTTTAGTGGTAACTTGGTTGCCAAACGCATCCTTCATCTGGGTTATTATTGGCCCACTCTTCATCAAGACTGTAGCGATTATGTTCGGCATTGCATCAAATGTCAACAGTATGCTAATTTGCTTCATCTCCCTAGTCACACCTTACAAGTCGCTCAAGATTTCTATCCTTTTTCACAATGGGGCTTAGATCTCATCGGCGAGATTAATCTTCATTCGTCTCTTCGTCATCAATCCATCATCACTGCCACCGAGTATTTCACCAAGTGGGTGGAAGCTATTCCTCTTGTCTCCACAAAAGCTGACAAGATTGTCGACTTTATCAACACCCATATCATCTATCATTTCGGTGTACCTCACAAAATCATCACCGACAATGGCAAGTCCTTTAAAAACAAGACCGTCCAAAAACTCTGCGACTCTTTTAGCATTAAACTCAGCTTTTCTTCACCTTACTACCCACAAGTAAATGGGCAAGATGAGGCTTCTAACAAAATCCTAACCAAAATTCTCATGAAGGTGGTCAACGACACTAGAAGGGATTGGCACGTTCAAATACCCTTCGCTTTGTGGGCCTACCGCACTAGCATCCAAACCTCTACGGGTGCTACCCCTTTCTCTCTAGTGTATGGATAAGAGGCTGTCTTACCTCTCGAAGTACAAATCCCATCTCTTCGCATTTCACTCCATGACATTCTTTCTAATGATGACTTTCGTTAAGATCGATTAGCTCAACTTGAGTTACTCGACGAGCGTCATCTCGCTACCCTCAATCATCTCCATGTCTATCAAAATTGCATCAAACGTGCCTATAATAAAACTCTGAGAGAATGAGATTTTAATATTGGAGACCTCGTCCTCAAAGAGAACCAACATGTGACCAATATGGAATGGAGTAAACGAGGCAAATTTGCTCCTAATTGGCTCGGACCTTATATCATCACGCACAAGTATGGATCAGGGACTTATCATCTGTCTTCTCTTGAAGGCCGACCAGAACCTGAGCCTCTTAATGCTTTGCATCTACGACCATTCTATTGTTAGTCGAGTACTCATCCACTTGCTATTTAACTTGAGCTCATCCCTTGAGCAATCCTTGTCCTTTTAATCCTTAATCCATTTCACCCTTTTTCCCTTAACAAAATCCTCTACAACCCTTTTATGATGTATGGATGCTTCATCCTAATAAAAGGGAGCCCTTGACCTTCTATAAGTCTTGTCCATGACTCAATATTCTGTCAAAACTAAATAAATTGATGTCAAAATATCCAAAGTCACAAAATCAAATCAAAAAGCAGACTGCTCCCTTGAAGGACAGCTGCACTATCATTGTTGTAGCTAATAGATTGCTCCCTCGAAGGACAGCTATTCAAAAGCCCTTAAATCTATAAAGCAAAGTCTAGACCAATCCCTCGAAGGATGGCTATGACTAAATCTTGCTATAAACAACACTTTTTTAGAAGCTTCCCGCATCGATCAACTTCACAAATGACCACCAAAGAAATGACATCTTTATGTGGACTTCTCGCATTGATCAATCTGCTCTAAAAAAAAAAAAACGGGTCATGGACTTGACTTATAGTTGTCTCAGGGTCTCCTATAAAAAGGGGCAAAGTTATCCATACTCTAAAATGGGTTACCCTTTTCCTCCTATCATGTCACCTACTCAAGGGACTTCGAGCTCACTTTAATGTTAAAAGTGATTCGATTACCGCTCTAACATAACTATGGTCAATGATGCAACACATAAATGGGGCTCTTGGTTCTAACAACCCCTGTCTATGTTGTCTTTTTGGTCCTTTTCAATAAAAGGGCACTTATGCCTTTTACTTTCTACCTATACTTTGGTCACATTCAACCACCTCATTTGTCAAAACAACTTAAACCGACTCTTTTTAAACCATTCACATAAGCCTAATCATTCTAGTTTCCATGGACAACAATACACATGGAAACTATCAACCACCCAATTTATGTTAAGCATAAACCAATACTTGCTGAAACATAAATAGACCTCAATTCATTCTTAGCAAACATCCATCATGAATATGGATAGTTGCTAAGGATGAAAAACCCCGACCAATGTTACAGCTTACACCATCTGGAAAACACTGTAGCATCATCTCCTCCTTGTCATTTCAAGCATGTTCTCTCAGACATATGAACGTGCTAGACCATCCTCATGACTAGACCAATAATTAACCACTCCAATATTTTTCCTCCCTTCTTGGGATAACTACATTGGCCTGAGGCCCTAACGACAAGGGCTATGTAGGCAGCACTCAGTTGACATGGGGTCTTTTGGGGTTAGCTCAGCCATTTTCTTCGTCACTTTCTTCCATCTCCTTCTCTCGTCACCTATCAATCACAGCACAGTCAATCACATATTCACATAATCATTAGTATACTCTCATTTTCATTATAACAACATAAGTCATTAGTCATAAATTTCATCCATCATAACTCATTAAATATTCACATCATCCACAAGTTAAACATTCAATATCACATCTATCATCATCTAATCTAAAGTCATCATCATATAATCTATCATCATCTAATCTAAAGTCATCATCATATAATCTATCATCATCTAATCTAAAGTCATCATCATATAACCATTTTATAAACATAATCATTTACATCATTCTCATCATTAGCATCATCATAAAACATCATCCCATTAATCATTAGCATCATCATAACATAATCATCATAATCATCATAAATATCATATCAAAACATGCATCATGAAACACATTAAACATCTACAACATCTCCATAACACATCAATAGCTAAAATGCTCATCATATATATATATCAAAAATAGTTTTATACAAAAAGACACAATCTGTGTCTGTCTCTCTCTCTCATCATACATCTCTCGTCTTCGGCTCGCAGGCCGGTATATACATCAAAACTAAATCTCAAGCGCTGCCCTCAAGGCTATGGCTGTGGTGGTGGTGGCGGTGGCCGAGAAGAGGCTGTATCCTCTCCTCCCTCTGATTTGTGCCATCTGTGTAACCCAGAAGCCGTCACTCATGACATCGATATCTGTCGGCTCTGCTCCGCCTGCATCTTTGAGTATCACTGTATCTGAGGGAACCCTCTGATGGCTCTTTCATAATATGCAATCTCATCCAGCGCATCACTGTATCTAACTAGAGATACAGTCTGCGGTGGACCCATCTACCCTGCTCCTGTGGCTTGTCATGACCCCTGTGGCTGTGGCTGACCTCGGTGCACTGATACTGACAGTCTTGCCCCCTGTGAAAATGCCAACTACTGAGATGGCTGTTGCCATGGGCCCTACCCTCCAAAACTCTGACCTGCCACTGCCTGTACCTGGGCTGCAGCTAGTTATCCCTGTAACAGAGTGACTTGCACTGTCAGCGCTACCACCTGACCTGTCATTTCTACCAGTTTCCCTATGACTCCTGCTAGCTGTCCCTACAAAATTGAGACTTGGGCCTGAGCTGCATCTCTCTCCTACCGTGCAGCATCTCTCTCCTCATGGGCTGTATCTCACTCCCTGGTAGCAGCCTGTAGATCTAGCTGGGGACCCACCTATACACCTCTGTACTGTCCTGCCCACCATGCTGTGTAGGCCTTTGTACATCCTGGGTCAGCTATCCCAGGTCCTACTGATAACTCCTCAAAATCAAGGTCCTCTGTCTCCTCTGGCAGTGGGAGCAGCGCCTCTATGTCATCCTACCTGTACTGTGGGAAGGTAGGAGGTACATCCTGTAGCAGCCCGTATTGGTGCCGCACTCTCTCAGCTAGAATCCTCTTGAGCTCGTCGGCTCATCTACCTCTAACCCAGCGCCTACTCTGAACACCAACCAGCTGCTCTCCCTGGTCTCTGAATGCTGGATAGACCAAGTATGGTCTCCAGATGATGTCTGCAGGAATCAGGGCCTCCAGTACCCCTCTGTAGTGGTCAATGTCCCTGACCACTCCATCCACTCGTGTCTGCACCATAGCCTCATGCCATCACCTAAATCCAACTCTGAAATCAGCCTGGATTGCCACTGGGAGGCCGAGAGGATGGGTAACCACTATATGCTCATAGGCCCAACAATGTAGAAGGTGGCCCACACATAGACTGTACCTCCGCCGCTGGCTGATACCCCACAGCTCTCTATACACTTGGGCCAAAAACACTGGTGCCCAAGAAAACACTGTCCACTGCTCTATCATTTCAAGCAAAACTCTGGTCATAGCAACCAAAAACCTGCCACCCTCTGCATCTGGCAACATGTACACCGTGATGCCTATCATCATCAACACCGCTAGCCGATGTGCGTCCTCGTCTGCAGCATACAAAGGCTCATACACAAAACTCATTGAGTGGTAGCTTGTCTCCACAATGTGCTCTCCAAACAATGTAACCATATGAATGTCGTGCACCTCTCTCGAGCATGCATACAGGTCTGCTCCGTGCACCGATAGCTGCAAAATTTGGTACACATCCTCAACCGTGACCGTCATCTTGCCAGTAGGCAGGTGGAAGGTGTTGGTGGCATGGTCTCACCGCTCGATCAATGCTACCATGAGGCTCACATCCCTCACCACTCTGCAGTAGCGTCTCAGCCTGCCTAGCCTGACTGTGCTCATCTATGCCCACTCCTCGATGGACACGCCTCTGCACATCTACGTCAGCAAGGTCGAGAGGCGATCCCGCAACATCAGAGTCTGCCTCGCCTGCATCCATATAGAGTCAATCTCATGTTAACATTGTTGCTACTTTTCCTAATTTACCAACTATTCAGACTATCTATGCCTACCCCGACACCTAGGAAGCCCTTGGTATAGCTTCGACCTCTCGGCTTGACTATTTTTCATAACCATTTTTGACCAGGCAGCCACTGACATCGGTTAGCGTGCCGGTGATGGCACTCACCTAACTGACGTCAGTCAATTCATGACTGATTTTGGTAGGTTAGTGACCGATGCCGGTTGCTGGTCAGCTGATGCCGGTGGGATCGCCGACGTCGGCGACTGGTTCAGCCTTAGGGCCGAATGGGGCGAGCCCTAATTTTTAGGGCTTCCCCATTTTATCTCCTAAACCCCCCAAAAAACCCTCTAAATCACTCCTAACTTATCTTAGACTCTTTACCCACCTTCCTAGCTACCCTCCCCCTCAATTTATACCTCAAATAACAAAAATTTCAAAAACTAAATTCAAAACCAAAATGAATCAAATAGGGTTCAGAGACCCTCCTACCTCATCCCGACATCATCGGCATGGTGGCACGATCGGTACTGCTAGTGGTGGACCTCCCACGGGTCCTTTACTCCCCTCTACCATCTCTTCTGTCCCAATGGCTATGCACACTTCACTTGGTCCACACGCATCCCTGTAGTGTCCAATCAACTCCTCTCCACTAATGTCTCTCTGCCACCTCACGCTGCTGCACCACTCAACTTGGAGTCACTTTCACTCACTAAAATCCAGAGCTCACTTTTTCACTTTGTCAAATGTCACAAATGACTTTTGGTGGGCTGCCAATCTAGTTTTGTCAAATTTGGTAGGCCACCGACATCGGCATCGACGTGCCCTAATACGCCGACATCGGCCAATTTTTGTCGACGTTGGTCTCTTTTGGACACCGACATCGGTTATATAACTGACGTCGATGGCCTTAAAAACTTCATCCCTCTTCAAAATGACCAAAATCATGCCCCAATCAGTGAATCCTCTATACCATGTCATTTTGGCCCCTTGGGGCACACTTGGATCACTTTTGCATCCATCCATTAACCACTAAACATTGGAGATCATGCCCATCTCCTAAACCGTGACTACTTCCAAAGTGACTTTGCCTTGGTTGTTTTTGCATGTATGCTACCTCACGATTGGTTAGCAAAATTGTGCGCACCCTTTTGCCCTTCACAAGTATAGGATCGCAAGCCAATTGATCCACACTACTTGTGACCTTTTCATGTTTTCGAGAGCACTTCCTAAGCCTGGGATACCTGGAACACGATGACCATTGGAGCTTCAGCTTAGATTGAACAACTCGATCAGCTACGACTAATGCTGGGGCCCAGTTATTTCAATTTTGGCACTCCTTGACCTTTGACCTGCGACAATTTGACCTGACCATCCTCGTGAAATGGTGTACGTGCAATCACAACTTTTGCAGCATTCTCACTCTATTTTCCTTTTTTTTTGGCATCCACTCTCTGTCAAATCAGCACTCGATTCTAAGTTCCCTTCTCTCGACTCCTGCTTTGAGGGGGGATACCTCATCCATAATCGAGATAACCAACTCTCGCTATTTTCATCTTGCAGTTCACTTGATCAACCTTATCCCATACCTGGGGCAACCAACTCCTATTTTTGTCTTATAGTTCACTTAGAGCAACCAATAAGACAAAAAGGGGCAAATGTAGACACCTAAATAGTGTCTAACCCTTGGTCACTTTCCCCCTTAGTCCATTCCTAACAATTACTAATTTAAAATAATTAATTTATTTTGAATTAACCCCCCTCCTTGGACACATCACCCATGACACCTCGCCTTAGACTAATTCCTATCCTATGACTCACCCAAGATCTATTCCTAATTCTTCTAACCACCTAACAAACTCTCGTGTGTATTTAGCCCAACCCTCAGCATTCTCCAATGGATAGTGCACTTGGCAGATGAGAAACGGGCTTAGTGGCTCTTTTTGCCCATTCTAACCCCGTCGACGTCGGTCAAGTGTCGGCCGACGCCGGTGAAATCGCCGACATCGGTTATACTTAACCAATTTTTCAAACTCTTTGATGGATCTCGAATCAGAAATTAGCTAATCTCTGAAAGTGAATCAGGAATCCTAGTCTTCGACTATCTGTCAATCTATGAAATCTCTCAGTCAAGCCTCTCACCCTCTATCTCAGGTGCAGCAACTATTTCAGGTTCTCCATACAAGCTACATCAACAACAGGTACGGGAATCATCGGTAGCACACCTTCCACAAGGCACAGGTAAGTATACTGTCTATTTTTTATTCTCTTTTCAGTTATTACTTTCAAACAATATCTCCCTAGACCAGACTGTTAACCAAGCCAAACCCGAATCTTGACTTATCTACCTCCCTGTTTCCTCCGTCCTCTATCAGACCATATATTTTGCCCATTTAACCAGACTCTCAGACTCAAACCCCAGACCATTCAACCAAGCCCAAAATTTTGTCCACAGACCAAAACCCTGATCAGACTCTGTCCACAAACCACTCAAATAAACCCAGACCCTGACCAAACTCTGTCTGTGGACCACAAACTTAACCAGACTTCATCCAAAGATCTTTGCCCTGACCGACACTGGTCACTACCCCAACCGACATCGGCATATTAACTGACATCGGCACCTTTACCAACCGACGCCGGCGACTGTAACCAGTTCGACAGCTTCTTTCAAGTAAGTCTTTGCTTCCCTTTTTCATTCCATTTCTTTATCATTTCAATTCTTTATCATTCTATTATTTGTCAGACATTTCTTTTTATTGACTAGTGGGTTTATATCCCTTAAGGAAGTTTTCATACTTCTGGGATCAAGCTTTCGCTTGACAACCCACCATCTGTCCATTTAATGCCTTCTTTTGTCCAAGCTTCTTTTCTTTGCAGGTGTCATTCCTCCACAGCCAAAGAGGAGTACTCACAACATTTGGATTATGGTGTGTAGACTTTATCCATGTACACATCAAGCCTTGACCATTCTTTTTTTTTAGTTTCTTTCCTTTGAAATTGAAAGCAAAATTCGAATAGAAACAACTATTTTATGGATTATATAAGTACACTTTGAAAATTTTGATCTTGGTTGTTCCTCTTAGTTTTTGACCTTTGCTACTTTTTTAAGTCTCCCATTTGATCTATTTTATTAACATTGGCCTATCTCTTAGTCTGACTAGTCTTATGTTTGTCACTTAGACCCTATATCTTGACTAGAATTCTTAAAACCTTCTTATATTCCACCTCTATAAGTTTTGAATATTTACCTAGTTTCCTACTCCCTAGACACTAACATATGGGACAAATACCAGCATCAATTATAGTGTCTTTATCTAACATAAGTGTATAGTCCCCTAAAGTCATCCAATTTGTAAATAAAGCATATCTTAATGGTCAAAATTAATGCTTTAATGTGATTTATATTTCCAAAAAGATTGATATAAATATAATATCAACCATTATTCATTTCTTACCTAGAAAATTCTTACCTGACACAAGCTAGGATAACTTAACAAAATCCTTTAGTCAAGCACTCAATAAAGTAAAGATTCCCCATTTTCTGATATTTACATATCATTCATAGGGACAACACATACAGAGGACTAAATTATCCAATGATATAAGATCCCAATTTTATAAGATAAAATATAGTTCATTGCTCTACTATTTTTTATATATTGCATGATTCATGCACAAGCCAACACAAAGGGGAGAAATACATGAATATGAGGCCCTATTCAAATTATTAGCTATTTAGGTTGTGCTAATTGATAGAGGGGTATTTGGGGTCAGCTCGAAATTGTGTTCCCACTAAACAATTTTCCCCCAAAGTCACCATGAAGTTGAAGAACTAGGGTTTTACAAATTCATGAGGAGTGAAAGTCCATGACCCATATTTTAATGCACTAAAGTTAAGGAAAATTCAAACTTTGAATAATCTACATGGTCGCATCCTTTTCCATCATGTATTTTATACAAGACACTTGTGTCAAGTTTATATAGTAGCATTGACCCAACCATTCTAGGATAGCGCTAGTGTCTATAGGTCTAAAAGCACCCAATCCATAATATGATGATTGTTTTAGAATCATATTCCTAACTACTTCCTACTTATTCCATTTATAGAATTACATTAGCATCAAAATAATCTAAGTGCATTACTTCTTTGTCATTTCCATATCTAGCATAGCTTTACTTACTATATTTATAATAACTGAGATTAATAAACTCAGTATCTATTTATATCTTATTTTATCACCAAATTATCCCTATTTAGAGATAGTTTATCATCCTTGTGCCATATAATATATCTACTCATTTAACCCTAGATAAACTAATCTAGATTTTTGGCTAAACACTTGGCGAACATAATCTATATTAATGCAAACATTTATCATTCTTAGGGTTTTAAGTTATTGAGTCTTTCAAATGGCTATAAATTTCCATTTCTTACTTATATTATTTTACATGTAATCTAGGTGTAACCCTAGATTGGGAGGTGTGCATATTGAACACATTGAGCCTCCCTTCCCACCACTTAATATGTCTCAAACTAATGAGGGACATAATCCTATGAATACTTATGATATTAATGTTGATAATGAAAAACATATTGATGAGATTATAATAGAAGAAGAATATGATAATGATAACCATGTGTCTAATGAAACCAATGAACATGAGAAAATAGACCATGAGAAAGTGCAAGAATTCTATTATTTTACCAGTGTATTCATAAAAACTGTGAACCTATTTATTTTTCATCAATGCTCAAGAATTAAAGGGTCTCAGGACCTTACACCATATAAAGCTAATGACAAAAAGGTGGTTTGGCCTAACATTAAAAAATGTTAAGGAAAATTTGACCAATCAAAACCATCCCAAATGGATTTTCAAAAAGAGCCAAAATACCTTTAAAAACCATTAAGGCATATAACCAACTTTATTGCCAGGATATCAGCTTACTACAAAAACATTAGCTTAATTACCCATATAATAAAATAGAATTTCCATATTTACTCTTCTTATCCTCTTTATTTCTGCTTACATTTCTGGAAGGTGAGTTAGAGAAGATTCTACATTTTTTCATACTTCTAGCCACCTTCCATTCTTCTTCATTACCCAAATCATTTGAAGCCAAACCTTACTCTACTTTTCCCTCCTTAGGATTACCTTTGGAAGCTTCACTCTCATTTACACTATTACCACTAAAAGTAGATAACTCTTGCTTATTAGTAGTTTTAACCAATGGGGAAGCCTTTTATAAATTCATCTCTGAGACCTTACATTTAGGGTGATAAAAAAAACTGCTAGATGCTACTTATTAACCTCCTTGCCCCAAGATGACACAAACTTACACTTAGTTTTATGGAAAGAGGCATAAATATGACTAACCTAAAAATAATTTTGGTGTTTAAAGGGAATACCTTAAAAATTTAGGTTTTGTATCTAGTTCCTCTCTTGCACTTTTAGCTCAATCCTTTTAGGAAGATCATGACAAATATATAAGCAAACTAGAATATTTGCAAAAGTAGTCTGAGAGAAATTCAATGAAGAAGCATCAAATCCTAATGGAGTACCCACTGTAGATCTAATGACTGAAAACCAAAGTTGAAGCAAGAGATAAGGCAAACTCACCCAAACTAGATAGAAATAATTTTTTTTTGTAAAGGGGTTAAAATAAGGTGTCCAAGGTTTCATGAGCAAAATGTGATTTTTAAATCTCCATGTTTTAGCCAAAAATATCTTATCCTAATCAGCCAAAACATAAAATTTTATAATAAAAAAACCTCTAACACAGGGACATATTTCCATAGTGCCTATCAAGATTGATCTCTAGGATTTTGAAAGCCATTGATAGAGATTGGAAAGAGAGGGCCAAAACCTATCAAAATGATAGACTAGACTCCTCTCCACAAATCAGACTTCACCTTCCAATACCTCTTCCAAAAATTTGTTTTCAAAATTGACAATAACCAAATTAGAAGGTGAAACCCTTACCTAATCCATCATCAAATCTGTGGAAACAACATTAGATTATAATATCATTTTTGTATGAGATGGTTGTAACTTGAATGACCCCACACTACCCTACCCAACCCCTTCAACTACCACCACCTAACCTATCACATGCATTTTCTCCCCTGTCTTGGATGTTTCTCATATTTTTCCTCTAACTCCCCAAACTTTCAATCTTTCACCACTACATGAGCCCTTGCACTATAAGCCCTAGTGATATCCATATACACGGGTGTGAAATTTATAGGAGCGGTGATATAGTTTTTTTTAGGTAATTCCTATATTACAATAGCTTGTTTTAAAACTATGAAAATATTAATGAGATCATAAAAACTATATTGGAAACAAAAAATTTAAAAGGTATAACTGAAATATCCCTCCCCTTGATCACATTGACACATAATACTTATAATGGGAGAATAGGTTATGTTTATAAACATTAGTTTCCATAAAACCAAAACACTATTGATATATATACCATGGAATCACCAATAATTTCAACTCAAAACCTAGTTTCAATGCTCATTACCACTCAAACTATGTTTACATCCACTTTGGTGACCACTCAACTTTCTAATATAAATCCCAATGGGTCAACAATTCAAGCACTCCTTTAAGTTATAAAGACCTTAGATGATAAGGTTACAAACATTTAGCAAAATTATTTAATTTTTCCTCATGATATTTATTATCAATATGTGTTACATAATGATCCAAAGGTGGACAACAAACTCCCTAACTTCTTCTTGGCTCAATGTTCATTCACTAGCCTAGGGTACACATGCTCACTCGAGGGTTTATTGATGATTTATCTCCCTTGTATTCTTTACTAGTCTTTTTAAATTTATTTTTAGGTTTCAAGACATTTCTAACTCATGCCAAAACTTTTCATTTCGCATTCATCAACCTTGATACCCTTTCCCTACACACAGTCAGTTCTTAGTAGCCATTTTTTAGGCAAAACCTATAGGTACAAATATTTATGGATTAAATTTGTAAAAATAAGCCTAATTTAAAAAAATCTATCATCTACCTTCCATTTGGGAATTTTTAGACCTTGAGTATACCTTTTAATCTTTTATTTAGCCCTATTTAGCTTGTTGTTTAGGCCTTTTAGCCCTTTTGAGCTGTGTTTGTAACTCTTTATCCAAAATGATAAGGAATGGTACTCTTACAAAAAATAACCTTAAAAATATTTTTAAATTTATCCAAGGATTCTAAAATATTATTAAAAAAAAAATAACCAATGATTTCTCTTTTTATGAGAAAAACCATAGTTCTAGGGTTTACATGGTCTATAGGATCTAAGAGCTTCCAATACAAGTTTGCACATACCTGGTAGGGTTTTAAATCTTCAAAATAGGTATTTATCCTCAATGTAATTTGTTTTCATCATTTAAAAATTTTATATTCACTCGATAGTGATTATGTATAACCTTTCCAACTCATTCTTGCACAACAAAGTACACAGTCCTCTTCTTAGAAGCCTGTAGGTAGTCTCAAAGGGGTTATTTATCCACTAACATTTTGGACTCTAAAAACATTTTAAAAGAGATATATCCACACTACATCCACCTTTATTGATAAAAAATATTCCATGAAACTTCGTGATTACTCTCTATGATAATGGTAGACACCAAAATTATGTCACACACATGCGTAACTCTCTATGTTGAAACCCCCCTCTATCCCTTTTTAATAATTATCCTTCCTAACCCATGTTTTCACCCCTCACACATTTAATTAATTTTGAAATATTTAATTAAGTTAATTAAAAAATACTTATGCCACCTTACCTTACCACCTCATCCTAAGATTAATTCTTAGCCTCTGAGTCACCTCAAGACTTAGTCCCTTAATCCTAATTAACCATGAATTTTTCTCACCCATAACATAAATTACTAACTATCTATGTCATTAACCTCACATTTATACCATTCTCTAATCGATACCACACTTGGCAAGAGAAGGAATAGAAAATAGCCTGAAAATAGTCCTTTTACCTATTCTCATGTCACCGACATCGATCAACCCTCAGCCGACATCGATGGGATCATCAACATCAGTTACTTAAGCCAAATTCTAAGCTAATATATGGGTGAACAAAAATAAAAAAATTCAATCATTCACATACAAGCCTTGGCATTTGACTTTCTACATCTAGGATTACCATTGTCTACAAAAATCAGTCCAGATTAGGAATTGATAGACTACATAGAGCTCAGATTATTATAAACATGTAGCACACACTTACCATTTTTGTTAAAGTATTGCTTCAACACATCTCATTAGATCCATTTATCTAGTACTCATGGTTTATCCATTTCATCAACTAGGTATATCTCTATGTTTTGTAGTTCCTTTGAACAATCATTTTATAATTAGTTTATGTTATATTATTTATCATTTTATCAACATCCTAACTCTCCCTATGAAGGAGTTGTAAAAATCCTTGATCTATTTTCCTCTAACTCAAACATACCAACCCTCTATCTAGACCCACCTAATTCTTACCCACTCCCTTAAGACTCTTCCTAACCTCACAAACCTGACCAACAACTACCTCCCAACTCAGAAAAGTCTCTTGTAACCTCTTGAGAACCTACTACCCTTACCAACATCAGTCACATAACCGACATCGATCATATCTCCTTACCAACATTGGTAGCCTAACCGACATTGGTGACTATATATCTCCACCAAATTCTCTAATCCTACCTAAACAACCTCCAAAAAAACCAATAACTCACATTACCTACATTATGTCACTCTCTGCTACACTCAGACTACAAGAATGGTATGAATATATCTATCTTACTCTCTCTTTCATTTTTTTATTCATTATCATTTTATTTTAGAAAGTGGATTGTCATCCCTAAGTAAGTTTGACACTTCTAGGAACAAGCGTGTAGCTTGGCAGCCCACTCATATATCTATTAACAAATATTGTTGGTGATAGTGCTTTCTTATGCACAGGTAGTTCTCCATAGCCAAAGAGGAGTGCTCAACATCATCTAGATAGGGCACACAACCAATATAGGTTATCTATAATATTTAATCCCTACCCTTCATCTTTGTTTCTCCTTAAACATCAAATAGATTCAAAATTTAGTGAAACATTTCTGGCACGCCAAGTGAGACCTTGGAGTTTCCTTGGGTTCATTGTTTGTTTTAAGCATTCATATAGGTGCATTATAGTGAAATTTTCATTATTTTCACTTTTTCCCTCAATTTTTTCCCAAAATCAAATATTCAATGTTTTATTTTCTATTTAAAGGCAATAAACTGAAATTTCTTCTTTCTTGCCACTCTTCTATTTCTTTTGCCTCTAAAAGAAATTTATCATTATTCTTGCAAGTTAAAAAGAATATATTCTTTATATCTTTATTTAATGCATATTAGGATAGTTAAATTCATTCTCTTCACCTATTTCATCATTATTTTCATTTGAATAAAAACACTTTAGATTTGGGTTTAAAACTCACTGTACTTCATTATTTGCTTGTTGTATATTAGCTCACCTAGTTAATTACAAGCATTATGAATGAATCATAGTACACCAATGTTACACTACTAGATCACACTCATAAAATCAAACATCTAAACTCACCAAAGATAAGGACCATTAGGATTTCATCACTTGGTGGATCACCTTACCCTACCAAACTATCCTACTTGGGTTTCACCACCAAGGGGAGAACCCACTCTGTTCTCTGGTAGAGTATAAACTCTAGACATAAGGTATATTTTGGCTAAGCAGCCTATCTTGGATTCAAGTCCATGACATGTGAGGATTAGGCCCCTATAACAATCCATGTATCTAGTCTAACATATTTTTCCTCTTGAGCACCAAAACTAACCCCAAACCAGCTTTAGATTGATTTCTAGTAGTTTCAATAACCAAACTCTCATCTCACTATCTAATTAAGGCATAAGCCAACATGAGACTAATATTAATAACTAGGAGTTAATAATTAGTTGATGTATGTTTTTATTTTACTTTTATATTTCCTTCTATTTTTTAGAGTTGGTAAGGATATCTTTTCCATTGATTTATAAAATCAACATTATTCATAATACTTAGGTTGTATAACATGTTATATCAGGTTTTCTAAGTATTCATCCTCCTTATACAAACCTCTTTCATCCTCTATTTTTCCTATATTTTCCCTCTATATTTATAAAATATTATATTTTTCATCTCTTTGGACTCCACAATGATTGACATCAATTAAATCCATCGATGTTGGTAGACTTTAACCTATCGACATCAATCAAGTAACCGACATCAATGAGTGTGTAATTATTTTATTTTCAGTTTGCTCAAACAACCTACCTACCTACACCCAAACTTGGTCTTTCCTCACTCTATCACTAATATAGAGTTCTAAGACTGTTTATACTTCTTCTTGCATGGTATTGATGTGAAGCCAAGCCAAATTTCTTATCGATTACGCAAGCTGGTAACCACTTCCACTTTCCCGTCTTGTTGTTGATTCTATCATGTATCATACTTTAGATATAGAGCATACTCCCATCCCTATCCAAATTCCCATTGTTATTGAAGGTGATCAATATTTTGCTAGAATTTTTTATCGCAATGTGGCAACCCTTCAACATTACCTTTCCATGAGCCAAACCCATAATTCTTTGGGTGACCCACTATATGGTATGCCAACTTCTCTAATGGAAACAACTTTAGTTTTGTCTATCTCCACTTGTTCCCCATGGTTACTCAAACCACCGACTTGATAAATAACCCAACCATAAACAATGCCCAAAGTTCAACATCAGAAACCACCTAGTCTCACATAAACCCTATCGTGACTTCCCTACCTTCACAACCACAAGAAGTTTAGTCAAGTCTAACCCCATTTAAAAATATGTTGGTGCCCATGCCATATACTCTCACACTTATAATTACATGATCTATGACTCACCCTTCACCTACTATAACCATTCCAACAACCCAATCTATAATAACAACATTCAACCAAAGCATTGTCTCTAACCTAGTAAGACAAGCCCCTTTTATTTCCACCCCTTAGCCTATGACTCACTACCCCTATGTTGTATCAACACAACCGCATCAAGCTATGTCATATGATACCTCAACTTCTTATCAAGCTCCCTATAACTTAGGGGGTATCTCCCAAACCAATCCCCCTCTAGACCTCATTAGGATGTTGATGGACAAGATGTCTAGTCTAGAGACATTCATGTTGGGTTCAAAGAATGAGTTATCTTATGATCAAATATGCAATGAGCCCATCCATCCTTCTGTGCCTATTCATCCTTATCCAAGACAATGGGAACTCCACAAATTTACTCATTTATAGAGTAAAGAGGACCCATAATACCATTTGTGAGCATTTAGACATGTTTATTATTTAATAGGGCATGATGATGCATTACTAATTCACACCTTCCCTATGTATCTTTCAAGTACTGCCTTGGATTGGTATAGCTCTATAACTTGACACTACCTTTTCTCATTTACCGAACTTGTACAAATATTCCTAGACCAATTCTATATCAACATTTCTAAAAAGGTTTCTACTACAGACCTTTATTCTATTAAACAATTTGATAATGAGTCTATCACAGATTTTGTCGCTCACTAGAGAGGCTTAATCAATCACCTCTCCTCTTTACCCCAACCTATGTTTATTGAGATTTTCTTGAGGGCATGTACTAAGTACATTTTGTCAACACTGTAAGTACAAACTTTCTGCACATTTGATGAAGCCTTTACAATGGCACAAAAACTTGAGATCTAGGTTATAGATAAAGATAGAGTCAAGTTGCATAGTAAGAATGTCAATTCAAAATCAAATGACTCCTTTTCTTCTAAACCTTCTCCTTTTAACCAAAAATCTAAAGGATCCACCAATGTGGTGGTTATTAAATAATTTTCATCCATAACAATAAACTAGCCTAATTCCTTGACCTCACAAAATCTGACCAAGCTATTCCAACAATGGTACAAACAAAGATGATACACTCCCATTGGAGAGTCATACACCTCTATTTTAAAAAAACTATTGCAATATGGAGCCATAACTCTTCCTCAAATCAAGCATCCTATACAATTTGATCCCTCCCATCCTATTCCTACTTTTTATAAAGAGGATGAGTTTTGTATAAAGAGGATAACCCTAATATGCCTACTAATAAAAGTATGGATGTGTTCAAACAACCTTTTCCTAACCATTCACCCAATCAAAATATTGTTCATACCATGGCTAATATCTCATGTGATCATAATGACTGTATGGATATTTTTTCCATATTTCCTCCTTAGGTAGAAGAACCTACTTCACCTATTCCACTCCCATATGAGGAAGGGCCTCATTTACCTCTCCTTTCACCATAAGAGGAGCCTATATTGCCAGTTCTTTTTTCACCCATTTTACCTATCCTCTTACAACTTGAGGACCATGCCTTACCCATTCCTAAAATACATGTTGAGGGGAACATCATTCCTATGTTATACCCTCTTGAGGAACCTTCTTCACCTACCTCTCCACTCATGGAAGGTATTACCCCATTTACTCCTCCTTCTCACCCAGAGGAGCCAGTGTTATCCACCCCTACATTAGATGAGATACCTATTGTGCCTACTCCAATTCAAACAATTTTACCACTTATTTTACCTATGGAAGATCATAATTTACATGTTACTCACCCACATGTTGGGGGAGTAATTATACATATGCTCTACCCACTTGAGGAGCCTTCTTTACCTACCTCTTCCCCACCCATGGAAGACCATGCCTCTTCTCCCGTCTCTATCAAAGAAGACACTGTTGTGGCTCTTTCTCATCTTTGGCCTGAGGTAGAAGAGGCCAAAAATTTCCCTCTTTCTCAATCCCCTAAGCCTTGTAAAAAAGTAACCATAAGACCTACATCAACTTCATCAAAACCCTTCTTGAAGTTAGTGTAAAATCTAGAATTTCTTGACTTCATGAAGCTAGATCATGTGGCATTTTGGGATAGACTTAAAACTCCTTATCCTAAATAACAAGTGTCATCCTCTAACACCAGTCCTCTCACTACACTTTACCTCAAAGTTTTTGACAAAGTCAGAGCTTCCTCACCAAAATCACTAGAAGCTCATTCTTCTACATCAGAGCCCTCACCCTCGTAGGAATCTACCACATTAAAGTAGATCAGGTTTTTAGCCATTCACCCAATCACTAATCTAATTCATCCATAGGTGAAATTAGATATAAATCTCTAATCACAATTTATAATTCTATGGCCTAAACTAATGAAGAATGTTAATCTTCCTAGATCTTGTCAATCCTTCCCTCTTCCACCCTGAACTTTGCCTTCAATTTTGGGACCACATCCCTCTACATTAGTTGGGTTATCACCAATACAAGTGAAAAAAAAGGCTAAGTTACCTCTACTACTACCTTTACCACCTAATAGGCCTTTCACATCTAACACTATGACACCTACCACCAAGAAAGTGTCAACAAAACATGTGACTCCACCACCACCTAAAAAGGTGCCACACAAAATCACCCTCGAGACTCCTAAGCCAAATAAGGTGTCCATGCCTATCATAACAAGTACAACCCACTCATAGGCTCTCAAATACTTTTCCTATCCTCTATAATAACTCTTCCTCCCATTAAGACTTATAACCCTCTTGAACCAAAGCCATCTTGATTTGATGATACACAAGTGTGTCTATATCATCATTCACCTAGACATGATGCTGAGAGTTATAAAGCTCTCATAATAGTCATTAAACAAAACTTTGATATAGATACTCTCTTTAACCTTTCTACTATTCCACCCATGGCATCCATAATGTCTCATACTATTCCACCTAAATTCAAACCCAAAGATGTTGTCGTACCTCCTTTACCTCCTCTGTCACCTATGTTTCAGATCAACACAGTGAATGTGGCCATGTGGTAAAAAAATTTAAAGGATAAAGGGAAGTAAAAGGTCACTACCCCTTGGGCTTATCCCTTCTCAAAAGACACTCCTCCTCTGAATCTTAGGATTTCTATCTTGGGTGTCCTAAAACCAACATCTTTGGAAGTTATTCAAAAATTGATAGTGAAACAACTTCACCAAAACCCTATGAAAATGTCCTTATATGAGTTAATCCAAAACTCACCCCAACACCATCAATATTTGATTAGTGTCTTGCATGTGGTTGAGGTACAACTTGATTATTCCTAGCCTCTTACAACTTTGGTTAGCTCTCTTAACACCATTTCCCTGATTTCCTTTAGTGATTAAAAAATTCCACTTCAATACCCTAAAGATCAAGATTCTACCCTTTTTATCACCGCATATATCAATCAAACTCATATCAAAAGAGTCATGATCAATGGAGGAGCTAGTGTTAATATTATCTCTACCCATGCGTACAAATAGCTAGTCCTTCTTGATACTTGCATGTCTCAAATCGATGTGGTACTCTACTCTTTTAACAATATCATAGATACTACAATGGGCTCTATTGTCTTACATATCTATGTGGATCCTTACACATTCTTTAGCTCTTATATGTTGTATAAGGATATTTCCAATACAACATACTACTTGGATAACCTTAGATACATGTTATGGCATGTATGCCCTTGACTTTACACCACTACATCAAGTTTGAGCATAACGGGCAAGTGCATGTTATTCATGTTGACCCACCTCCTTTCAAAACATACATCATTACTTATAGACATAATGATGTTCTCATTCCATTAAATACATCATCTCATCCACACTATACTTCAAAAGCTTCCATAAGCTCCACTACCCCAGTTACATAGATACTGGCAACACAAATTCTTGACAAAGACCCCATGTAGGAAGCTTTTAAGCATCTATCACTAAGAGAATATCATTTATTGACACTCAACATGTTTTGTACTCCACAAGAGTATGGAAAGCTTCATATGCACCATAATAATGATCCCAATATTATGATGGTCATCCCCTATGGTCCCTCTAATATTTAATACCATATATGGGGGAATTGATTGATTTCTTACTATCGGCAATCCATCCTCTTCACCATAACCATTTGCCTATGACTTCTCTTTCCTAGGTAAGCCTAGCTTCACTCACACCTATCTTTATAGGCGTGCCTATAAAGGATTTATTTTGGGTCATTACGAGTAGGGTGTTGATATGATTGTTGAATATCCCACCAATAAAACCATTAAAATTCCATAAAATGACATGGAGTGGGTTTTGACAAACCAACTAAACTCACCAAAGCTTCTCATATACCAATTGTCGAAGAGCTAGTCTCTCCTACTCCATCCTCTCCTCCACTATCACCTACTAAATTAGAGGTATCTATACCTCCTAATTTTTTTTCAATAAACACCATCCATTTGGGCCCCCTCACTTATCACCTGGGTAAGGAAATAAGGGCCCTTCCTCTGATTCATCATGAAATGATTGATGAAGACTCTCCCACTATCAACACTATCCAATGTCAAGATGATGACTCTATTTTCACATACATGGGTGCAGATGATTCCTATATCTAATGATCACACCCTTCCAAAACACAAGCTATGTAAAATGAATCAACCATTGACATCAATTTGCCCTCTCATGATAACCCCTGTGTCTTTAAGATTGGCCACTATTTGGATTCCTTTGAGCAAGATAATTATGACACATTTATTAATGACCATATAAAATCCTTCACTTGGTCTTATAATGACATACATAGTATTGACCCCTCTATTATCACCCATAACATTGTCACCAAATGAAATGCTAACTTGTTAAGCAAAAGCTTCACAAAATGCATCCTTGTATTTCTCTCCTTGTCAAAGATGAACTCTATTGCCTCCTTTCTATTAGATTTATTCAACCCATCAACTACCAATAATGGATTTCCAATATTTTTATTATTACAAAAGTGATAGGAGGAATCTGCATCTGCACTAACTACCATGACCTAAACCTTACTTATCCAAATGATGACTTCCTTCTGCCAAGTATTGACCAGCTTGTTAATCTAATAGCTAGCCATGAGATGTTATCAATTATGGATGGGTTCTTAGGTTATAATCAAATCTTGGTTTCTCTTGAGGATCAAAACAAGACAACTTTCATTACTCCATGGGGGACTTTCTATTATCAGGTCATGCCCTTTGGTCGGAAGAACACTGGTGCCACTTACCAATGCACCATGACTTACATCTTCCATGATCTCCTACACAAAATTATGGAATATCATGTGGATGACTTACTCAAATAGTATAAACTTCACCAAGATCACTTGACAATTCTCAAAATCATATTCACTCGTCTCCTCTAGTATAGTGTTTGTCTAAACCTAAAGAAATACATCTTTGGTATCCTTTCTAGTAAGCTCTTAGGCTTTATCATTTGTCTTCATGGTATTGAAGTTGACCATGCTAAAGTTTGATCAATACTAGGCATGCCTCTACCTACTAATATCAAACAAATCCATAGTATAAAAGGCAAGCTTTAGTCAATATGTTTTTTTATCTCCTAGTTGTTAGATCGTTGCCAACCCTTTCACCATCTCCTAAAAAGAGATGTCTCTTTCCTCTAGAATATAAAATTCTAGGAATCCTTTTACTCACTCAAAAGGTATCTCCTTTCCACATCAGTTCTTATTTCACCTAAGGAAAAATAGTATTTCTACCTTTACGTCTCTACAATAGACCATTCTCTGGGTGTTCTGATTTCACATTAGGACGATCACCATCAAGAACAAGTAGTTTACTACATAAGATGCACACTTATTGATTATGAAACTTAATATACCCATACCAAAAATCTTTGTCTTACATTTTTATTTGCATCTTCCAAGCAACTCCATTATCTCTTAAGTCGAAAAACCTACATCGTCACCCATACTAATCCCCTCAAATACATGCATTCTAGGCCATATCACAACCAATGTGTATCTCGGTGACTCATGCTCCTTATTGAATTTGAGTTGGAATTTATTCAAAAAAAGTCTATCAAGATGTAAATAATCATTGACCAATTAGTTGCCACCCCTTTACCTGACAACCAAATTTCAAACCTTAAATTGCTTGATGAATCTGTTACAATGCTCTCCATTGATGACATCTCATATCAAATGATGATGTTCTTTGATAGGTCTAAATGTCAACACAGTGGGGGTATAGGGGTCATCCTCATCCCTCTTGATGGTAAGTCTATGCTTTTGTCATTTAAACTAGATTTTGAATGTACTAATAATATGGCTGAATATGAAGCTTTGATCTTAGGTCTTTAAACAACTATTTTTTGGGGTGTCAAATCAATAACCATTTTTGGTGAATCCTAGCTAATAGTTAATCAGGTTAATGGTTCTTACCTCTTTAAAAATAAAATTTTACAATGATATAAACATCATATAGATACTTTATTGGAATCATTTGACTCCTACCTCTTGCAAACTATTCTTCAATCTACAAACAAGCTTGCTAACACAATGGCTTCTCTTGCTTCACACATACCCTCTTCACCATCTTCCTCAAAAATCTATGTCACTTTACAGCGCTTAAAATTTCCCTCCTATGTATCAAATAACATCCCTTTTATAGGAAATCTAACACACAACACACATGACTTATGGTACAAGCAACTCATGGATTACCTCTCCTTTTCTATTATGCCTTTTGACCTCTCTAATAATGCGAGATGTGCCTTTATGAAATGTGTTGCTCATTACACTATGATAGGGGGACTTATCTACAAGTGAGGTTTTGATGGTCTCCTCCTTAGATGCCTTACTAATATTGAGATCCCCTTCACCATTAAGGAAGTCCATCACAAGATTTGTGGTGGACATTTTAATGGTAACATAGTTTCTAAATGTATCCTTCAACTCGGATACTATTTGCCAACACTTCATCAATACTATAGTGATTACATTTGGAATTACATAAAATGTCAAAAACATGCTAACCTCCTTCACGTAACAAATAAAATCCCATTGTAATCTTCTTGCATTGATCAACTTACACAATAAAATCTTTCTCATATTGATCAGCTTCATATGACCTCAACACAAAAAAAATCCCATTGTAATCTTCTTGCATTGATCAACTTTAAAAAAAAAAAAAAAAAAACTTTAAGTCATGGACTTGCATAGAGTAACTCTCAGGTCACCCACAGAAGGGGCATACCATCCCCACTAAGAAGGTTGTGATACCAAAACACTCTCATTCCTTTTACCTTTTCCCCTCATACTATTTCAAGGGATTTTTAACTCACTTGACACAAGGTGATTAAAATGCTTCTCTAACAAATAAATGGTCAAATGATGCAAATCATGAAAGAGGTTCATACTCTTGAGCCTATTTATGTTGTGATTATGGTCTTTGATCTAAAAATTGAAAATGCAAGTGTCTCAAAATTGAATAACACTTGTCACATTTAAAAGATATACTAATTTTTCAACTTTTCCATTTAATTTTTAGTAATGAAATAAAAACTAGAATTTAAATGAAGATCAGAACTAAAAAAATAACAAAGGAAATCAGATGAATTTACTAGTAAATTGATAACAGAGTTTGGCTTTAATAGCCTACGTCTCCAGGTCCATTCAAAGTGAAGACCATTTCCATTAATTTTATTTAACAAATGGCTTACAAAATCAATACAAGTCTTCAATTCTCCTTCTCTGGTCTCTGCTTTCCTATAAAAATATCTCTCATACCTGTCATTAATGGCCCAAGGCCGTACAAGGCTTAATTAAATCTCTAACCTTCTTAATTATTTTAAAATGTTAGCTGAATAATACCCTTTAAATGGAAATTTGCTCCCTTTATAGCACTTACAAGCCCGTGGCTCAATCGGTCAAGGCTTGTCAATTTCGTATGATAGGTGCGAAGGTCGAGTCCTTCGGCCTTCCCTTTAGCACTTTCATCTTAACCCTTTATCCCAAATTTGTTGTGGGAGAAGGTATTACATACTTTTAAAATGGTGACGACCTCCTTTATGAGTGTTGATGTCTCTTTTGAAGGAGCTTCAGCACAAGTCTTAGCAAGATTCCTATCTTGGGCCACCATTGGAGATTCCTTGGTTAGGACGTGGACTTTACATAATGTATGTGGCAAAGGTGGATGGCATGGCAACTTAGCTTGGTGGTTTTTGGCTCTGCCATGTGTTGGTTTGAGGATCTTTATTATAAAGTGCAAAACAATTATCCCACATTGATGGGGTTTTTGTAGACTTTGTAACTTAAACACAAAATTGCATACAATAACAAATGAAGAATAGGAGGCTAAGAACCCTTCCACAAGAGTGTGTTAACCCTCATTGAGGGCCCCCAGTGAGCAGATAGTGGGGCCCATGGATCCTCATATGACCACCTATCAAACACCAGAGGCTACCAACAAACCAAACACCAAACCAATTTTTTTTTGAAAAAATTTAAATTATAATGTTTCAAATGATTATTGGACCACTTGGCATATTTGAACAATGCCACATCACTTTTTGACACTCATTATTCCCCTATCACAAGAAAACTTTAGCAAGCTATATGTCGAGTATCTAGACTCTATTTTGCATTCTTGAAGAAGTGCTAGAAAGCTCTCAACAAATTCTTTGATGTGCAAGTGATTCAACCAAAAATTCTAGATGTTAAAAATGGAATGGTACACGGATCCACCTGGATCACTCCTCCCCACTGGGAATGTTTAGACCTCTAAAAGTTGAAATTAATTTGTAATGAGGTGAGGGTATTTCTCCCTCACCCTTCTAACTTCCATCCATTTTGACTTGTTTGGGTGCATCCCTTTTAGACCAAAATGAAGATATTCAACATCACCTCTTCGTGAAGTCCACAAATTCCTACCAAGAATAGTATCTTCCTACAATTTTTTTAGATATTTAGGAGCAAAATCATCAATAGAAGCAATGGATACACTTTCATCATGATCAATAATCATTGGAGGCTCATACAATTTCAGATTTTCCACGTTTACAACTGAATAAATTTGCATGTAAGATGGTAAATCTAAATGGAAAGCATTTGTGCCAATTTTTTTTGTAATCCAAAAAGGATCATACCAGATTGATTTCAACTTCTTACCTTCACCTGTCAGTCTTTCCTTACTGATGTGAAGCCATACCATATCACCCACAACAAATTGGTGGTCAATATGATGTTTGTCATGTCTAGCTTTATACTTAGCTTGACTTTTCTCCAATTGAGTATGAACAGTCTGATGTATGAGTTATATTTGTTCAATGAACCTCTTAGCTCAAATGGCTTCTTTTGGTTCACCAACATCTATATCCTATCCATAACAAACACCTAGAGGATATTTAGGCAAGTATCCATAATAAACTTCAAATGGAGATTTCATAGTAGAAGAATGAAGTGCCTAGTTATATGTATGATGTATGTAACACAATTGTTCATCGCATAACTTTGAATGTTTATTACTATAACCCCTAAGCAAATGTACCATAGTGCAGTTCAAAACCTCTATTTTCCCATTGGTTTGGGGATGAAATGTAGTGCTCTTTTTTAATTTAGTGCCCATTAGTCCCCACAAAGTTAACCAAAACTCCCCAATAAATTGAGAATCCCAATAAAAAATAATTGAAGTAGGCAAACCAAAATGAACCCATACATGTTTAAAGAACAAGTGTGGAGTGCCTTCCCTAGTAATTTGTTTAGTGCAAGGAATAAAAACACACATCTTTCTAAATCTATCCACAACCACATATAAATAGTCATGTTTTCTTTGTGTCATAGGCAAACACCCCACAAAATCCATGGAGATACTTTCACATGGGTGAGTAGGAATAGGTAAAGGAGTGTAAAGTCCCTATTTCCTATTACTAGGTTTTCTTGTGGCACAAAGAGTACATCCCTTAATATATTTGGCAACATGTTCCTGCATACAGGGCTAGTAACAATAAATTTTCAAATGTGCAACCATTTTAGCAACTCCAAAATGACCAAAAATAAGAGAAGTATGTGCTTCTCTAATCATGTGCACCCTCTCATTTTGAGGAATAAAAAGTTTACCCAAATGATACAAAAGATCATTATGTACATGATAGTCAAATTCTTCTACTTTTCTACTACTCATCAAGTCTTTATAGACATCCTGAAAATCAAGATCATCAACATAATATTCTTTATAGCTTTCATGATACAAAGAACCATGTTGTAAAATAATAGATGCAATAACCATAGGAGGCCTAGATAACATATCTATAACCTTATTTTGAATACCTTTTTTATACTTAATCACAAGATGAAATTGTTGTAAGAAACCCATCTAACGAAAATGTCTAGATTGGTGTAGCTTGGTTTGTGATTGGAGATATTGTAAAGGCTGATGATTTATATGTATTATTTTTTTTTCCCATTATGTAATGTTTCCATTTTTTAACACTTTGAACCAATGCATATAATTCCTTATCATAAGTTGTATATTTTCTTACTGCACTTGTGAAGGTTTCAGAATGATAAAAAATCAGTTTCTTAACTTGCATTAAAATAAATCCCATAGCATACTCACTTGCATCTGTCTTGATCTCAAACGGTTGTTGTATATTAAGAAGTGCCAAGACTAGAGTATTACTTATCTTTTCTTTCAAAGTGTCGAAGGCTTTTTGATTTTTGCCTCCCCACTGAAAGACCTATTGCACACTTTTCAAAGAATGCAAAGGTGATGTAGTATATGAAAATTGAGCAATAAACTTTCTCCAAAACTGTACTGCACCAAGAAAACTTCTAACCTCAATTGTATTAGTGGGTGTAGGCTAGTTAACAATGACTACCACTTTTACAAGATCAATTTTCAATTTACCATGTCGTATAATGTAACCCAAGTATATCAATGAGGTCTTGCCAAATTCACATTTTGACATTTTTAAATAAAGTTTTTCCCTTCTTAATGCATCCATGACTTTCTTAATGTGGATCACATGTTCTTCCCAAGACTTGTTGAAAATATATATATATATCATCTAAGTAAACTATGACAAAATCCTCAAGGAACTATCTAAAAACATCATTCATCAATCTCATGAATGTAGTTAGGGCATTACATAACCCAAAAGGCATAACAAGCCATTCAAACAATCCATGTTTTGTTTTAAAGGTAGTTTTTCACACATCACCTTCATTAATTCTTACTTGATAATATCCACTTCTCAAATCTACCTTAGTGAAATAAATATCATGTTTTAATTGATCCAACAAATCATCAATATGAAGAAGAAGGTAACGATTCTTAATAGTAATTTTTTTTAAAGCATGAAAATCAACACACATTCACCAAGTACCATCTTTCTTTGGTGCCAAAATAATTGGTGAACCAATGGGATATGAACATGGATGAATAATACCTCTATCCAATAGATCAATTACCTATTTTTTGATTCCCTCATTTTCCACCACTGATAACTTGTACATGAAAATGTTAGGGAGAGGAGAATTGTGCAATAGCTTAATTTCATGTTCAACTCCCCTTTTAAGGGGGAAACCCTTAGGATCCTAAAATTCATCATCATAAATAGAAATGATTTCAACCAATTCATTCTTGTGTTTAGAATCATAATTTTCCAAAGCCTAAGAATATTCTTTTTCCTTAGACTTAATTAGCATGAGACAAGAAGTCTTGCTTGAATTAACTAGTCTTTTCATTTGCCTTGTTGTAACTAAGGAAAGACTTGTTTTAATGTGATGTGATCTTACTATATATTCAATGCCATCCTTAACAAGTAAGTACTTATTCTCCTCTCTATAAAAGATTTTTTTTCTATCATAAAGATATGGGCTTTCCAAAACAATCCCACATATGTCTAAAGAGACAACATCCAACTCAACCTCATCTACAAACTTAGATGTGATGGCAAACATCAGTCTACAAATTTGTAAGACTTGTAGCTTCGCATAGTCACACACCCAATCTAGTGGATAAGGCTTCAGATGGGGATTGGTTTGTAAGCCTAACTTCTTAATAACCTCTTCAGAAATTAAATTTTGTTGTGAACCACTATCAAATAGAGTATTAATCTTAGTATGTTTTGAAATAACTCTAATGTGGAACAATTCATTTCTTTTCTTATCAACATGAATAGAATTATGTTTAGAAGAAGATGCATCATTTGATGACTTAGTGCTAGAAATTGAAAGAGAAGAATCATTATGTAATCCCATGGCTTTGATTTTAGTTTCATCAACTGAATCTGAACCTAAATCTTGAACCATAGCATTAGTCTTCTTTTCCTTCTTTTGAAACATTTTAGGCCTTAACTTAGGGTGTAGTTTCCAACACATAGACTCATCATGATTTTTCTTGCAATGATTAAAAAATGGTTTTCCTTCTTTTTTAACAATAAAAGTGGATTTCTATTTACCCTTTTCAGATGAACTTTCCCCTTTGGATTGCTTAACATTAGATTGCTTAATTTCAACTTTAGGAAAAGATTCTTCTGATTTTTTTCCTCTAGCCTCTAAATGAGTGGCTTGTACACATACTGTATCTAAACTAGTGGGATTGAACATAAGAATCATATGTCTTAAGTAACTATGTAGCCAACCTATATATTTTAGCAGTGTTTCTTGTGTGTGAAGAGGAACATTCAAAAGTAAAGATTTTCTCCTAAATTATTGTGTATAATCTTGAACATTTTGGCCTTTTCCTTGTCTAAAACTTTGTCAATCCATCATTTCTTGTTGCATATAGTCTAAAGGATAAAACTACTTTTTGAGTTCATTACCAAATTCATTCTAAGTAGAAATTGAGTTACCTTTTTGAAGCTCATCTTCCTTCAACTTACTCTCCCACCAGATGAGAGTTGTGCCTCCCATAAGAAGAGTAGCCAAATGAGTTTTTTACTGTTCTCGTATAATATTTTGGACCCTAAAATAAACTTCAATCTACTTGACCCAATTATCCAACTTTTTGGCATTAACTTTGCCATTAAACATTGGTAATTCAAACTTAATATCCAATTTTAGTGAAAGGAGAGATTCCACAATTTTTTTACTGTCATCCGATGAATAAGGTTTTTTGGTTTCTTTACCTTTCAATTCTTGTGAGTCACCTTTCTCATTCTCAGATTTCTTTTATTTATCATGGTATAGTTCCTCAACCATGGTTCTCATCTCCTTGAAGGCTCGGCGAAAAGCTTGTTCAAATTCCATCTCTTCTTTAGCCATCCCTAAAACACACCTTGAGCCAATCTCTGGATTATACTTAGCAAGTTTTCCTTCAACCTTTTGGGATTTAGACCTTGTCAACATACACTAGCAACCATTATCAAATAACAACTGATTTGATACCAAAAATCTGATCTAAAAAATAAAAATATAAGTGTCACAAAAACCAAATAACACTTGTCGCATTTAAAAGATCTATTTTCTCAACTTTTTCATTTAATTTTTAATAATGAAATTAAAAATAGAATTAAAATGAAGATCAGAACTAAAAAAATAATAGAGAAAATCAAAAGAATTCACTAGCAAATTGATAACAGAGTTCAGCTTCAATAGCCTATGTCTCTGGGCCCATTCAAATTGAGGATCATTTGCATTAATTTTGTGCAACAAATGGCTTAAAAAATCAATACAAGTCTTCAATTCTCTTTATCTAGTCTCTGCTTGCCTATAAAAATATCTCTCAGACCTATTATTAATGTCCCAAGGCCATACAAGGCTTAATTAAATCTCTAACCTTCTTAATTCTTTTACACAGTTAGCTGAATAATACCCTTCAAATGGAAATTCACTCCCTTTATAGCACTTACAAGCCCGTGGCTCAATCGGT
>JARHVA010009592.1:177500-197500 GCA_037957365.1 Torreya grandis | reverse complement strand
AGAACTACATTGGCATGAGGCCATCACCCTAGTTATGTAGGTAGTACTTAGTTAACACGAGGTCTTCTGAGCCTAACTTGACCATTAGGCTCATTTACTAACTCAACTAGGGATCCAAAATGGGTGTTTTCTTCTTATTTGGGGCTTTTCCTTATGACCAACATTATTCTTATATGTCAATATCAGTGCTTGGTGTCAGTCTACATCGACACCGATGTAGGCCAACATCGACAAGCCCCACCAACTTCAGTGACGGGTTCAGCCCTAGGGCTAAAATGTCCACCTCCAAAATTTAATTTTTTCTTAAAACATACCCCCAACCCCTCCCAAATTAATCCAAACCTACCCTTACCCCGTTTACTCTACCTCTAATTTCACTTTCTCCCCCCAAAAATTTAAATTTAGCCCAAATAAAAAACTTACTACCTATAATCAAAATTCAACTCAAAGAGCTTCTTACCTCATCTCACTATCTCCTCTAGGCTAGAATTGCTAGCACTTATATTGGAATGCCTCTAGCTAGTTCCCCTCCTACCTCTACCATCTCTACCCACATCAACACTCTCTTAGTCACACTATATCCCACCAAGTGTTGAATCACACCCTCACTCTCACACACTCTTCTCAACCACTTATCTCTCACCACCTCACCACAAATAAATAAGCTAGGGATATCTTATGCCCCACAACACTTAGAACTCTTTTTATCTAATCAGCTATCATAAATGAGTTTTGGTGGGCCACCAAACCCCTTTTTGCTATATTTGGTCACCCATCAATGTCAACAGTCTTGACCTATGACACCGATGTTAGTAATACTTACTATCAACATCAGTGACATAACCAATAATGGCAACCTTAAAATTAGAGTTTTCAACCCCAACAACTACCCTTTGGACTACACCCTAAGTTTGGGACAACTTAGAGATCACATATATCTCCCAAACCATGACAACAAACCTTAGAAAGCTCATATATCCCCCTAACCATGATAACCAAACATTGAAGATCACTTAAATCTCCACCAATGATAACTCTAACCGAAGATCACCAATATCACCTTGAGCATTGACCCTTGTGAACTGACCTTACATTACTTATCTTGATCACTTATGCCACCTCACTATAGTTGGCTATTGTAGACACACATGTATATCAGGTGTTTTAGACTACAACTAAGCCAGTCTAATCACCTATAACCTTTTGTGTTTACCAGGAGAACTTCCTACCTTCTTACCTTGGATACCTATAACACATGGACCATTACAGCTATAACTTTGATCATTTTAACCTTATCAACTATCACTTACAAGCTATTATTAGTTTATTTATATCTGAGTCCTACTCTCCTTTACCTATTATTTATTGTGTTGACTATAACTTCTAGTAGTATACATGTAAGTAGTGATGTTACCATGCTCTCACTTAACATCCACCCACGCAATTAACTCGTTATCAAATTCGTACCCAGTTCCAAATTCTCCTTTGTCAGCTCCCATTTTTAGGGGGGATACCTCATCCCATTTATATAGCATCCAAATCTTATTTTTGTCTTGAAACTTATCAGTACAAATTATAAGACAAAAAGGGGCAAATGTAGACACCAAACTTACATCACACATATGTGTAACTCACTATGTTGAAACCCCCTTGATCCCCTTTTAATAATTAGCCTTATTAACCCATATTTTCACCCCTCACACATTTAATTAATTTTAAAATATTTAATTAAGTTAATTAAAAACTACTTATGCCACCTTACCTGGCCACCTCATCTTAAGACTAATTCTTACCCTTTGAGTCACCTCAAGACTTAGTCCCCTAATCCTAACTACCCATGACTTGTTCTCACCCCTAACATAAATTCCTAAATAAATGTGTTCTTCTTAATCTTGTATTTATACCATTCTCTAATGGATACCACACTTGGCAAGAGAAGGAATAGAAAATTGGCTAAAAATAGTGCTTTTACCTATTCTCATGCTACCGATGTTGGTCAACCCTTAGTCAACATCCGTGGGATCACCGACATTAATTACTTAAGCCAAATTCCAAGATAATATTTAGGTTAATATAAATCATAAAAATAAATCATTCACATAGATGCTTTAGCATTCAACTTTATACATATAGGCTTACCATTATTCTACATAAATTAGTCCAGATTAGGAATTGATATACTACATAGAGTTTGGATTCTTCTGAACTGATAACACACATTTGTATTTTATATTCATGTATTTCTTCAACACACCTTATTAGATCCATTTATCCAACACTCATGGTTCATCCATTTCATCAATGAAGTATATCTCTATGTTTTTTAATTCCTTTAAACAGTCATTTTACAATTACTCTATGTTATACTATTTATCATTTTGTGAGCATCCTGACTCTCCCTATGAAGGACTTCTAAAAATCCTTCACTTGTTTCCCTCTGATTCAAACATACCAACCATATGTCTAGACCCACCTGAGTCTTACCCACTCCCTTAAAACTCTTTTAAACCTCACAAAGCAGATCAATAACTACCTTCTAACTCAGAAAAGTCTCTTACAACCTCTTGAAAACCTACTACACCTACCGACATTAGTCACATAACTAAAATCGGTCATATCTCCTTACTAACATCATCACCCTAACTGATGTCAGTGAATAATTATTTCCACCAACTTCTCTAAGCCTACCTAAACAACCTCCAAAAATACCAATGACTCACATTACCTGCACTATGTCACTCTCTGTTGCACTCAAACTGTAAGAATGGTACAAATATCTTTCTTATTGTCTCTTTCATTTTTTTATTCATTACCATTTTGTTTCAAAAAGTATACTATCATCTATAAGGAAGTTTGACACTTCAAGGAACAAGCACGTAGCTTGGCAGCCCACTCATATATCTACTAATAAATATTTTCGGTGGTAGTGCTTTCTTATGTGCAGACAGTCTTTCCCTAGCCAAAGAAGAGTGCTAAACATCATCTGGATATGGTGTACAACCAATCCAAGTTCTCTATAATCTCTAATCCCTACCCTTCATCTTTATTTCTCCTTAAACATCAAATAGATTCAAAATTTAGTGAAACAATAACATTCTTATCTTCATATAGAACACATAGTCAAATATTAAAGACTAGGTAACAATGCTTTAAGGATTTTAACCCCAAAATCAAATCAATACTTATTATAATAAATTTAATGGGTTTCTAATATTCAGCATCCCCCTTTTTGAATCAATAACTACTTCACATAGTGTCTACACTATGCTTCCTTCTTAAGCCCTATTTACTCAATGAATTTCTGACTACTCAGTCTCAAATATAGATACCCCTGTAGATGTCTTAAACAAGATTAATAACTAAACCACTTAAACAATGATTCCAAACTTAGTATAAGATTAAATATAGTTTTTATCACCTTACAACCTGATTCTAATCTTTTACTAGTTTTCTTGACATCTATGTCATATCAAATCACAAAATTTTGTGCTAACAAACTATGTTCACACACACTCAATAGAATAACATGGACTGAAATAAAAAGGAATGTGTGACAAAGTTAATGTAATTCATTTAGACACTTACCAAACATATTTTAAATTCTCGAATATAGAGTTAACACAAAAAACATAGAATTGTCAACCTTCCCTTCTATAATCATTCAAAACTTAGTCATCCACCATTTCATTATTCCAAATAGCGAATTACATACTATCCATTAGGCTTCATGATTATTCATTATATATCTTTTAGGGACTACAGTCCATTCTCCTTGAATATTATATTGATAACTAATTATAAAACCAAAATTACAAGCTTTTTATCTACCTAACTACCCTAACTAACTCCAAGCAACTACTTGCAAGAGTGTTGCTCTTGGCACAAACTGCAAGATGTATTATGTCATAAAAGTGTGACTTCATACAAAATTTGAAAATCTAAGGTGTCATAAATTAACACTTTATATTCATTTCACAATTGATTTACCCTTAAACAACTTCCTACAACACCTTTGCTAAGCCAAAACAATCAAAATTTAACACTATCAAAAATGGTGGGAAACTCCCATTTTGAATTTATAAGTTCCCTAGGCACTTCAAATCACTTTGATAACATTCCAAGCAACATATTTATTCATAGAACACTACTAAAACATCTTATACATGTCTTTTGACCCCTGATTTACTTGTTCTAGGAAAAGCTTGCAATCATGTTGTTCCTTGCATGATGCCCCTGCATCATACTCCTAAGGGGAAAAGAAATAAAACTCAAAGTTTGTTTTGAATGAACCTCTCTAGAATATTCTTAGATATTCATTTTCAATTTATTTCTTCCTTATAATGTTTTCTATGAATTTTGGTTTCTCTCAGTTAACATTTTGATGTTTCCAAGTGTTGTTATCTTCTTGCTTCTCCAAGAAATAAGCTACCTTACTTGAATTGGTCTGTGGTAATAGAATTGTGCAATCTGAACCTATTGTAGACACTTTCCTTTCTATCTTGGTAATTCTTGTTTCATCTAATACACTAAAAATTATTATCATACATATACCTTTGTGCATATGCAATATTAAGATTAAATAAATGAGCTCCTATCTTGGTATGTAATGATTTATGCTTCTTCCTTTTCTTCCAATCATTGAAATGCTTCTTAAGTCCTATTTTGTCAACTTTTCATATTACTCTCTTTATAATTGGTTATTTTATTTCAACCTTATACAAACCTTCTAAGGATGAGGAAGAACATTACAAACTAGTACCTTGTTCAAAATGGCTTACCTCATTATGTGGATGCATCTCTTGACACCTTGTTACCCTATATACAAATTTTTTCAACCATAAAAAGGAATACAACTTTTCCATATTGTTACTCATCTTAACAAATTCAGATTTGTCAACTTGTACTAATCTATCTTTCTCAACTAGCATCCAATTCACTCCTCTTATCCTTTGTACAACTAGTGCAACCTTATACATTTCTCCCAATGCTTCAATTTGGGACTCCATTTATATGAGCATATTTTTAACATGACACTCCAAGATATTCCTACCTCCATTCATTTTTTTATGTGATCTTTATAGATGTATACAAAATAATATTGATGTTTTGAACAAATACATAGATTCATATTCAACTCCTTGAGGTATTTCAATTATGTAACCTCCATTATGGCTGAGTATTTCATCATGTTGGCAATATGATGATTGAAACTTGATGTCCTTACTAAATTCTTCATTATATAATGATTTTTCGAATTACATTCAACTTGACTCATGCCTTCTTGACTAGAGATTGCTTCTTCAAACAACAAATATTGTACTTTTTCATACAAATTAATGTATAACAACTGGTTTAAGTTATCCTCATACCTTATATAATATTATAAAATGTTCACCACTCTTTCTAGACTATGAGAGAGAGATTCTAAACTTTCACTTACCTTTGTTTTGGAGTCTTGACTTGGTAAGTCCACATGAAGAACTCCTTTTGACTCTTCTCCACCAATCTCCCATATGTTTTTCTTGGCCTTGATTATCTTCTCACTCCTTACAATATGATCAATACGAAATTCATTATTATACCTTTGTCTTTATACATGTCTATCTTTGTTATAATTCCTCCACATATCATCTTTAAACATCATTATCTTGCCACTCTCTATAACTTAACTAACTTAAAAATCCTTACCATATTATTGCATGTCCAAATACCTATATTTATTATGATTTTTTCTCATACCACCTCTGTATTCTATATATCTACCATTATACCAAGATTTATCACAAAAAAACATGAAATTCAAAAAAAATTATGAAGATACCTTGATCCCCTTCTTCTTTCATATGAATGTCTAGTCCTTTGAATATCTTTTCTTGGATTATGTCCATCTTCATATCTTTGTGTGGACCTTTATCATGCTGCTCAACTTCTTGATTTCATCTTTTACTTTCCATTTCTCTCTTGCAATATTACTCACACTCATATATAAGAATACAAATTCATAAATTAGATTTATACTTCCTTGATTTTTACATACCTTCTCCCATTTAATGTTTACTTGTTCCTTGATTTTGTTTGAAGTTTATCCACTCAACATGCTCCTGGATGCTCCTTGGGACTGCAATACCATAAGTTAACTTTCATTCTTGTAATCACCTTCCTTGAAATTCTCAATATCACCAACTTGTTCTTCCTTATCCACATGGAGTTATACCAACTCTTGAGATTGCATATCTATCTCTACTATCTTATCTTCAACATTTGTTTTTAGCTATAATTTTAAAGTATATATGAATTTTTCATCTTTTTTTCTCTCATTTTTTTCCTTTTTACTATATTGCATAATTGGGTAGCATTCTCCCTCGTTGTTTTGTACTTTTTGATGAATCTTGGGATGTATTGGATCATTTGTATCCTCTTTGACCATAAGCTCTTCTATCTTCCTTATTTTCATGACTTTCTCAGTGGTTGCCTTTATTTAACCTATATACACATCAAAAAATTCATTTTTAACATAAAAATTTGAAGCCTTCATGTCTTTCTCTTATGTTGGCTTCTAGACTCTTCATTGTACAACTTCCTCCCTTGCTTGGTGTCATTCCCAAGCCACTTATTCTCCATCTCAGATACAATTTATTCCCCTTTTCTTTTGGTATGAATTTTTTATTATTTATTTTTTATCCCTTCACTCTTGCACTTCATGCTTGTTACCAATGTCCTCTCTCAAAGATAACCTTCACCATTCAAATTAGTGAGCTTATCTAAAATCTATTCTCTTGTTGGCTATCTTCCATGTCCAACTTTATGGACTCATAACTTTCCATGCTCACCATCTCAAGATAACTTGTCTTCTCCTATTTCTTAGGGGCTTTGATCAAGTTCAACCTCTCCATAACTTTACCAAATTAATATTTGGTTGCCATCAACATCACCCTTTATTCTATTTTACCTGCATCACCTTTCAAAGTTAAAAAAACATGTGTGAGCCCATCTTTATTTATTGTGTAAGTATTTTCTTTCCCATCATGAATATCCCTCCTATCAAATTTCCATGGCCTCCCTAGAAATAAATGTCAAACGTCCATGGGCATTATGTCACATAAAACTTTATTCTTATAACTACCTATGTGAAATCAAACCAAACTTTGCTCACTTAACATGATTTGATGTCCTTCTTGAACCCATGTTACCTTATAAGGACATATATGTGGTATCCTCTTCAAAATTAACTTTCATCCCATCTCCATAGACATAATTTTATCTTTACTTCCTCCATCAACCACCACTTTGCATCACTTTCCCTTTGCTTTATAGTTGTTCCTAAACCAGATTATCCTATGAATTGGGTATTCCACTTATCTTTTCTGGTGCAACAATAATCTTCTCATGAGAAAATATTTTATTCTCTCATGTCTATTTTTTGGATTTGGTCCTCATACATTCTATTGGCAATCTTTGCCAATGTTTGATGGACATTACATGGCCCTGTGTCAATATGGGTTAGCTACCTTATAATTGAATTCTAAGCACATGTTGTCCAATTTGTCTTTGCCTTATAATTTCATGTGTTAATTTAATCAATTACCAATCACCCACACCTATAGAAAACTAGCTTGGATACAAAAATGATGTAGAGCTGGACAATAAACTCCCTAACTCTATCTTAACTCAATGTTCATTCACTAGCCTGGGTGCACGTGCAAATTCAAGGGTTTATTTATTATTTATATTCATTTTTTTCTTTACCTATCTTCTCACACTTAGTTTGAGTTTTTAAGACCTTTACACCTCATGCCAAAACTTTTCATTTCTTATTCATCAACCTTGACACCCTTTCCCTACACAGTTAGTTCCCAGTAGCCCTTTTTAGGCAAAAACTACTAGTACAACTCTGTATAGATTTAATTTATAAAATAAAGTCTCATTTAAGATACATTATATAATTTACCTTCCATTTTTCAAGTTTCATACCTTGACTCTACCTTTGAATCACTTATTTAGCCCTATTTAGCTTGTTGTTTAGGCCTTTTAGCCCTTTTGAGCCCTATTTTTAAAGTATCTCTGCAAAATGGTATAGAATGGTAATCTTCCACAAAAAACCTTAAAAATATATTTATTTTCATCTAGGATTTCCCAAATACAAAAAAACATTAGAAATTTTCCCCAGTGATTTATCTTTTTAGGAGCAAAACCTTAGTTTTAGGGTTTATAGGGTATGCAGGACTTGAGTGTTTTCAATATAGGTTTGAACAAACTTGACAGGGTTTCAAATATTCAAAATAGGTTTTTATCCTCAATTTATTTTTTTTCATCCTTTACAATTTTTATATTCACTCCATATTGATTATGTACAACATTTTCAACTCGTTCTTGCACAACAAAGTGCACAGTCTTCTTCTTGGAAGCCTAGAGGTAGTCTCAAAGGGGTTATTTATCCACTAATGGTTTTTTGACTCTATAAACCTGTAAAATAGATATAAATATACTAAATACACATTTATATATCAATAATAGTCCATGAAACTTCATTTTTACTCTTCTTGATAACATTCTTTCCTTCATGCAAAATACATAGTCAAATATTACATACTGGGTAACAAAGCTTTAAGGATTTTAACCCCAAAAGGAAATAACTTATTATATTAAATTAAATGGGTGTCCAATAATATCCATTCCATTTTTTTAATCAATAATTACTTCACATGGTGTCTACACTATGCTTTCTTCTTAGGTCCTATTTGCTCAATGAATTTGTGACTACTCAATCTCAACTATACATGCCCCTATAGATGTCTTGAACAAGATTAAAAACTAGATATATTAACCAAGGATTCATAGAAATAGTATAATATTAAATTTATCTTCTATCACCTTATAACATGAGTATAATATTTTACTAATTTTCTTGACACTTTTGTCACATCAAATCATAGAATTTTGTGGCTACAAACTATGTTCAAGCACACTCCATAGAATAACATGCACTGATATATCAAGGAATGCGTGAAAAAATTAATGTAATTAATATATACACATACCAAACATATTGAAAATTATCTAATATATATTTAACACCAAACACATAGAATTATCAACCTTTCCTTCTATAATCATTTAAAACCCAACCTTTCACCATTTCATTATTCCAAATAGCATATAACAGATATTCCATTAAGTTTCAAGATTATTCAATCTATGTTTTTTTTGTGACTAGAGTGCATTCTCATAAAATATAATATTAATAACTAATTATAAAACCAAAATAATAAGCTTTATATCTATCTAACTACCCTAACTAACTCTAAGTAACTACTTGTAAGAGTGTTTCTCTTGGCATAGACCTCAAGATGGATTATGTCATACAAGTGTGACCTCATACAAAATAAAATAATATATAGGTGTCCTAAATTAACACTTTATATTAATTACACAAATTATTTACCCCTATACAACTTCTTACAATACCTTTTCTAAGACAAAACATTCAAAATTTGAAATTGTCAAAAATGGTGGGAAACTCCCATTTTGAATTTCTAAGTTCCCTAGGCACTTAAAATCAATTGGATAGCATTCCAAGGAACATTTTTAGTCATATAACACTATGAAAACATCATAGACATGTATTTTGAACCCTAATTTACTTGTAATCATGTTGTTCCTTACATGATCCCTCCACATCACATAACACTGTTGTACTTGAGATATCTTTGCATCCTTTTATAAATAGTTTTTTTACACTTAATTTCAAATTATATTATGTCAATGGTGATCCTAAACAACAAATTCAAACATTTTATGTGTCATGCCTTGACCATTCCTTTAATGATAAAATTTTGTCCAAATCATTCCTAAGAAGCATTAACTACTTTGATTTGAGGTGGTTCTATGTTTTACCTCTCTAGTCCTTCAAATAATTAAAACCTCTTGATGATTATTTGTTAGCACAATTGTCCATTAATATTTTCAAAAAGGTTTCCAATGCTAAAATAATTAAAATAAAACAATGAACAAATGAAAATATTAATGAATATGTTTTGTAGTATAAGATAATGTTATCCAGAATTACCAATCATATGGAAGATAAAGAGTTGCAAGACATATTCAAGCAAATTTTGTTTTCTCCTTTACATGAGTCCATTGTTTTCAAGAAGTTAAAATATTTTGATGACCTAAGACATGTTTCACAAGACTTTGAAATTAAGCTTATTTCATTGAATAAGATCAAGTATGTAGCGAACACACTAGCTAGATCTACATCTAATACCAAATTTACAGTCAAACAAAACTATAAGGTAAAACATCTCAAGCCTTAAAAGCAAATAATCAACATCATTAACATATTTTCACAACAGCCTAATATGATTTTCCTATCTAATACATAAAAGATAAAATTTACACACTTACCTTAGTCTCCCACTTCATTACTCATGCTACTACTATATTTTTATTTTATATATCTCTCTCATTCTATAGAGTTTGATATAAATAGACCTCTACCCGAAGGATATGATGCAAATTCTTATTTTGATTATCACTAGGGAATAGGGCATTCTACAAGCAAATTTTTTACCTTGAAACATAAGATCCAGGACCTCACTAATGATAAAAACATTGCATTTGATGATCCTCTAAAGGAATCAGGGTCACAACTTGGTGATCAATAAAAATACAAAGTATTGAAGAATCCTTTACAACACTATTCTAAGAAAGAACCAAAAGTGAAAATGGCATATAATGCACATCCTCATCCATCAGATTATGGGCACCCATTAGATGTGATTATTTGTACTTATATAGGACATACACCTCATATGGTTTACAGACCTTCTATTACTTTCTATGATACTGAGATCAATGATGATGAATATTATCCTCATTCTTTATTATTTTGAGCATACCTTGATAAGCATCCTATATGCAATATTGTGATTTATAATGGTGTAATCAAAAACATTTGGACCATGAAATTACTTACGTACTTTGGTTATATTCATCATGATTTCCATCCTTATACTATATTAGTTAGAGCATTCAATGGGACCTCCTAGAAGGTTCTTGGTAAATTTGACCTCAATTTAAATGTTGGTCCCACCTATGTGGTTACTACATTTTAAGTTATACCTTCCATGAGCATCTTTGATATGTTATTGGGAGGACATTGAATTAATACACATTGAGTAGTACCTGATATAGTTCATGGGTGTTTTAAGTAAATTCATTGAAATTGTCTAATTGTAGTTTTCATAATTCCATGTTTGTATCCTCTTCAACAAGAAAACCTTATACCTAGGCAACTAATTATCAAGCTTATTAATACAAATAATTATCAATATTATAATCCATTTTAATAGGAAACAAATACTTGAGAGATCATCATAGTAGAGAAATATAGTGGGTTACATAGAATACTCATCTACTACATACCATGTTATGATATCTAGAGCACTAAAATATGTTCTTTTTACTACTGTTCCAAAGAAACCACATATCACTCAACAATATGTTCCAAGAAAACCTAATATTATTACTCTTATAGTTTATCCAAGACCACATAGTCATATTTTACATACGTAAAGCATCATAAACACTATAATAAAATATATTGCATGTATAAATGCTCCTTGATAGTAGCACCTAATTATTACACCAGGTCCACAGTGGGGAGATATATATGATCACCCTTTAGATGTGATCATATGATAGTCTTTGCCTTTCAAACATTCCAAAACTAACAAAAGAGAAAATATGAAAAAAAGTCAAAAACATTCAGAAATACAAAAAGACTTCAACATAAAACATGTTCTATTAGCTCATTGGCATCTATGTGTTAGTTTCATGTTAATTGACGACATATCATTTATCCATACATACATATGTGTTAATTCTTATACTTAAATTTGATAAAGGCATACATAGATACATGGTATACTCCTATTTATAATATTAGGCCTTTCCTCTACTCATGTCATATGGATAATGAGGGAATCCACCTCTATAATCATGATAATTCCATGTTATATCATTCTATGTTCACATTACATTATCATGTTTTGAGCTCATTATATACTTACCAATGCCTTTAACCATGAATATATCTTACATAGGGTACTTGATAAGTTATGCACTTTAAATTCTTTGCTAACGCATTTGATCCTTGGGATACTATGCTATATTTATGTTATTCTATTATGCTTCGATATATGCAATTCCTTGAGTGTCTTTCCTTACTATTATCTTATTTTCTTAATTATTTGGATATGTTCCTTTGTTTACGACACCCATGCCTATGTATGTTTTATTTGACATTTAAATATGTAATTTTTTGTTTTATGGACATTTGAATGTGGCATACTCTATTTTATCGACATTTTATTGATTCATATCCCTTAAATTGTGTAGCATTTCAACATACCCCTTATTTATGGTCTTCTTTGACCATTGCCTCTTAACTTGCTTTTGAGTGCTCTTATTTGTGTTTGCACTTTATTTTATTGTTGATCTTGTAACTTTAATATTTAGGTGTTACCATGATCTTTATAATATATCTTAGACCTTCATGTGATCATATTGTCTTATGTGATTTAATTTTTCATTTACTTATACATGTTGTTTTATATGGTACATAGTTCCATTTAGAGATTATACAATTATCTTCTCCTTTTGAGGTGAGGTAACTAAAAATTTATATTATTACCTCAAATAAAGAAAGGGGGGAGGTGGGAATATCAGTGGGGGAATGTAATAGAGACATGTTATTCACGTTTGGCATAGTTTTCAAATTCAATGGGGGCATGTCATATAGGCATGCCTTCCACACACTCGCAATTTCAATTTCAATGGGGGAATGTTTTTTAAGCATGTTCTCAACACTTATTTAGTAATTTGGTACTTATATCACTTTTTAGATCCAGTTATGGAATGTAATAGAGGCATGGAATCCATACAATAATAATTAAAATTAATTAGGGGTGTGATTTTCAAGCACGTTCTCCACACATATTCAATATTTGTCATAATTTGCAGATTCAGTGGGGGCATGTTTTGGAAACATGTCCTCCACATTGATTGCTATTTTTTTTCATATATATTGATGGAATGATTTATAAGAATGTTCTCTACCCTTACACAATTTATGTACTAGCCAAATCACATAGTTATATAATTTAGATTCATAGTTCTAGTAAAATTATCTGCATTGATTCCATAATTATACATAGTTTCAGCACAAGACATATCTAAGGTGCATACGATATGAAATGTGCACCTAATATTTAAAAATATAAATTGGTTTCAATTTTAATAAAAATCTTAAATACTGTTGTCACCCACTAGGATGTAATTTTATCATTGATATCCAAGATGTAATTTTATGGAATACATTGAGTTAATCTCCTACAATAATTAGTTCAATTTTGGTATGATTGAGGTGACTAAATCACAAAATATTGACAATTTTTTAGGTTGGACTTGGTTTTATTCATCTATCATTACCAATTTGATAGTATGAGTTAAATTTGTTCACTCATGATCATCAAGTTACAAGTATGATTCAACTGCTTGATTGAGCTAATCTCAATTGCCAAGTGGCAACTCACCTTTTCTCCAATGCTAGGGGAATGTTCATCTCTCTCTCTCTCTCTCTCTCTCTCTCTATATATATATATATATATATATATATATATATATATATATATATATATATATATGTATGTATGTATGTATGTATGTATGTATGTATGTATGTATGTATGTATGTATGTATGTATGTATGTATGTATGTACGCATTTTATAGTTTTATATATATTTTTCCTAATCTTAGTTTTAGAGATGTACACTCATACATATTTAAAATCAACTTGCCAATAGTTAAGGAAATTACATTGATGCACATGTACTCGTAAACTATGATCTTTCATTTTAAATATTGTCAAATACTTTTAAGTATATATTATATTCATTGATTATGTACTATAACAATCTCTTTATTTTAGGTTAGTCACTAGTAAAAAACTCAAGTTGGACTCAATCAAAGACAAGGTACACTATAAACACCTAGGTTTGTATTACTTTCCTTTAAACTAAAAATTTAATAACTAGATTAATGTGATGAGGGTAAATGTAGACACTATGTTATGGATTAGGTATCACCTATGTATTATACACTTAGAAAACATAGGGCATGGTTGTTCTTCTCAGATTTTGACCTTTCTTGCTTTTTAATGTGTCACATCTACTCTATCTTGTGCCCCTTATCCTATCTCTTAGTTCCACCCATATTATGTTGATTACCTAGAACTTATATCTTTTCCATAATTCTTAAAACGTACCAGTCTTAGGCTAAGGTATTATATCTAACCCCAAATAATAAAATTAGGTTTACTATAGCTAACCTGAAATACCCCTCTATCAACCCAATAACATTTATATGGTTGCATCATTTTCTATCGAGTATTCTATATAGGACACTTTCATCCGATTCAAAAACTAGCATCGATGAAACCATATTAAGCTGATGATAGCATCCTCATGTCTAGAAGTACCCAATCTAGAATTTCATGATTGTCATAGAATCATGTTTTAGTCCAATTCCTACTTGTTCCATATCTAGAACTGCATACTTGTACATCACTTCATTATCACTTCCATATCTAGCATATTTGTGCTTACTATTGTTAGCATAACTCATTTTAATAAATTTAGAATAAGTTTATATCTAATTTTAGCACCCAATCGACATACTTTAAGGATAGTTTATCATCCTTGTGGCCTACACTATGTCTACCATTTTAACCCTAGAAACCCCAATATATAATCTAATTTAGGATTAAACACAAACCACCAAAAGTGTTACATATTCCATTTAAACATTCTCTAAAAAAAAATGACCCTTTGGTATTTAATTAAAAATACTTAGGATTAACCGTATTAATATTTTAGGTGGATAAAACACTACACATTCATGCATAATCTCATCAGTATTTAAATTACAATGTATATGATTAAGGAAATACAAATGCATAGGAAATTAAACATGGATCCTACAAGTATATGTGGTGCATGTTTGGTTGATTTTAACATAAAAATGTCTACACATCTCAAATGACAATTGGCTAATTATCACTTGCCCCTTAAATTTTTCAATAATTTTTATATAAAATTATTTTTGTGTCATGTACAATAAATGTTTTACATGCATCTCGTGGTATTTTGAACCTTTTATTATTTTAACAATTAAATTCATATTGGATGATACCTTTATTTTGACATGACATACTTTTTAAATAAAATTTCTTGTTGCTTCAACTAATACCCGGTATTTTCATGTGAGTCCACCATTAAATTCCAAATAATTTGTGTCTAAAGGGTTATTGTGTCTTGTTCTTATTTTTACAAATTTAATTGGTTTTATCCTATTCAAGTTGTGGGTTTCACTTGTTTGTCTAACAAATCAATGTCTAAATGTTAAAATACTTACTATAGACTTTAATATTACTATTATTTCCACATTACTATCTTTTATCATGTTTTATTGCTTTTATTAAATGCATTAGTTAGATTATTTATTATTGCATATTTATTCCATTTAGATTGATTGTTATTAACCCTAAATTATTAATCACATGGCACATTGTTTTCATTTTCATCAAATTAAAAAGTAGTTGAAATTTTATGTTATGGGTTTTCTTCTCAAATGCATAGTCCCATACACATCTACCATGACATTTAACTATTCTTGTTGACATTTTAACATGCATATCTTTTAATATTGTTTTATCTATCTCAATCAAATACCTTGGTGTTCATTAGATTATATTTTGAGGTGTGGGTTTAAGGGATACATTATTTGTAAATTGAATGGTGTTATCACTTCAACCATATAAGGTATTTTCAAATAATTTTTAACATAGGCTCTATAGGTGAAGTAAATTCCTCTTCATTAGGAGAGAGATGAATTGGGATCATAACATGATGTTCATTATCATCATGATAAAAAACATAATTATGGATGGATGTTTCATTACATTTTGTTTACCCATGTGTTTCATAGTTCAATTTAAATTCTTTAGTTACATGATCTACATATTGAAGTTCATCACTATAAAATGATTGATTAACTCTTATCTCACTTTAAGATGTATATAAATTAAATTCCATGAAATTGGGGCATTTTATTTTAAATTAAAATATTACTTGGCATGGAAGAACTACTTTCATATTTTCTAGAAGCACTAAACGATTCTCTCCTATCTAAATTTATTTTTCTTTAATTTTTTCTCTTATCTTTAATTTTTTAACTCCTTAATCAGTCTTTTATGGTGACTACCTACCCCCACCATCTATTAGCCCACCCCCATGATCTGTCTTTATGTTCTTAAGTCCAAATATAATAAAAATTAAACAATTTATACAAATTGAGATAAACTAGATGAAGAATTTATAGACTATCAATAGTAAAAAAGAGTTCCAATTTTATAAAATGAATACATGATAAAGTATTATATATGGACAAAAGAGTTTGTATTCATTTTTTTATGGACTATAATTTGTGTGCACCCTTTTAGGTATAATTCATGCCATTGTTTTAGGTATATTGTAATGCAATAATGCATTTATTGAATATTTTTACCTATAAATAGGGTGCACACCCTTTATATAAGGGTGTATTCCCTTTACAAAGGGTGTGCACCATTCTTTAAAGGAATTACACACTTTTCAATGAAATTTTAGAGTTATATAAAGGGAGTACACCATTCATAAATGGTGTACATGATTTCAAACATGGAGTGAACCATATATAAAACTTTATCTTTGACATTTTTTGAGTTTCCCTCAAGAATTGGATAGGTTTTAGGCTTTTGGGGTTTGAACCTACCCTGAAACGCAATCATGGATCAACCAACATAACATTTGGCCAATTTATGTGGTTTTTCCATCTTTTTGGACACATGTGATTACGAATATTTGTCTATTTAAAAATAAACATTAGATAAGCTTTTATGGAAGAAAACATAGTTTTTGAATATATGATTTTTTTAACATCAAATCATTAGTTATAATTATTTATAAATTCTAATTTACATACCATTTTATGGTTCACGCATCTATAATTAAAAATAGTTTAATAAATTTTTGTTTATTCATAGATTTTTTATAAAAATTATATCTCAACAATCTACACAATGTCAACTATACTTTGAAATAAAATTGTCTTCATACACTAGTAGTTTCTATTTTATAGATTTATTGACATATAAAATTATTTATAACTAACACACACACACACACACACACACACACACACACACACACACACACACACACACACACACACACACACACACACACACACACACACACACACACACACATACACACACACACATGTTAAAAATTTAATAAAAAATATTATCAACAATCTTTGAAATTTATTATATCTATCTATGAAATTTCATAGAAAAATTCATTCGTTTAATTGAAAAAAGGTGTTTGTACACATGGAGTCCATTTATTTTGTTTTATAAAAATATATTATTCCATTTTTATGAATAAATTTTGCATAGTTTTCCTGTTTGGGTATATATATATACCCAAACAGGAAAACTATGAAAAATTTTAGAGAAACAAATGTGACACTGTAATTCCCCCTTTTGTCCCTCATTATCTTGAATTTTGTCCCTCACTGTAATTTCAGAGAATTATATATATATATAATTCAAAATGACAAAATTTATCTTTTATGTTACTATAGAATTCTTTGTATTATAAGTGTCTCTAAAATTCTATACAAGTTCATCATTTGTTAATTTTAGAGAAACAAATGTGGCACTGTAATTCCCCCTTTTGTCCCTCATTATCCTGAATCTACCCATTAATTAATAATTTTTATAAGGGAATGGGTTTGAATGGAAGGTACACTTTAAAAAAAATTGAACCCATTGTATCCCACAAATCCTGGTAGAAATCGTAGGGAAACCTCTCAATATGAGGTCCTTTGTCAAAAACCATTTACATGACTAGCTCTTGAAGTTCTTTAGTAGAGATAATTTTATCACATGCCACCCATTTTACTTATATCAAATTAAAATTATCTAATTAGAGTCATCTATCAAGAGCATAATGCCAGTCATGTGTGGAACATTGAGCATAAAACATGCCATGGTAATGAGAAACAAAGATTTTAAATATCTCAAGAAGATGTGTGAGTTGTGAAACAACTTCTTAGTTGTATTTCACATGACCAAATGCTTTCCTAAATTGAAGGAGTGAAAATAATTATTCTTAAATATAATCTCCTAAATATTCATAATTCTCCTTTGCTTTGAGATTGTGTATCCATTGGACAACTTGAATTTTTATATTTACATTTACAAGTGAAATATCCAACTCATGTGAAACTTGAATGAATTCACCAAATGAAAGCATATGATATTTAAGATAACAATCATCTACTTTTTGGCCATAGATTTTGAGGGAATCCATTTTTGACAAATATAAATTTCCCACTACTCAATCCAACCAAAGGATCCAAAGGGTCAAGTAACAAGATTATAGATTGTAATAATGTACTTCCTTTTTCAAGAGTGGTGAAAATGGGTGGTATTGAGATATGATTGTGTGTTGGAATTTTTTAATTGAATAATAAACCATTCATTTTCAAAATTGAGTGAAAGGTTTTCTGTCAAAGCACAATATAGTGTCATACTAGGTAGCCCTTTTTCTAAAAAATTAAGTCCTAAAAAATACTTACTGATTTTTAAAATTTTCAAAAAATGTATATGCACTACATATTTGTATATATAATCTAAAACACATTTGTTTGATTAATATAAATGATCCAAGCCCAAGATATGTTTCATGAGAAATTAGAAGTGTATGTGGCCTATTTTTGCCAAAAAAGTGAGACACACTATTATTTTTTGACTCATGACCTAAAAGTAAAGAATCATGGGTGATTTCAATATGGCAGTCAAAAATCTTGGAAAAATTAAAAATATTTTTCTTGAAATTATAACCCAATCTAGTATTTTAACCACTATTTCATTTTCATGATAAAAATTGGACCATGTGAACCAAGGTGAGGTGGTATCGAAGCGATGATAGTAATTACGATAAAAAATTATGAGTTGATTGCACACGCAAAATCATGCCTCTCTTTTTTAATTTTAAACCCAAATATAAATTAAACCCTCCAAGTCCTCTATGTATTCAATCATAGTGAAATTTTCACACATGATCTAGTTAGCATCAGGAAGAGAGTAAGATAACCAACAAAAAAAGTGGCCCTCTCAATCACATCATCGAGGCATAAATGTTTAAAAGAATGAGAGAGTGGATATTGAATTTAAAGAGGGTAAACACATATTGATAAGTGGGGATTTCAATACAAGAGGGACATTATTAGATTTAAAAAAATAAGTGTACATTAATGTTAAAATATTCTGAAAAATTTTCCTTCTCAACTACATCATTATAGGCATAAATTTTAGAAATATTGAGAGAGCAACCATGAAACTCAAAGAAGTTGGTCACAGCCAAATGATTGGGTTCTAAACCCAAAGAGATAATATATGATGAAAATTAAGGGTAAATTAATGTTATAACACCCCCATGTTTATTCTCATGAGTTAACATCTTACAAATATCACCTAACTAAATCATTCTAATGGTAAAGGCGACTGAAAAACAAAAAATCATAACTTCTTTTAGGTATAAAATTTAAATGTTGAAAAATACTTAGATATATCTTTGCAATCTATTTTATAGTCATGTAAGCTCTCAGACATTCTAAGTGTACACAATCATTGACTAACCTCTATTTGCATAGTGCCTTTGTCATTCACCTCATCTAAAAATAGAAATTTTTGAAGTAGGGTAGATGGTTACCTTTCATAAATTCACATAATTGATAATATTAACATTAATAATGCACATAATCACCATACTAAAGTGGTGGAAATGGATTGTGATTCAAGCAAGGGTATGTGTTATGATGTGATTA